>CAUOFW020010080.1:0-277739 GCA_963454935.2 Ilex paraguariensis
ATATGTAACGCCCCAAAAACCCCCTTGGGTGACATTACATTCTAAAAATCCATTCACCGCATGAGAGCATTAAGTAAATCCATCACGACGAAAGTTTCATTCATCCACCATTCATATTTTAACAAAATTTGGGCAGAGTCTCCTCTGTTCGGGGAGCTCTACCCAAAACACAACCTGTGCAATTCTACTGTAATGACCACACCGGGTCCATTTAACTACCATAAAATCAATCCATCCAATTTACATGTTATCCCAAAAGAATAGGCCAAGTTATGGCCTTTACATTCCCACAAAAGTACTATAATACACAGCGGAATTTATAAAATAAAAACTAGGCTATACAATTCTCCCAAAAGATTATCCAAGTCTATAACAAAGAAAGGGGGGTCGCTCTAAGCATCCACCTCGGGATCCACGCTCCCTTCTATCGGAGTCTCCAAATATTGTCGGCCCCTCGACTCCCAGCTCCTCGTCAAAAGGCAAAATCTGAAAGGTGGGGAAGTAGGGGGTGAGCACAAGGCTCTGTAGGAGGATCCTTCCAAACCCATTCAAGGTTTTGAAATCAAGTAAAACAGGTAGGTCACGTTTCGCACATACATATAAATGAATTTTAAAGTAAAGTAAGGACATTTTAAAGGAGATCTCAAGTTTGTACAATAATAAGGACTTGAACGAGAATAAAACCACGTTTAATTGACAAACAATTTCCAACATAATCCACTCCACCATACACCATTTCCACAAGGTATCGCGGCATCCCATACTACCCGAAACTCTTGAAAAATAATATTTGGTACAATGAACAAAAATTTCTATTTGGTACCACTCAAGTAGGTTGTCGCTTCTCATGAATCTACCCGACGATTCTACCTCGTTCACCCATTTCCACTAACAATCACAGACCAATTTAGGAAGGGCATGTACCGTCTCATACGGCCTTGACGAGATCCTCCCAAGGTGTCTAGTATACTAACCCTTTTCCCCGGTATCCGTGAACAATAGTGGTCACTGTCACCACAGTGATCCACTACGAGCATTAGGCAGCCATCTCACCCCCCATTGGGATAGACTAACCTCTAATGCTCTACGGCAGTTTTCGAAGGTAATCCAAGTCCCTCACAACACCATACACAAGAGTGACATACCAACAATATACTCAACCTCATATACAAGCAAATTCCATGATGTTTCCCCAAATTTTCACAAGCAAGATACATAATAGAACAATTTAAGAAAATATACCCATTTCGCAAATCATGTAACAAGAGACAAGTTTAAAGGAAATAAGCATGAGATCATCAATACAATCATTTTACTACCCAACACAAAGTTCTAGAATTTTCGAAATCAAGATGATGTGAAGATATAGAGAAAAATCCATATTTCCCCAAAAACTAGAGTTTGATGGATTTCCAACCATCATTTTGTTCAAATCATGGGAATGTTTGTAAACATACCAAGGAACAAGGAAACCCATAACAAATACATACTATTAAGAGCCAAATTCTACATGTATAATAACCCTAACATCAATGGACAAGGATGGAAGAAAACCCTACCTCAATGTTCTTAAAAACCTAGGTTTAGTGTGAAGAAGATGAAGATTTGATCTTCTTTGAAGTATAGATCTCCTCTTGATCTTGTGTTTTATCCTTCTCTCTTCCTCTAGAGTCCTAAGAGAAGTGGGTTGAGAGTGGAATGAGAGAAATGAGAGTAAAGGCTGAAATCTGTGTTTTTAAACACAGAAATCCCGATTTTTTTTTTTTACTGTTCATGGGCTGCTTCGTTATTACTTCGTTATCGGGGCATAACTCTCTCATCCGAGCTCCGATTGAGATGATTCAAGATGCTATGGAAAGCTAAGAAAGAACTCTACAACTTTCATGTTTTGAGTTTTAAGAGATATTGACTGCATCAAGGTCTAAATTGGGCTTGAAGTTGCAGCCAGTGCACAGTTCACGTGCACTGTTCACTATTTCATCCTTTTTCCATTTCCAATCTACCAAATTCAAACACACATCGCTACACCTATCCCCATTTTTACAACAATTATTTAATATATATCTATATGCATATATATAAAATAAAATGCGGAGTGTTACAATCCACCCCCTTAAAGAAAGTTTCGTCCTCGAAACTTACCTCAAGTAGCGAACAAATATGGATATTTCTCGCATCTCCCACTCCGGTTCCCAAGTTGCTTCCTCTACGCCATGATGTTGCCACAGGACTTTCACCAGCTGGATTACCTTGTTGCGAAGCACTTTCTCCTGGATATCAAGAATCTTCACCGGCTGCTCTTCATAGGTGACTCCATCTTGCACTTCAATATCCTCCAAATCCACGACATGCGACGTATCTGGTTGACACTTCCTCAACATCGAAACGTGGAACACGTCATGAACTCCTGACAACGATACTGGTAGCCGAAGTTGGTATGCTACTTTGCCCACTGTCTTGATCACTTCAAATGGACCGATGTACCTTGGAGCGAGTTTTCCTTTCTTACCGAATCTAAGTACGCCCTTCTTGGGTGACACTTTAAGAAATACAAAATCTCCCTCCTTGAATTCCAAAGGCCTTCTTCTCCTATCCGCATAGCTCTTTTGTCGACTCTGTGCTGTGCGTAATCTCTCCCGAATGAGCTGAATCTTCTCCGTTGTCTCCCGTACAATCTCGGGCCCAAACATACTACTCTCTCCGGCTTCCAACCAACACGTCGGGGATCTACATGGTCTTCCATACAAAGCTTCATACGGTGCCATTCCGATACTCGCTTGGTAACTGTTGTTGTACGCAAATTCCACCAACGGTAAGTGATCGCTCCAACTCCCTTTGAAGTCCAACGCGCAAGCCCGTAACATGTCTTCCAAAATCTGTATCACTCTCTCGGATTGGCCATCTGTTTGAGGGTGAAAGGCTGTGCTGAAATGTAACTCTGTCCCCATAGCTTGTTGTAGACTTTGCCAAAAACGAGCCACAAAACGAGAATCGCGATCCGACACGATAGAAAGTGGAACTCCATGCAATCGAACAATCTCTCGAATGTACAGTCGGCTCAAGATCTCTAATGAGTCTGTGGTCTTCATCCCCAAAAAGTGAGCTGACTTGGTGAGTCGATCTACGATAACCCATACGGCGTTATGCCCTCTTGAAGTCCGTGGAAAACCCGACACGAAGTCCATGGTGATATGATCCCACTTCCACTCCGGGATAGGCAGAGACTGTAATAATCCTCCAGGTCGTTGGTGCTCAATCTTCACTTGCTGACATACGGCACACCTTGAAATGAACTTTGTTACATCCTTCTTCATTCCACTCCACCAATATTGTCGTTTCATATCTCTATACATTTTGTACTCCCCGGATGTATAGAGAACTTCGATCGGTGACACTCTCCCAACACTTCTTCCCTCACTTGGTCGTCGTTTGGCACGCATAATCTTCCCCGAAACTGTAACTCCTCATTCTTTATAGACCAATCCTCAACAATCTCATTCCTCTCCAATTTATCCCGAATTTCTGTCAACTCGGGATCTAACCGTTGCAACTCCACAATCCTTTGTCGGAGGATTGGTTGAGCTACTAGGTTAAACAAACATGGTCGATCCTCCGGTCCATTAACCCATAGATCAAACTCCTCCAACGTATCAATCATTTTCCACCGTTTAGCCGCAAGGACATTGATTTCACCCTGAGACTTCCTACTCAATGCATCCGCTACTACATTAGCCTTCCCCGGATGATAGTTGAGAGTGAAGTCGTAATCTTCTAAGTACTCAATCCACCTTCTCTGCCGGAGATTCAATTCTTTCTGTGTGAACACATACTTGAGGCTTTTATGATCCGAGAACACTTGAAATTTCTCTCCATACAAGTAACACCTCCACAACTTAAGAGCAAAAACCACAGCGGCTAGCTCCAAGTCGTGAGTGGGATAGTTCTGCTCATGAATCTTGAGTTGCCTCGAGCCATAAGCAACCACCTTGCCTCCTTGCATCAACACACATCCCAAGCCTCGTAGTGAAGCATCGGTGTAAACATCATAACCTTCCCACTGTTCGGAATAATGAGGATCGGTGCCGTCGTCAACTTTTCCTTCAAGGTGCGAAAAGCTAATTCACACGCTTGAGTCCACACAAATTTCTCCCCTTCTTGGTAAGGCGAGTCATCGGCATCGCAAGCTTGGAAAAAACCTTCCACAAACCTACGATAGTAACCGGCTAACCCCAAGAAACTACGTATTTCTGTCACATTCTTTGGTGGTTCCCATTGCATCACGGCCTCAATCTTCGAGGAATCAACCGCTACCCCTTGCTCGGACACAACATGGCCAAGGAACTTCACTTCCTTCATCCAAAACTCACACTTGCTCATCTTCGCATATAACTTATGTTCTCTCAATGTTTGTAGCACAACCGAGAGATGATGTGCATGTTCTTCTTGTGTCCGGGAATAAATCAATATGTCATCAATAAACACAATGACAAATTGATCTAGATATGGCCGGAATACCCTGTGCATCAAATCCATGAAGGCTGCTGGAGCATTAGTCAATCCGAACGGCATCACCGTATACTCGAAGTGACCATACCGAGTACGAAAAGCAGTCTTAGGAATATCCTCCTCCTTGATACGCAGTTGATGGTACCCGGTGCGGAGATCAATCTTGGAGTAGAACTTAGAACCCCTCAATTGATCAAATAAATCATCAATGCGCGGCAAGGGATACTTGTTCTTCACCGTCACCCGATTCAACCGTCGGTAATCTGTGCATAACCGAAGTGTTTCATCCGTCTTCTTCACAAAGAGGACCGGGGCTCCCCAAGGTGAAGTGCTCAGACGGATGAATCCAATTGCCAGCAAGTGGTCCAATTGCTTCCTTAGCTCCTTCAACTCCAAAGGCGCCATCCGATAAGGAGCAATAGAAATAGGTTCGGTTCCCGGATAAAGATCGATTGCGAACTCAATCTCTCTCTGTGGCAGTAACCCGGGTAATTCATCTGGGAAGACATCCAAAAAATTTGATATAATCAACACCATACCCGAGTGGGATCTATCCCGATCATCTCCCATCAAGCTAGCCAAGAAACTCAAGTGGCTCCCTGCCTTAGCTTTTAAGAATTTACTTCCCGTAGTAGGAAATGGATGGAAAGAATCTCGGTTATTCACAAAACTAAAAATTACTCCTCCCGGCAATTGAAATGTAATCCGCTTGCGGAAACAATCCACTACCGCACGAAAAGTGGATAACAAGTTCATCCCAAAAATTACGTCATACCCTTTCATCTCTAAAGCAATCAAATCCACAATCAATTCGTGCTCCCCAATACGAAGAACACAACCTTTGTAGACTCGGCTAGTACCCAACTGTTCTCCCGTAGGCAAGCCAACAGTCAAAGCATGTTCTAACTTCTCGAAACCCAATCCCAAATTCATAGCATATGCAGTACGTATAAAAGAATGAGTAGCACCAGGATCGAATAAGATTCGGGCCCAAGAATTGTAGAGAAGAATGATACCTTCCACAACGGCATTGGAGGCATCCTCCTCCGGTTGGATTAAGGCAAATACCCTCCCCGGATTGGCATCACCGGGGGCTTGAGCTCTCAATGGTCTCGGTGGTGGAGGGGGCCTATTTGCATTTGATGGCCCGGCTGATTGATTGGTCTTGGGTGGAAGTGACGGGCAGTTGTTTCGGAAGTGCCCTACACCTCCACAAGCAAAGCATTGACGAGGGTCAGTGCTTGGTCTAGTCGGGGCATGCCCCTCTCCTCGGACTGTAAGAGGTCTCTGCCCCACCGCTTGATCGGGGCGACGATATGGTAACGCCCTCGGTGCTCCACTGCTACTGGCACCTGTACGGATCGGGCCTCCTCTAGCATAGCTCTGTCTCCTCTGAGAGTCATCAATGTCTCTCTCCACCAATGCCGCTCTGTCAACCAAATCTCTGTAGTCCCGGATTCTGAGTGCCACAAGCTTCTCTCTGATGGTCGGTCTCAAACCCTGCTCGAAGCGCTTGGCCCTCCTATCCTCGGTGGATATGAACTCTGAAGCATAACGGGATAGCTCATCGAACCTCCTCTCATACTCAGCCACGGTCATACTGCCCTGCCGCAAGGCTAGAAAGTCTGCACTCATCTTATCTCTGACAGACTCTGGAAAATACTTGTCGTTGAAGCTTTGCTCAAACTCCTCCCAAGTGAGCGTATTAGTGTCCCTCTTTTTCTTCACTGACTCCCACCAGTAATCGGCCTCCCCTTCCAACAAATAGGTAGCCAAGCCAACCCGAAGGTCCCCGGCGATCCCCATACCATCACAAATTTTTTTCACCCAGCGGATCCATCTATCCGCATCTAAGGGATTGGAGCTCCCTTGGAAGGTGGGTGGGTGTTGCCGTAGAAATTCTCGAAGAGCCACCATCCTTCGGTTCTCATCGCCGTTGCCCGGTACTTGGACTAAAGGACGAACTCCACCGTTGTGGTGGTTGTTCCCACCTGGTTGTTGCACTAGGGTGGTGAGTTCCCTTAAACATTGGTAAATACCCTGTATGGCGTCGAGAGGTGGTGGATTTGCTTGACCACCACGCCCACGACCACACCCACGTCCACGTCCACGTACCCGTTCACCGTCCATCCTGCATATCAATTCACAATTTAGTTTCATTGATGTACAAGACATCCTAAATATCACTTTAATCTACAGCATAAGGTCCATATAAAATTAGACCAACAATTTCCTTCAACTTAATCCTACTTCCCGAGTGGTAATCCATAACCTACAACTCCCATGTAAGACCTAAAGCCTGGGCTCTAATACCAAATCTGTAACGCCCCAAAAACCCCCTTGGATGACATTACATTCTAAAAACCATTCACCGCATGAGAGCATTAAGTAAATCTATCACGACGAAAGTTTCATTCATCCACCATTCATATTTTAAGAAAATTTGGGCAGAGTCTCCTCTGTTCGGGGAGCTCTACCCAAAACACAACCTGTGCAATTCTACTGTAATGACCACACCGGGTCCATTTAACTACCATAAAATCAATCCGTCCAATTTACATGTTATCCCAAAAGAATAGGCCAAGTTATGGCCTTTACATTCCCACAAAAGTACTATAATACACAGCGGAATTTATAAAATAAAAACTAGGCTATACAATTCTCCCAAAAGATTGTCCAAGTCTATAACAAAAGAAAGGGGGGTCGCTCTAAGCATCCACCTCGGGATCCATGCTCCCTTCTATCGGAGTCTCCAAATATGTCGGCCCCTCGACTCCCAACTCCTCGTCAAAGGCAAAATCTGAAAGGTGGGGAAGTAGGGGGGCTGAGCACAAGGCTCTGTAGGAGGATCCTTCCAAACCCATTCAAGGTTTTGAAATCAAATAAAACAGGTAGGTCACGTTTCGCACATACATATAAATGAATTTTAAAGTAAAGTAAGGACATTTTAAAGGAGATCTCAAGTTTGTACAATAATAAGGACTTGAACGAGAATAAAACCACATTTAATTGACAAACAATTTCCAACATAATCCACTCCACCATACACCATTTCCACAAGGTATCGCGGCATCCCATACTACCCGAAACTCCTGGAAAAATAATATTTGACACAATGAACAAAAATTTCTATTTGGTACCACTCAAGTAGGTTGTCGCTTCTCATGAATCTACCCGACGATTCTACCTCGTTCACCCATTTCCACTAACAATCACAGACCAATTTAGGAAGGGCATGTACCGTCTCATACGGCCTTGACGAGATCCTTCCAAGGTGTCTAGTATACTAACCCTTTTCCCCGGTATCCGTGAACAATAGTGGTCACTGTCACCACAGTGATCCACTACGAGCATTAGGCAGCCATCTCACCCCCCATTGGGATAGACTAACCTCTAATGCACTATTGCAGTTTTCGAAGGTAATCCAAGTCCCTCACAACACCATACACAAGAGTGACATACCGACAATATACTCAACCTCATATACAAGCAAATTCCATGATGTTTCCCCAAATTTTCACAAGCAAGATACATAATAGAACAATTTAAGAAAATATACCCATTTCGCAAATCATGTAACAAGAGACAAGTTTAAAGGAAATAAGCATGAGATCATCAATAGAATCATTTTACTACCCAACACAAAGTTCTAGAATTTTCGAAATCAAGATGATGTGAAGGTATAGAGAAAAATTCATATTTCCCCCAAAAACTAGAGTTTGATGGATTTTCAACCATCATTTTGTTCAAAGCATGGGAATGTTTGTAAACATACCAAGGAACAAGGAACCCATAACAAATACATACTATTAAGAGCCAAATTCTACATGTATAATAACCCTAACATCAATGGACAAGGATGGAAGAAAACCCTACCTCAATGTTCTTAAAAAACCTAGGTTTAGTGTGAAGAAGATGAAGATTTGATCTTCTTTGAAGTATAGATCTCCTCTTGATCTTGTGTTTTATCCTTCTCTCTTCCTCTAGAGTCCTAAGAGAAGTGGGTTGAGAGTGGAATGAGAGAAATGAGAGTAAAGGCTGAAATCTGTGTTTTTAAACACAGAAATCCCGATTTTTTTTTACTGTTCATGGGCTGCTTCGGTATTACTTCGTTATCAGGGCATAACTCTCTCATCCGAGCTTCGATTGAGATGATTCAAGATGATATGGGAAGCTAAGAAAGAACTCTACAACTTTCATGTTTTGAGTTTTAAGAGATATTGACTGCATCAAGGTCTAAATTGGGTTTGAAGTTGCAGCCAGTGCACAGTTCACGTGCACTGTTCACTATTTCATCCTTTTTTCCATTTCCAATCTACCAAATTCAAACACACATCGCTACACCTATCCCCATTTTTACAACAATTATTTAATATATATCTATATGCATATATATGAAATAAAATGCGGAGTGTTACAGATATGGTTGAACATATTATTTCTCATCGTTAAAATTTTATTGAGGCAATTAGCACTCTATAAATTTTAACTGGATGTAAATTATCAATTTTTTAACTGAATACCGTCTCTAAAAAACCGAAGCGTTATGGGATATTATGAGATTAACTAGCCACATTAGTGGCATGATTTGATATTCTAACTTACTTTAATCCCTACGATTAAAGGACATGATTTTGTTTCTCATCCTATATAAACGGGTGTATCTCATGCATGTTGATTAATTAAGAATAATTATAGGTATATGCTCCTTTGTGGGTTTTGTGTCATGGACTTAGGTCTTAGGACCGAACTACGTTAATTTCTCGTGTCTTGACCTTTTGTTCATTTATTTCATTTGTTATTATTTAAATTTTATCAAACAATAACTAGGGAGGGATCCAAGGTTTAGACCGGAGTGAATTCATTTGCCAAGTCTTTAATGGGCCTTTTGGATACTCGAGAGAAATTTCGAGGACAAACTATTAACAATTACAAAAATTAGTTCTTAAATATTATTCCTTTGGCATTTAAGAACTGGGGAAGACCCATTTGAAAGTAATGAGTTTCACTTTATTTTATGGCAAGACAATCTAGTATTACAATATTTGAAGAAATCTACTATTGAAGTGAATTAGAATTCATGAGAATGATGTGTGAATTGCTACTTCTACTATTGAATGCAACGTTGATACCATGCTATCATTGATGACATGATATCACAAACCAATAATACAACTTCCAGTGGGCAAGGTGAACCCTGCTTGAACTTAGGGGTATCAAACACGTCGGGTTGGGTCATTTCGTGTCGGGTTTGTTTCGTGTTTGTGTCAAAAATTCTTAAACACTAACTTGACATGTTTAATAATTGTGTCAAGATGTATAAACACTAACCTGACCTGACAATTAAACGTGTTACCCGAACCTGATATGTTTGACACGTTTAATAAACATGTCATTTTCGAGTCAACACATTACATGACATGTTAACCTGTTTAACCCACAAATCAAATTCTATTTGTTTAGCACCTTTTAAAAAAATCAAAAGATTTTTTGAATAAAATTCAAAGAATTACAAGAGGCAAAAGGAAACCATTTCCTAACATCCATTTCCAATTAAATGACTTTAATCCTTCAAAACATCAAAAAAAAAAAAAATCATTCAAGCTCCAGATCTGCTCCGGCAAGGCCAGTAGACAGCTACAAGCAAGCTACAAGCTTTCAATGCCTGCACAATTAACTCACATATTAGAGTTCTCCTCTCACTCTTTCTTCAGATGGAACTTTAAGCAGGCTACAAGCTACTGTAGCCCATTTTTTTTTAAGGGCAAACACGGTTGTAATTTTATTTCATAAAATCCAAACAATTACAAGAAGCAAAAAAAAATTGGAACTATTTTATTTCAACTGTACAAGAGAAAAAGACCCTGCACAACAACTGTTCTTACCTCTGCAGCTTAGCATCTGCCTTGCCTGATCCACTGCCCATCTGCTACAAATGTTGAATCAATTGGAAAACAGCCCAGACTGCCCTCTTGTCAGATTAGCACACCAACAACAGTAACTGATAGAGCATAACAGCAACAAGTCAGCAGCCCTACGCCGACTGCAACACCTGAAAAACTAGTTGCATTGTCCCACCAACAGCTCAAGGCCTAACCCCTGCAATCAACTCCTTGCAAATCAAGTCCAGAACTAGAAGTCAGCACCCTCAGTAAAACAGTTTCAATCCCATGCCAGCAGACGGCACAACATCAGCTATTTTACAAATCCCATCCCAACCACTCGGCCCTTATCATCAAATAATGATGCATGAATTGCCCACAAGAAGACAAATTGACTCAGATATGTTACATGTAGAAAAGGATGAATTGTTCAACGTCAACCTCAAGGTAAAAGTAAGAAAAAAATTATATAAATCAACAAGATTTGAGTAGGAACATAGCAAATTTTCCTTCTTGCGTCTTGTGCGTCATTGTTGATATGTAAATTTGAATTTTTGGGGCAAAATTAAGTAATTGTGCTAATTAAAGATATCCCCATACAATTCTTTGGTCTCTCTCTGCTCATCCTAATCACTTCCAGAGCTTAAATCCTTCTCTAGAGGCCATCTCGCATGAGCAAAAATACCAGAACTTGACACTTCCTCCTTGAATCATGTGAGTTGCTTGGATGGAGGGGCAATTCTATAATTTTTTTAAAATTTAAAATTTTTAATTTTGTTAAATTCAAACACATTAATTAATTCACTCCTCACACCCTAATTTCATTCCCAACATTACCACGCCCTCCAATTAATTCCGTAAATCAAATTCGAAACCCTGAACTGTCCGAAGCCGTACTAACCCTAGTATGTCTGGATCGTCGTTTTTGCTCGATTCCTTCCACCTAACCACACTTGACCTCGATCTCAACCTTGACCTCGACCTCTAAGTCTCACCAACATATTGTCACACTCACACCTAGTCTGAGATCATGTTCAATCGACATGGCTTGCCACACTCGACCCTCGTAATCTCTTCAACACCAACCCTGCTTCCACAATGAACCCTCGCATTCTCGGTCATTACAAAAATTATAACTTTTGGTACGATACCAAACAGAACTACCCAAAAGAGAATAGAAAAGGAATGAAGACCAACTTGAAATAGTACAAGAGAAGAAAACAAAAGGTGACAGGCAGACTAAAAAAAAAACTTGCCAAATGTTCAAAAAACCAAGACACAATTTTTTCCCCTATGTAAGTAAGTAACTCTTCACTGATTCTCCATATAAGTTCAAGTAGGGCTGTCAATTTTCAATACGACACGTTAACACAACACGAACCGAATACGAAATAAATGGGTTGAACACGAAATTAAATGGGTCAATAGATAAAAATGGGTCAACACATATAAACACGAAAAAAAAAGCAGGTTGGGTTCATGTCGAAATCAGGTCAATCCGATTTTGACCTGATTAACCCGTATATTTTAAATAGGTTAATATAATTCGACTCGAACCCGACCTACCCATTTCTTACCTGTTTAACCCATTTATCGAAATATATAAAAACAACAAAAAAAAACATAACCCTAACCCACCTCCACTTTTCCCCTTTTTCACTCTCACCCACCGCTGGTCGCTTTGTCTGGAGGAGGAAAGGAGGGCTCACTGTTTAAGAGTTCTCATCATTCTTGTCGTTCATGCCTACATCGTTGCTCAACCGAAAAGGTTTGTTCCTCTCTCTCTCTCTGTCGTTGTGTTCTCTCTCTCTGTGCTCGCTGCGACTCAATCGAAGTGTAGAACAGTCAGATTCGGATTACAACACACAACACTCATACATTCCCTTGGCCACAAGCTGTGTAGTATTTCCCCTTACTTTTTATTTGTGTTGGGTTGTTTTTAATTTTGTGAAGAGGGAGGGCAGACAAAAATAGGAGCATAGGCATAACACAAATCATTTATCACAACATGATGACCATTAACCCATCAAAAAAGAGTTAAAGACAAATTGAAGTATGCTATCAGATGCTTCAAGCCTCAGGTTATCTACATATCTAGATGGTCCAATCATTCTTACTCTCACGAAATGCCTCTCAGGTCTGTCCCTCTAGTTTCATTCAGCTTCAACAGTTCTATTAAAAGATCTCAAAGTAGGCAACTGATGTAGATTAAAGAAACCATACCCAACATGACAGCCCTTATTTTCTGCGCATTACACATCACACAACAGGAAGATTTATTGGCACTTGCTTACATTTTTCTCTACTTACCTTTATAAGTTGTATTGGAAGTTTGTGTATTTTTTTTTTGTATTTTGACCAAAAAATGTACTACATTGTATGTGTGTTATATATTTTGCTTACATATTTTTTTTTTTTGGCATTTGTGTTGGGAACAGATGAATTCACTTCCATTGAATGACGAACACATTGATGGACTTGCCCCTGTAGCTGATGATGTTGCCATGGCTGAATCAAATCATGCTTTTGATATTCAAGATAGGCTAGAACTGGATGGTGTTGATAAACCAACAAATAAACGTCAACGAAGGTTCACCTCAAAAGTATGGGGAAACTATACTTTTCTTAAAGAACCAAGTCCAGAAGGATTGCTGAGATGCGAATGTAAGAAATGTAAGCAAGTTTATAATATTGATAGTAAGCACTGCACTGGGAATTTCAAGCGACGCACTGCAACTTGTTTGAAGCGAACCACCTATGATATTGGTCAACTACTTATAACCCAATCCAATGGTGCTTTGGGATCTAGGTCTTTTAAATTTGACGCAGGGAAGTTTAAAGAGTTATTGATTTGTGCAATTGTTAGACATGAACTTCCATTTCAATTTGTTGAGTGTGGTGGCATTAGAAGTCATTTCACCTACTTATGTCCCCAAGTCATACAAATTTCTAGGAATACTGCAAGGGTGGAAGTTATGAAACTTTATGCTATAGAGAAAGGGAGGATTTCTCAAGAACTGCAAGACTTGCCTGGTAGGATATGTTTGACTTCTGACTTACGGACTTCTATTGTTACTGACGGTTACTTGAGTCTCACTGCACACTACATTGATAAAGATTTGGTGTTGAAAAAGAGAATTTGAATTTCTCTTACATGCCTCCTCCCCATACTGGACTTGCTTTGTGTGAGAAGATTTATAGTTTGTTAAATAGTTGGGGTATTGAGAAAAAACAATTTTCACTTATTTTAGACAACGCAGCTGCAAATGATGTGTTGGTTGATTTGCTTAAAAATCAACTTAATCTGCAAGATGCATTGTTGTGTGATGGTAGTTTATTTCATATCCGTTGTTGTGCTCATATTTTGAATTTGATAGTTCAAGAAGGTTTGAAGGAAATAGGTGAAGTTGTTAAAAAGATCCGGGAATGTGTGAAATATGTAAAGGGATCTCAAGTTAGGAAGAAAAAGTTCTTGGAATGTGTTGCACAAACATCTTTGGACAGGAAGAGAACTTTGAGGCAAGATGTTCCAACTAGGTGGAAGTCAACCTATCTCATGCTTGCAAGTGTCATTTACTATTGTTGTGCATTTTCTCATTTGCAACTAAGTGATTCTAATTTTAGACATTGTCCAACTCAAGAAGAATGGGATAGAGTGCAAAACATTTGTAGGTTCTTAGAATCTTTCTATGATACTACTTGTGTTTTTTCTGGTTCCAAGTATCCTACCTCAAATTTGTACTTTCCAGAAGTTTTCTTGATTCAACTTAATTTAAGTGAAGAGATGAAAAATTCGGATGTTTTCATGAGGAGGATGACACATCAGATGTTTGGGAAATTTGATTAGTATTGGTCAAAGTATAGCTTGGTTTTGGCTATTGCGGTGATATTTGATCCTCGTTATAAAATTCAGTTTGTGGAATTTTCCTATAAGAAGCTTTATGGTGATGAATCATTTGAGTTCAACCGTGTTGGCGAGAAGTTATTCTCTTTGTTTGATGAGTACATGCACAATTCTTCTAAGGCTAGTTCTTCATAGACATCATCTTCTCAGGACGTAGATCATGGTTCTCGTGGTAGTCACCAACATCATAGCATAAATCAGATCAAAGCTAAACTTATGGTGATATGTTTTTTTTAATTTACTTGCATTGTGTTACTAATTTAGTATTATATGATATTAAGATTGATTCTCTTTTAACTTATTTTGTCTTCTTGAACATAGGAATTTGACTCTTATGAGAGTGAAACATTTATTTGTAGTTCACATAAAAGTCAATTACAATTGTATTTGGATGAGCCTAGAGTTGATAGAAATGAAAAACTTGATGTACTTGCTTATTGGAAAGCTCACCAATTTCGTTATCCGGAACTTGCTCTAATGGCTCGTGATGTGTTAAGTGTTCCCATTTCTACGATTGCTTCGGAGTCTGCATTTAGCACCGGTGGTAGGGTTCTTGACCAGTATTGTAGTTCTTTGAAGCTGGAAGTTGTTGAGGCATTGATATGCACAAAAGATTGGTTGTTTGGAGAAAGAGGTAAATATAAGTTATGTGATTGCTTTAGAATTTGTGTTTTAAATAATGAAATCTTATTTCTTATGCATGTATATACTTGTTTCATTTAGTTCCTGCACAAAATGATTTGGAGGACATTATAGAAAATATGATTAATATCAATGTTGAGGAAGATGGTTCTACTATGATTGATGATGATCATTGATTGAAGGTACATCATTATTTTTAGTGTTTAATCTATTAGTTTGTGTTTGTCTTGTTTTGCTTTTCTAATTGAAGTATTTCTTCTTTTGATTAGGATTCATGAAGTGTCAACGTTTTGTGTGCACCATGCCTTACTGGAGGAGCAGAAACTGCTTATTTTGTTTTAGTTTTATGTAGCATGTCAATAGCAAGTCATCTTTTAGAATATGATCTCAAAAATGACTTGCTATTGCTTTTGCTTATTTGCTGCTGCTTTTGTTTTATTATGCCAGTATATTTTGTATGTTATATGAATGACTGATGTGGACCTTGTGCTCTTAACATAATGGAAGTGTATTAGTATAGTTCTTGTTTAACTTTTTGGGTTGAAACTTGAATGCATTTTAGTTGAATAGGTTAAATAGGTGCAGGATCAGATTTGAGGTATTTGAGATGCAGTAGCATCATGCAGCCGAACTGAAGGTTTTACAACTATTAAAATTCTAATGCATGATTTTATATGTAAATTTCTAAAAGCAGAAACAAGCAGTGCAGTTGAAGTAAACATCAGTTGAAGCAGGCAGTGCAGACAACAGTTGAGAAGCAAGCAGTGCAGTTGAGAAGCAGTTGATTTTCTGGCATTAGTTGATTAGCATTAGTTTTGTGACACTGATATCATTGTCAACCTATTTTTTTAATGGCTATAACTTCTTGTACATCCATGATGACAAGGTTGCATGCCAAATGATTTTGGACAAAATGGGATTAAAAGGTTATCAGGTAACATTTGATTATCAGAATTTTTCCCTTAATATTTAAGAACTTCCATTGTTTCGGTTTTTAGAAATTGCAGTTGAGAAGCATCCAGTTGAAGCAGAGCAGCTGAGAAGCAGTCCAGCTGAAGCAGAAATCGCATACAACAGCTGTGATGTGCCCAGCTGAAGTAGAAAAACAACTGATTTTTTACTTGATTAAATTTGTGTTTCAGATTTTTGCCTTCTGATTTGGAGGGTGCTGTGCAACAGTCAAGTGAAGCAAATGCTAGATTAACGTTTCGTCAGGAGGATATAAATCGAAATCAATTACTACCACTCTCCCTCTTTTCTCTCTCTCTCTGCCTTGGTTTGTGTCTATCAATCTTTCATCATGCTGTTGATAATTTTGTCTTATTTCTTCTTATCATATTTCATATTCTCTTAAGAGATGCACACACACATGGACATGACGAGGCATATTCATTTAATCTTTGTCAATGAGTAATATGTTCTACTGGCTTATGAAAAGTTTCATACTATGAACTTGTGTTTTGAGTGACCAAGATTGACCGGATTAACGTGTCCTTTTCTTTAGGAATGCTAGTGAACTTGCTCTTAAGCAGCTTACCACAAGTTATCATTATCAATATCCAATTAAATTCTCACACAAAATTTTAATTTTCAAGAGTGAAATTCATGCATTTCTCTCAACCTAAAAACCTCCACTTTATGTGACATTCTATTTAGACATTTTTTTTATATATATTTTAACTCAATAACATGTATATACAAAATTATTCAACAACACATGCCGCTACAATGAAAACAGGCATTTTTTGTGACAATTCTTTATGTTGCTAAACGAATAAAAATAGTCGCAAATTGTTTTTTGTGACGTTTTTTTTCGTAGCGAGGTTGTTGTAATTTTGCAATGCCCTTTTATTTTCATTGCCAAAAAGAGTTTTTGCGACAAAAAAAAAATATCGTGAAAATTTCAAAGCGTCGCTAAAAATCTGTTCAAAAAATAATAATTTAATTAATTTTTTGTGACACAAAAATCATCGCAAATAAATTTTTAAATAAATAAAAATGTAAACACATTCCCAACGCCCCAAATAAACGTTGCAATTTTCTTTTAATTTTGACGCAAATATTAAACATCGCTGTACAGTTCAATAAAAAATGTGAATAGATTTCAATGCTAAAAAGCGTCGCTAAATAAACACATTTGCGACGTAATAATTAATCGTCGCTAAAATGTTGAATCAAAAGATGTGCAAACATACTAGCGCAGCTTAAAAACACGTCGTAAAAAGAAAGTTCATCCAATCTTTTGTGACAATTTTCATTTCGTCCCAAAAAAAGTGTTTTTTTTAAAAATAGCTCTCCTTAAAAAAAAGTATTCTAATAAAAATTTTCACCTGTACACCACTAATATCTGTTTCACATATTTTCCAATAAAAAACTCACAACTAATGCATTTAAGATGTTTTCCATTTAACAACCAAACACAAACTCGCATAAAAAATACCATACTAACAAAAACACAAAAGTAAAATATGATTAATAAAAATTATACAAGTCGTCAAAATATCCAACAACTTAATTTGCTTACAAGTTTTCAAAAATATTTAGATACATAACAAAGTTAATTCTTTAGTCACTTTGATGCAGAAATCCATCATCCATCTATTACAAAAGGAAAAAATACGTTAACAAATCAATAATCAATTTTTTAAAAAACATACACATACATTCAAATATTAGGTTTTCTAATTCTCAAGTGTTGAAATTTTTACGTCAAGCTCTCAACCCGAGTCCTAGAATGAGATTCTGTCTTTTCCTACAAGTTTCTTTGTCCAAATAGTTGGTCTCCGTCCGTTTTCACTGCAAATGAAGTGGAAATGAGCCGATTGACACCCTTAACTCTCCAAGTTTTTTTTATTCTTAAGTGTTAAACTTTCTAGTTTTTCGTCAAACTCTCGACCGTGGTCCTAGAATGAGATAGCATCTTTTTCTATAAGTTTTTATGGCCAAATAGTTGGTATCTGTCCATTTTCACGTCGAATTAAGTGGAAAAGGGCCGATTAGAACACTTAGCTCCAAGTTTTTAGTTTTCTAATTTTTAAGTGTTGAACTTTCTAATTTTTAGTCAAACTGTCAACCTAGATCCCGGAACAAGATGCCGTCTTTTCTTACAAGTTTTTATGTTCAAATAGTCTCTCTCTGTCTATTTTCAAGGCTAATGGAGTGGAAACGGGCCAAATAACACCCTTAGCTCCAAGTTTTAATTTTTATAATTATGAAGTGTTGAACTTTTTAATTTTTCTTTCAAATTTCTATGCCCAAATAGTTGCTCTCCGTCCATTTTCACAATGACTGAAATGGAAATGGGCCTATTGGTATGCTTAGCTCCATGTTTTAATTTTTATAATTCTTAAGTATTGAACTTTCTACTTTTTCGTCAAACTCTCAATCCGGGCCTTGGAACGGGATGTCGTATTTTACTACAAGTTTCTATTCCCAAATAGTTACTCTCTATATGTTATTACGGCAAACATAATGGAAATGGGCCAATTGGCACCTTTTAGCTCCAAGTTTTAGTTTTTATAATTCTTAAGTGTTAAACTTTCAAGTTTTTCGTCAAACTCTCAAAATGAGTCATGGAATGAGAAGCCATCTTGTCCTACAAGTTTCTATGCCCAAATAGTTGGTCTCTATCTGTTTTTACGGCGAATAGAGTGAAAACGGGCCGATTCGGAACCTTAGCTCCAAGTTTTATTTTTTATAATTCTTGAGTGTTGAACTTTTTATTTTTTCGTCAAACTCGAAACGAGATGCCGTATTTTGCTTCTATGCCCAATAGTTGATCTTCGACTGTTTTCACTACAAACAGAGTGGAAACGGGCCGATTGGGACCCATAGCTCTAAGTTTTAAATTTTTTAATTCTTCGGTGTTGAACTTTTTAGTTTTTCATCAAACTCTTAATCTGAGTCCAGGAACAAGATGTTGTATTTTCTTACAAGTTTCTTTGCCCAAATAGTTGTTCTCCATCTTTTTTCAAGGTGAACAAAGTGAAAACTGGCCGATTGATACCCTTAACTCCAAGTTTTAGGCTTTCTAATTCTTAAGTGTTGAACTTTCTAGTTTTTCGTCAAACTCTCAACCCGGATCCTAGAAAAGAGATGTCGTCTTTTCCTACAAGTTTAAGTGCCCAAATAGTTGCTCTCTGTTTGTTTTCACGGTGAACGGGGTGGAAATGGGTCAATTGGCACCTTTAGCTCCAAATTTTAGTTTTTGTAATTCTTAGTGTTGAGCTTTCTAGTTTTTCATCAAACTCTCAACTTGGGTCTTGTAACGAGATACCATCTTCTTCTACAAGTTTCTACACCCAAATAGTTGTTCTCCGTCCATTTTCAAGGCGAACAGAATGGAAATGGGACAATTGACACCTTAGCTATAAGTTTTAGTTTTTATAATTCTTAAGTGATGAACATTCTAGTTTTTTAAAGTACTTGTAGTTAATAGAATAGTAAAAAGAAATTAACCAAGACACGGATGACATGTCTTCATTAGCTGAGGTGCACTGCAGACCCGTTGCATTTGAAGTTGTATCTGTAAAATTTGTTGTATCATCAGCTGTTGCGCGTCTTCAAACTTACTCAGCTTCACCTACATTGAAATATTTAATCAAAAAAATGCTTAAATAATCAACATGTTTCATTTAAATCACAATTCAAAGGCTAAAAATCTTAGAACATCAAATAATCAATGTACTCAATTTTTTGGATTTTTTTTTGAATTTTTGAGATTTTTAAATAGCATGAAAATATACTCGAAATTCACTAAAAATAGGAATTTAACTCCAAAAATTGAATTTTTAGAATCTTACTAGTTCTTAGAGTTCATCTAACTTTCCAATGGAGTTAGACGTCCCACTCACGCACGGAATTGAGTGAATAACCTTTCAGCTTACTTTTAGGCAACTGAAAAATATATTAATTAGGTAAACTAAACTGAATTGAATTACACGTTCCACACATGCTGACCTAATGATGTAATTTTATTAAAATCATAAATTAGACCAATAAATTAAGTCAATAAATTAAATTTCAAAAGTATTGCTCTTTTCATATTGCTTTCTATGTCATCTTGTTGACCTAGAAACTAACACATCGACTTTCGTGGTAGCCGATGAGCAAAACTGATATCTTTCAAGGGAAATAGCTATCAGTTGGTACTGTACCAATGACTTTGATTTGGATGATTTTTAATCTTGGATTAAATAAACAATAAAATAATAAACAATAATAAAATGAAAAAAAATGTATGCTTGTCATGTTTTAAATGGTTGAAAAATAAAAGTCGGTACAAAAAATTAATTTTTGGTCTCCTTTTCCAAGGGAGTAGTTGGGGGTGACAAGCTGCTAACTACGATGAGAAATACTCTAACTCAATTTAAATTATAGTGGTTAATCACTGAATTTAAGAGAATAATTGACATAAATTTGAATGACTTATAACAAAAATTAAAAAACCCACTAAAGTTCATGGAACCACGTGTATAAATGTGTCTATTATATATACAGAGGCCAAATTACACTTTAACCCTTTAATTACCATATTTTCACATTTTATATATATATTTAAAAATATGATTACTAGTTTTACATTGTCTCAATTACATATATATACCCGTGATGCATTGGTCACTTACCCACAATTACATGTTTTTTTTCCAGTTTATCGCAACCTAATGGAAATTTCTACTTGAGTATTTATAATTACAATAAGTAATCAATAAGACATTCTGAGAAACTTGGCAGAGGTGAACTGAGGTTGGATCATAATCTGAAGATGAGAAGTATACTGTGTTCATGGACAAGTCTGTGGTACCGAAAGAAAATATTTGATACTGTATTTTTATTTATGATTTTTATGAGTATTTTTATTATTTTGTTGTAAAATAACCCAAAAAAAATTATAAAAACATTCAATAATATAGTACAATTTAGAGATACAGTATCGATTTTTTTACGGGTACCATAGTCTAAGTCGTGTGTTCATTAAATAAACAGATATTCATCTCTTTTGTGTTTAAAACATTTGGTTGGCATTCAAATTGATTAGTTAGTCCGATTTATTATTTTAATTGACAAGCAATACCAAATTTCAATGGTCACCTAACTCAAAAAAAGAATTTTCAAAGGTCAAAACCCTTCACGTTTCAGTGCTTTGAATAAATAACTCTTCGTATTTACTTCGCATCTATCTTAATCATGACCTGTATCATCGGGGGTGGTTTCTCGGTCCCTTTTGATGGAGACCAGAACTCAATGATGCAAAGTATCTATCACTTCTGGGTTGAAACATTTGGTTGGATTTAATATCTCCTAATTAAATAGTTAGCCCATTTTCTTGTGTTAGTTTAAAGGCAATGTCAAACGTCACCCAAGAAAATCCAGATGATCAAACCCTTCGTTTTTCTACTCTTTGAATAAATAATAACTCTTCCTATGGAATTCATATCTATCTCCATCCATACATATAATAATCAGATTATGGGTAGAGAGAGTTCATTTCTTTAATTTTTGCAGTTTGAGTTTGTTAAATTACAAATAAAAGTTCCCTCCTTTAGAAAGAGGTCACAATATATTATATGGAGCATGAAAACCGAGTGTATTCAACTTGTAATAGAAGATGTGGTTAGACTTTAAATTAAGCAGGACAAATGCCGTTTGATCTAAATTTGGCCAATGATCAAGATTCATCTGTATGTCATCAATTCCATTGTTTTTGAAAATTGAAAACAAAAAACTGAGTTTATTTAAATAACAAGTTAGAACTATTTTTTTTTATGTTTTTTTGAAACATTTCTAAAATTTAGAAACATCATCACCACCACGTCTACCACGCCATCATCACACTTCAATCACCACCACACTTTCACCACCTCTAACACCATCACACTCCCATCACCACCACGTCCACCATCATTACACTCTCATGATCAACGTTCCTGTCACGCCCCATCCCGATCTCTCAAGGATGAGATGCGACTAGATTTTACATACACCTGTAAATAGTTATTATAAGCTGGACTAATCAAACATAATATAATCTCACAGGTGCAACAACAATACTCATCACTTTAGTTATTAAGAATGATGGTAAAACTTGTCTGATAACCTGTACTATATATAAACACTTGTACCAATCATTTATTTCTCAGGTTATAGACATATACAAAATCTCACACCCACATAGCATATATCACAAAATATGCTTGCTGAATCTATTTACAAATATATATTATTAACCTGTCATAAAATATCTCTCATAAATACAATACACAGCCCAACAGTTAGTTATACCGACACTCAAACTGAGTGGTATCACACTAACGTTACACAAGACTCAATTAACTGGACAGTGGAACGGTTTGTATTCTCCTTTATAGTACCTGAAAAGAAAAAGCTATAGGGGTGTGAGTTAAACCACGCGCTCAGTGAGTATAGATGCAGTATATGCAATGAAAATGATAGTAATACATTGCAGTAGATAGCTACTACGTAGATACACGTATCAAACAACAACATCAATCCAATTCCAAAGAATTCACAAGCCATATCACATCCACACTACCCCTCATTGGGTAATTGATCCCACATGGATCCGTGTCTCTAGAACCTCCTGGGAACACCACAGTGCTAGCATATCACTGCACGCCCAGTGACCAGGTATCGACGCCCCTGTCTGAAACAGTGCACCACATTCCACAATACACAATACACAATACACAATACAAAGCATCATCCAATCAGATAAACACATAGCATATAATCTTGGAGAAATGTTATTAAATTGTATCATTTACTATCATATTATAATAACATTTTCAAAACATATAAAGATATACACCCACCTCAGATATATAGATCTATGACCCTTTAATCCTATCGGTGGATCCTTCCGGTATTACCGTATCTATTCCAACACTGACTGTCTCACCCGTTCCACCTAACACATTTGTAATTACAATATCAATATGTTTATCACATGTAATAGTCAATCATGCACTAATGTATGCAAAATGATGCACCCCAAAGTGCCCCGGTAACCCCGATTATCGCATTATCCATTCACACATTAGCACTTTTGTTCTAAGAATCACATTTCCTCCTCAAATTCCCAAAATCACTCACATTAATCACAATTAGAATTAAGTAAGTCAAACACACTGACCGGGGGCCCATTTTCACACATTTTGACCCCAAATCTTAAAAACTGCATTTCCGATATTTCATACATTTCGCACCCGATATTGTACTCATCGGCATTCAAAAGTCCCATTATCATATCAAGGATCATTTAAAAGTGTTGCACGCAAAATTTCAAGTCATTTGGATTAAAGTTCACACACGTGACAATAACATTTAAAAATTAGGGTTTCGGCGCTACCTGCAACCTTTTCCAATTTTTATCGTACTTTTTATTTAAAATCGCCACACTTAATCTTACA
Source organism: Ilex paraguariensis (assembly GCA_963454935.2). Classification (NCBI taxonomy): domain Eukaryota; kingdom Viridiplantae; phylum Streptophyta; class Magnoliopsida; order Aquifoliales; family Aquifoliaceae; genus Ilex; species Ilex paraguariensis. Next base: position 23,367 of record CAUOFW020010080.1, read on the forward strand.
CACATATTTAATCATGCAATTTCAGCCCATAATTGAACTTTTAAATTACTCATTTCACTCTCATAATTTCGGTTCCAACCTAGCTCTCAAAAAACATATAGAACATTTCACATAGCCATTTTTTTTTTCATTTTTCTCATCTCTATGTTAATACCCATTTGGAACATATTTTTTTTTAATAGCCCATTAATTATGCTAAATATATTTAATTACACCCATATAAAATCTATTTTGACATTAACTAAATCAGCCCATGAAATTTGATTTAAAACAACCCATTAAAATAAGCTAAGACAACTCATGTATTTAAATTAAACTAGCCTATTAATTAAAACATGCTAAAATAGCCTACTCATATACAAATACGTACATACTAAAATTAATCACAACTCAAAACTTAAATCCTTATACCTTCCTTGCTCGTGGTTCAAATAGACCCATGTACTTATTTTTTTTTCCTTGACGGCTTCTTCTCTCTTTCTTTTCTTCTTTTTTTTTTCTTTCTTTTCCTCTCTTCTCTCTTTGCTCTGCTCACTCTCCACCTCCCAGCATATTCAGAACACACACACACACTTAATGATATATTAAACACACACACACACACACACACGTACACATGGCACCCACCCACCCACCCACACACACGGCTAACTAATATATATATATATATATATATATATATATATATATATATATATATATATATCAACACATATAAAGTTAAAGGGGTTAATTACCGTTGCCTCCCCCAAGTTTTTAAATGATTTCGAAATCGACCCACTAGTATTTTCACACATAAAATTCCTATAAATGTGTCTCACTCATACATCACTAACGGGTTCCACATCCCTTATGCATGCACACACACATCATGGCTATGAAAGATAAATTTAATTAACCCTTTAATAATTTCACATAATTATAATTTAGCCCACGTAATTATATTAATATGCATGCAATGCGTGATTGGGTCTCACAGTTCCACCAACACCACTACACTTCTATCACCACGATGACGACGTCCATCACATTTCCACCACCACCACACTTTTGTTTTTACTGTTTTTTGGGTTATTGTTAAAATAAGTTTTACTATTTTTTATTCCATAAAATTGTTTTTGCAATCATATAATCTGATGATGCACAAAATTAATGATTATGATGTTCACTAAAATGGGTTTGAAGGCAGACTCGGGTACCTGTGTCGTAGAGTAATCACATATCTTTGGAACCCTATTTGCAAAGGTTTTCAAACTAGGTTACCAAAGGTTCTGGATTGCAGCATTTACTTTTGTTTAATGAATAATACATTATTCGAGTTTCTTGTAATGTTTCATAATTCATTCACAAGTCTTTGAATCTTTCTAGCTTATTCACATCTATTAGTTCATCATTCAATTTGGTTAATTTTGTTATCCTACCCTTTTGTGATTGAATGTTCTTTTACTCCCAATTGGTTTGAATGTCCTCCTAAACTATATTACTAACTTTGTAGGTATAGTGCTGGTTTTTTTGAGCTTACCATATTTGGTTATGTGAGTATTTATTTACTTTCCTACTACTGTCATTGCTATTATCAAAATTATTATTTTGTCGTATCTAAGTCTCAAATCATTATTTTTTATAGATGGATTCAAACTTTCGCGAATCGGTAAGATTAATTAAATTGTGTCTACACTTTGTATATTATAGATTATCCCTACAGTTCAATTTATTAAGGTTGCTCTTACAGTTTGAACTAATTGATAACAACGACATACCTGTAAATTTTAATTTTGATTTTTGTTTACATTATATGACGAACGTCTTATTTTACACTTCATAGGCGAATGCAAATGTCAATCACTTAAACAACCCACTTGTCGATCCATCTTTGATGAAGGGGAAAGAAAAAGTAGGCAGTTCTACTGGGAAAGAAAATTGGTTTACTCAATCGGTATAAAACTACTAATTGTTGTTATATGTATTGGTAATTAATTTATTCATAGAACAAATTTGCATTTACTATCTTTCTTCACTTAATTATGGAGCTCCTACTTCATTATTCCTATCCTATCGCGTTATTACGGAATATATTCATATTCATTATTGAATTCACCAAACAACTTGTATATTGATATGATTAATTTTTTTGTTATTCATTAACAAAGTTTTGCAAATTTTTAACCATTAACATGTAAACTTTACACATTGTATTTCTTTTGGCACGCTATGGGTTTCAAAGAGATTATCATTTAGAGCTATGTAAGTGTTATGGTTGTTTGAATTGGTTTGACCACTTTTATTACACTGAATGTGTTGGTATTTTGGTTTGAGCGATAGACACTACATTGTTAGGGATATTTTGCGTACTGCTAACCAATGTAACCTCATTTGTATACTTCAGTTCAAAGCTATCGACTCTCTCTCTCTTTCTCTCTCTCCAATTGCCAACCACTAAATTAAATTCGAACACATCTAAGTTCTTCATCCCTCACTTTCGCTCTTACACTTAACTCTCTCTCATGCACACATGACTCGACACCATCACCAAGGATAATCATTGTGTTGTGGTGTTTTAGTAATTTTTGTAGTAATCATTTCACATGTCGCTTCCTATATTAGGCACCCACAAAAAATTATACTTCCTCTAAAAGTGAGGCCCAACGTGCCAGACGTGAGTGAAGTCGTAATGATAGTGACACGTGCTCACCACGCGAGCTGGTGCAGTGCGCACGTCGGGAAAGAGAGCGTTTTGAGAATTACACTCCGCCTCTACCCAGATACTTTCCAGGATTGACGCCAACTCGCATGCTCAACAAAACATCTAATTCGGATAGGCGACACCAGTCTCTCTCCTAACTGCCCAACCATGTTCCATTTGCTAACATGGAATTGGCAGAGTACAATACAGTCCTGTCACATTTCCAAACGTATCCCATTACAGTACTTGCTGAACATTTGCCTAATCAGTTGTGCAATGTCGAGGTAAAATTATTTTTTCCATTGTTTGTTTCCGGATTAAATTACAAAAACTAACTATCTACAACGCCAGAATGAATGCGTATTTAGGTGGGAAACACTATCCCTCTGCAAGCAAACTGCACCTTCAACGTCAGCAATATGTCGCACACCCACTAAGTGCCCACAAAATGGAAAAGAAAATATGTCTTCCTCTTTGGTAAGTTTTCTTATTCATGTCTTATGATTTATAAGTATTTCTATCGCTTTTATGGCATGGTTTTAACGTATTGTCCTACCCTTGTTGGATAGTTGCATAGGAAGGGATCGGTTCATTACACTACCCCCCAACCCTTATGTCATGATTCCCACCAACCCTTATGTCATGATTCGCAAGACCTAACTCCATTGCACTGAGCTACTATAGCACACCTTCCACAAAAAAAGGCGCGGACACATTATTCGAAACGTTATCTAACACCTACAATTGTGTCCGATCCAATTTTCATTCCAATTGATCGTGATCCATGCTCACCCATTCCTATACGACCTTTACCCTCGCCTCGGAATTTAGAGACAGACTATGGTCATTATGAAGTTGTCGCCAATGTTGCACCACATCCAAATCAAACGGACGACAATGCCCTCAACATTTCGTCTCATATTGTGACAGATCCAACAAGATATGTATATTCTACGTAGTTTATTAGATGCTTAATATTCTTTTACTTTCTTCTCATTTTTGTGTGCATATACTTTTAATTTGTAGATCCCCACCAGAACCCTTTAGCGATGATGATAGTATGGTTAGTGATGATGAATTGAATGTGATTGTCCCTGTCAATAATGATCGTCATTTTTTAGGGCATATGAATATTCAGTGTCCTTATTGTTCGGCCTTACATTGGCGGGATGAGAGATTAACTCGCACAGGATTGTCTAATCCAAGATTTGGAACATGTTGCCTACAAGGCAAAATTAGGTTGCCAGAACTCATTGCACCCCCACCTCCTATTCGTGCATTGTATGATGGCCATGATGGTCAATTAAAATCATTTCGCCGGCATATTAGGGAGTACAATGCAGCCAATGCTTTCATGAGCTTGGGTGCTAAACTTGATGACAGATTACTTAATTCAAGAGAACCAAGGTAATTCACTATTCATGGGGAATTACGTCATCGGACTGGGTCATTGTTACCCCCGGAAGGTCACACACCCATCTATTGTCAGTTGTACATATACGACCCAATCCCTGCATTGAATATTCGATGTGTGCGAAATACTAACATACGTCGTGATGTACTTTATACTATACAGAGTTGTTTGTTGTCAGTGAATCATTTTGCTTCAAAGTACAAATGCGCACACGAAATTCTCACCGAGTCAAAAGCTTCAGATCATGATTTACGTGCTCACCTTCATTACACCTCATCAACTGATAGGCATCGGTACAACCTTCCAACCACGGATGAAATAGCTGTGATTTTGCCTAGTGATGGTAGTGAGAGTTGTTCTATGCGGGATATTATTCTGCACCTACGAGGAGATAATAGAGCGCTGAGCCAGATCAATGAGTGTCATCCAGCATATTTACCATTACACTATGTACTTTTATTCCTTACTGGTGAGCTTGGTTAGGAGCCTGGTCTACGTCAATGGAACTCCGAACAAATTGATTTTTCAGTAAGAAGGATTACACAGATGCAATTTTACAGTTATCGTATGTTTCCACGTCCTACTGAGTATTCAACAATTCTCAGAGGAGGAAAGTTATTTCAAGAGTTTGTAGTAGATGCTTGGGCATCAACTGAGCAAAATAGGTTATCTTACATCAGACTCAATCAGAATAAGCTGCGTTGGGAGCTTTACGCGAATTTGTGTGATGACAATGTTGATGAGTTGGGCCCCAATTAGATCGGACAACACTTTGTTTTGCCATCGTTCTTTACTGGGAGTGCACGTAACATGAGCCAGATTTTTCATGACTCAATGGCCATTACAAGGTACCACCAACACCCTGACATCTTTCTTACCATAACGGGTAACCCAAAATGGCCTGAAATAACAGCTGCCTTACTAGAACACCAAACCTCTTTGGATCGTCCAGACATAGTTGCCCGTGTATTTGAGTTAAAACGGCGTGCCCTGATGCATGAGGTAAAAAGTGAACAAATTTTTGGTCGAAAAGTTACTCATGTATTCACCATTGAGTTCCAAAAACGAGGGTTACCACACATGCATGCTTTATTCTTTCTTCATGGTCCAGACAAGATTCAGACAACTGCACAAGTGGATCGGTTGGTTAGTGCTGAATTCCCAGATCCATCCACTGATCCAAGTCTCTACGAAACAATCAAGAGTTGTATGGTTCATGGTCCGTGTGGTTCTCGAAACCCACATTCAACTTGCATGGTGAACGGTGTGTGTCGGTTCCATTATCCAAAAGCCTTTTCAGATTCGACTACTATAGATGAACATGGGTACCCTGTTTACCGTCGTCGCAATAATAGTTAGTCTCACACCACCAGAGGGCATACATTTGATAATTGGGACGTCGTACCTTACAATCCACACTTGTCAAGAAAGTTCAATTGTCATATAAACGTGGAGGTCTGTGCAAGAATGAGGTGTGTTAAATATATCCACAAGTACATTTACAAAGGTCATGACCGCACAACTATGGTTTTAAAGGGATCAGATGGAAACAATGAGATAAAACAATACCTTGATGCAAGATATATTGGACCGACAGAGGCTGCATGGCGACTCTTTGGTTATCCTCTCCATGAAGAAATTCCTTCAGTTGTACGGCTTCATCTACATTTACCTAGTATGCATCAAGTTGTTTACGATCCTGCTAAAACTCTTGAAACAATTAGATTTGGGTCTAGGAGTCAAAACACAACTCTGACTGGATTCTTTGACTATTCTTCTTCAAATGATGTTGCACGTGCCTACACATACCAAGAATTTCTCCAACATTTTGTTTGGAACAAAGGTCAGAAGATTTGGACTCCGAGGCAAACCGGTTTTGCAATTGGCAGATTATACTTTGCTACGCCCAATTCTGGGGAGCGATTTTACCTTCGGTTGCTATTAATAGTTGTTAAAGAATCGCGGTCTTTTGATTGTCTACGCACAATCAATGGTGTGTTTTATGATAGTTTCAAATCAGCTTGTGTAGCTATGGGGCTCTTGGAAGATGATGCAGAGTGGGTACAATGCGTCCAGGAGGCTTCAACCATGAATACTGGATACCAGTTATGGAGACTGTTCTGCATCATTCTGGTAGAATGCTCGCCAATACAGCCATGCACTTTGTGGGATCAATTCTTTGTCCATATATGTGATGATCTTCGTCACAAGCTACAAACAACTTTTGGCATATGCTATCCAACGCAGCCTCAAATCTAAGATTATGGTTTATATTTGATTGATCAGTTGCTACATGAATCTGGCAAAAAATTTGATGACTTCCCACCTATGCCTCACTCCGTTGAAAATTGGAGTAATGTTATAGGCAATAGATTGTTGATCGATCATATGCAACTACGAAACGAAGCAAATCAACTGAATGACCTTTTGAATATTTATGTTTTAAATAATGCTCAACGTACGGCTTACGATGCTATCACTATCTCCGTTGCTGAAAATCAGGGCGAACTTTTTTTCCTCAATGGAGGTGCATGAACAGGAAAAACCTTTTTGTACAACACCATCACCACTAAAATGCGCAGCGAAGGTCATATCGTCATTACAGTTGCTTCATCAGGAATTGCTTCGTTGTTGTTGTTAAGCGGTCAGACAGCTCATTCTACATTCTGCATTCCTTTCGATATCATAGAAAGCTCGGGTATGTGGTTTCAGCAAACAGTCAGCGCATGGGGAATTATTTAGGAAGGCTCGCTTAATAATATGGGATGAGGTTCCCATGCAACATCGACATGGTGTTGAATCAATTGATCGCACACTCCGCGATGTTCGTGATGATAACCGACCATTCGGTGGTATCACGATCGTGCTTGGTGGGGATTTTCGTCAAATACTACCGGTTATACGTAAGGGTGGGCGAGAACAAATTGTTGGTGCATCCTTAAGACGTTCTATAATGTGGGCGAGTGTGCGCGTATTGACTTTGAGCATAAACATGCGTTTGAATAGTAATTATCCTGCAAATTCTTCTCACGCATCCTTCTTGGAAGATGTGATTTATATTTTAAATTTTTTTATATAAAACCATCTAATTTTTCATTTACATGCACTGATATGTTTCACATCATACTTAGATTGGGATCAGTACGCAGGATACTGTTGAACTTCCACCAACGATACACAGGTGTCAAACTATGCATGAACTAATTTCTAGAGTTTATCCACAACTAGATGTGCTCGGTGCAGTAACCCCATCCTATTTAACTGAGCGCATAATTCTTTCCGCTCGGAATGATGATGTCTTCTCTATCAATGATACTGCTCTACAAATTTACCCTGGCGAGACGTATACCTACTTGGCAGCTGACAAGGTGTTGGATGGGGACGAACTCTGTTGTTCTACCACTAATCAATATCCAAGTGAGTTTCTGAATTCCCTAAACCCGTCAGGTTTACCGTCTTTCAAGTTGGAGCTAAAGGTCGGGTGCCCCATCATTTTGTTGAGGAATATAACCCCGAAAGATGGCCTCTGTAACGGGACCAGACTAATGGTTGTCAAGTGCGCATCGCGGGTTATTGAGGCTAGAATTCTAACTGGTGACAAATCTGGGAATCTGTGTTTCATCCCGCGGATATCATTATCACTGTCGTCTAAAGAATTACCATTTCAAATGACTAGACGGCAATTCCCAGTATGTTAACATATGCTATGACAATCAACAAGTCGTAGGGCCAATCAGTCAAGTTTGTTGGTGTAGATTTGCGCTTGCCTGTATTCAGCCACGGTCACCTATATGTGGCCATGTCTAAATGCACGTCGGCTGATCGCATCAGTGTCCTTCTCCCTCCTAATGGATCAGCAATCACGACAAATATCGTATATCCGGAGGTGTTGTTGGACTCGGTGTAAATATTACTACCTTTTTAATGTATTGCAACTTGCGTCAATTCTAGGTTCATGACTTTTATTATAGTTTTAATAGCTTTTTTCACACATGTATGATGATAATTTTTCAATAATTATATGTTTGCTTTTTGAATTCATGAGCATCTGTATTCAATGATAATTTTTTTTTCAGTACATGGTTTACTTGAAGGATTATTTATCTATGATATTTGTTCCCAATTTTTGGAAGTTATTTGTTTAGAATAACATTTTTCTTTGCGTTAATGACGTGTTGAGGAATGAATAATACATAATGTCCAATTTTTTTTTTATATTCCCCCTCTTTCACTCTTCTCTCTCTATATTAATCCCTTTCTCACTCTGTTAGGCCATCTCCATCAACACCACTGATGAAACTATTGTCCAGATATTAGGCCATCTCTATATTTCTCTGCTTCTCATGCAAAAACACAACACACGTAATACATGCACAAATACACATGCAACTGCAACCACTCAAACACTCACACATCGAACTCACACACCACTATACTACCACCAATACAAAAGTGATGATTGAAATCATTAGACAAATGAACCGTTTGTTGAAATGCTACATAGAAATACTGTGTGCTATTTCTCTCCTAAATCACGCCTAATTCGATAGGAGTTCGATTAAACATGTCAGCTTGGTATAGGTTAAGAGCGGTCAGAGGACGGTAAAATGACGGGCCTTACTTTTGAATGAGTATGGATATTGAGCTTAAGATCTTATATGAGCTTTGATTATTGAAAATCTTATTTTCTATTTTTCTTTCCTTATGTGGGTTGCATTATGGCAGCGCGTCTACAGGTTTGTGGAAGGTTATAAAGTTTGCCACTTTTTGCTTGGGTTGATTTACATATATAGAGGCATCTATAATCAAATGATGTTGAATTTGGTTCTATGCTTATAAGGATTTTATGAGATAATTTTATTGATTTAAAGTAGATAAATGTTCTTCAAATTCTCGCCAACCTAATATTTATTTTTTATTTTACTCGATGTTCCATCTTCGTGTTAACCAAAGTCTTGTTGAGTGAGATGGTTTTCCACTAACCAACATCATTCGCATTTTTCATCTCATATTCTAGGAAACATACTTGCTTATTTCTCTAAAATGTGTTTGTGGCACTTGCGACAAATTTTGGGACAGTGATATAATTATCAATTTTATGTTGAATCCAACTAACGATAAAAGTAAGGGGTCTTATGTTTCGGATTTACAAATGTTTTATTTTGCCTCACATATCTCAAATATTTCAGGTATACATGAAAGGATATGAAGATGAAATTGAAGGTGTTTCTATACTTGTCCATAAGTGTATTTTTTGTATTCCATTTTTTGTACAGTTAACTAATTATACATAGTTATAATGATTTTGTTTTGGTGGTTTGAATAAACATGGTTATAATAATTGTGGTGATATGTATAATTGTAAGTTTTTTAGACATGTTTAAATTTTTTTTGGGCTTCTATTTTTAGAGGAAATTTTGCCCAAATTTCTTGAAATTAATAGGGATTAACTTGATGTTTTGATGGTTGGATATGTGTTGATGATTACGTATGTATTGATTATTGTGGTGGTATGGTAAATTATGATGATTATTATGTATGATTGTAAGTTCTGTAAACATGTTTAGATTTTTATGAGTTCCTATTTTTAAAGAAAATTATGCCGAAATTTTTGGATATTAGTATGGACTACTTTGATTTTAAATTGACAGGTTGTTTTAGATTGCAAAGAGTCTTTAGGTAATGTAGGATTTTTTGAATTTTAGGTTACATGAGATTACCTTGATTTCGTTACGCCGTGCCTTCAGGTACGAACAATTACTAGTTAATAATAATATTGAATACATTCATTTTAAGTGCTGAATTTGAATTAAGAAACATACCTTTAGAGTTTATCTAACTTTCGAGTGGAGTTACATGTCACAAACGTGCTCCGAATTGAGTGTGTAACCTTTTTAAGCTTATGACCAAAAAAAAACCCCTTTTTAAGCTTACTTTTAGACAATCTGAAAAATATATTAATGTTTCTGGTATTTAAAATTTGAGAAAAATTACTATTATATTTTAAACAGTTATACGAGTGTACATAAAAAATAAGCAATGTTATTGGGACATAATTTATGAACATAATTTAAGGACATAATGAGTTGTCACAAATGATATGATAATGAATTCATTAATGCTACAATAGGACACATCATTAAATAAATTTCACTATCATTTCATTGGTGACAACTCATTATGTCTATAAATTATGTCACAATAGCATTAGTGTAACTAATACTAATGAATTCAACCCCAGTTTTCCATTGGAGTTATTGAGTGAGTAACCCTTTTAAGCTTACTTTTAGGCAATCTAAAACATATTATTTTTTTGGGATTTAAAAATTTAAGAAAAATTACTATCATATTCCAAATAGTTATACGAATATACAGAAAAATTGGAGGTAAAAATGGACACCAAATGACACTACACTCTCTGCAAGGCGAGAGTGAACATGCACAAGAAATTGGAATTTATCTCTCACTTGCTCTTGCAAGTCACACCCCGCCTTCCGGACCTCCGTTTGCTTCACCACCACTACCATTAGATTCGTCTTGATCTCTAGAATACAAATGTGTTTTCAAAATTCATTTTTGACCTTTCTAGAGTGTGGGGGGTGAACTGCTCTCTTCATCTATGACTTTGATTTGGATGATTTTTAATCATTGATTAAACAAACAATAAAGTAATAAACAATAATAAAAGGAAATAAATGTATGCTTGTCATGTTTTTAATGGATGAAAAATAAAATTTAGTAACAAAAATATTATTTTTTTGTATCTTTTTTCGAAGGACAACGCCAAACGCTAGAGGAACTAGTCGGCGTTGGCCGACCACTGATTATACTGGGACATGATCTAATTCAGCTTAAATTACGGTAATTAGTCTCTGAGTTTGAGAGAATAGTTGACATAAGTCGGAATAACGTGTAACCAAAAAAAAAAAACCCACTAAAGTTCATAGAACCGCATGCATAAATGTGTCTATTATATATGCGGAGGCCAACTTACACTTTGACCCTTTAATTTCCATATTTTCACATCATATATATATCTCAAAATATCCCGTTATCACTTACCCCTCAATTACATTAGTTTTTTTTTTCCCAGTTTATCACAACCTAATGAAAATTTCTGTTAAAGTATTTATAATTACGGTAAGTAATCAATAAGGCATTCTGAGAAACTTGGCAGAGTTGAAACTGAGGTTGGATCATAATCTGAAGATGAGAAGTATACTGTGTTCGTGGACAAGTCTACAGTATAAAAAAAATTCGGTATCATATTTTTATTTATAATTTTTACGAATATTTTTATTATTTTGTACCCAAAAAAAATTATTTTGTACCGAATGTTTTTACGGGTACCATAGTCTAAGTCGTGTGTTCATTAAATGAACAGATATCCATCTCTTTTGTGTTTAATACATTTGGTTGGCATTCAAAGTGATTAGTTGGTCCGATTTATTATTTTAATTGACAAGCAATCCCAAATTTCAATGGTCACACACCTAACTCAATAAAATAATTTTCAAATTCTGTCACCGGAGAGAGAGTTGGGGAAGCTTTTTTTATTTTTATTTTCTTAAGTTTCATTATATAATTTATTGAAATAAAAATATGAGTTGTTTCCAGTCACATTCTTTCACCTGATCATATAACCACTTCTTTAAATTCCCCCAACTAACTAACAACCTCTCATTAATGTATCCCAAATCTCCAACCCAAATTTTCATCACAAATCAAGGGAAACCATTAGATCAGTGGATCCCATTTAAAAAGGTTGATAGGACTCTCTCATCCAATGGTCTACCTTCATTTGAGATGGAGATTTGGGATACATCAATTTGAGGTTGTTAGTATTTCCCTTTCCAAATAATCAATTTTTACAGTCCTCCAACTTCTCAAAATCCTCTAACTTCCCAAATGGGGGCTGAGAACTAAAAATATGAACATTGGAACTTGCCCTTCATTAAATGGTTTCAACGAAACTACATTATCAAATCAATAAGTGAGACTAGATTTTTAACTCTGAATAACATTACTTAAATAAAAAATATCAAACATATATCTCTCTTTTCAAAACAAAAATCTTAAAAAATCTCAAATGTATATCTCACCCCCCCCCTCCCCCTCTCTCTCCCCCCTTGAACACAACTCTCTTTTTTTTTTTTTTTGTGTTACAATTTTTTTTTGTTTTCTATTACGAAAAAAATGTCAAAATATTTTTTATTTTTTTATTAAACTTAAAAAATTCAAAATTAAAATTGTTAAAATATTCCCTAAGATCAACTATCACAAGAAAGATAATGTGGATTAGTGATACAATTAATTTAAAAAGACATGGTGAAAAAATTTAAATATAAAAACTAATAGTACTTTTAATCTCAAAAAATAAGAGGAATAAATTTTAAATAAAAAATATTAATATTAAAAATAAAAAGTCTCATTTTTTGTTGCCGCTTTAGTCTTCAAATAGTTTTGGGTAGAAGTGGCAATCATGTCATGTCAGGTCGTATTCGTGTTGTGTTATTCGAGATTTGTGTTGAGTATTAGTTAACCCTAATACAACCTATTTAACTAATCGTGTCGGGTCAACCTATTTATTTTTGTGTCGTATTCGTGTTGACCCATATAACCCATGAATAAAAAAATTATGGCTAATTTTGATGTCTAAAATTTTATTATCATTTAATTGAACATATGCTCATACTTTTTCTATATACTAAAAATTAACTTAATAAATATAATAATGAAAATGAGAAAATAATTTTTTTGTACAAAAATTAGGTTACTACTTGATAAAATATACAAGAAAAATTAGCATTTTATTCTTATACTGTTACTTAAACATGTTAATCGTGTCAATTTTATGTTATGCGTGTTTTGTGTTGTGTCAAAAATTACGACCCTAGTTGTGGGTCTTCGCTTTTGACGGATGAATATTAAAAACTTGTTAGAGCATTAAAAAGAGATGGAGACCAGAAATCAAAGATGCAAAGTATAAAAACAGATATCTATCAATTCTGAATTGAAACATGTGGTTGGAATTAATGAGGGATACTGGTACTTTATTTTTGGCAGATTTTAAAAGTTTTCACTTTGTCTACTCAAAAAGTATTTCTCAAAACGTGTCAAAAAAAAACAACTCGAAGATGCTGGGGTTTTTTTTTTTGTTTTAAATTATGGTACCAATGATAATAATAGTTACCACAATAGTGGTAAAAATACTCATAACGGTGTTAAAAATATTCATAAACCAGAAAATTGTTATAGTTAACAATTTATGCAACCATTTTATTTAAGAAGTTATCATTATAAACAAATTTATAATTTACAAAACACATCAAGATCAATGTTTGTACAATATTCTTGAAAAAAATATTAGTTTGGTTCAAAAAAAAAAAGTTGTTTTACACTTATAATCATAAATTTTGGTATTTGATTTTTGGAACAAAAATTTTGCAGCATGTTTTAAATTTTAACAAATCGAAATTTTGATGTTCGGTTTAAATTTTGGCTCGTAAATTTTATTTTCTTTGGCATCATCATATTAGAACCACATTATTCTGTTATTGAATTTGTTCTTATTTTTTTTGGTTAGCCTAACACTATTATTATATATAAATCACATTTTTAACTCGTTTTTAGAATGATTTGCGTTTTTTTCTTTTGTTGACCATCAATCTGATCAAAGCAAACTTAATGAGCCATTTGGCCCATGTGTAGTACCGTCCATATACCGCCAATTACTAATTTGTGCGAGCAACTTGCAAATTTTTAGAGTTAAGTTACAATATTTTAGGGTGTTTATTGTCGATCCTAAACATTTCAAGAACCATCATAAATGTTAGAATCAATCTTAGAATGTTGAGATTGATCATAAAATGTTAACATCGATCCTAAACACCCAAAAAATAATTTTATCCTCAAAGTTTTTAAGTTCATCCCAAAAAATTGTTATCTGAATTTTTTGATTATAACTAAATCTCCAAAAATTATATCTTCATTTAAAAAAATTATAAATATTGATGTGGTCTTCACTCAGGTACCATAGTCAAATAGGCATGGTTTGTTGATTTTCAAGCACTCAATCTTGACTTAGTTTTAAGCTTCTGCTGGCCGTTGGGGGTTGGTCAGGAAATAACATAGAAAAAATTTGTAACCCAAGTACTATAAATAGATGGAGACATTTCTCAACTTTTGCACACAAAAATTCAAAAACAAACAAGCAATGACAATGATCACCTCAAGAGCTTGTTTGCTTTCACTTCTTTTGGTTTTCTGCTTCACATCTTCATGGGCAGCTTCAGCTCATGAAAATGAAGGTTTTCTTCAATGTTTATCCTATCGATTCCAAAACACCATCTCAATTTCCCAAGTCCTTTACACACCAAAAAACCCTTCATATTTGTCTATCTTGAATTTCTCTGCTCAAAACCTAAGGTTCACGACTCCTCGCTCCCCACGACCTTTAGTCATAATAACCCCAACGCACGAGTCTCACGTTCAACGTGTTGTGTATTGTTCTCGAAAGCATGACATACAGATAAGAACTCGAAGTGGAGGACATGATTTTGAGGGTCTTTCTTATGTTTCTAAAGTACCATTTGTCATCATTGATCTGAGAAACATGAAATCAGTCACTGTCAATGTTGAAGACAATACGGCATGGGTTCAAGCTGGTGCGACTCTTGGCGAAGTTTATTATAGTATTGCAAATATGAGCAGAACTCTTGCCTTTCCAGCAGGTCTTTGCCCTACTGTGGGTTTTGGTGGGCATTTAAGTGGGGGAGGGTATGGTGTGTTGCTACGTAAATTTGGTCTTGCTGCTGACAATATTCTTGATGCTCACCTCGTTGATGTCAATGGGAAAATTCTTGACAAAAATTCAATGGGGGAAGACCTCTTTTGGGCTATTAGAGGAGGTGGAGGTGCTAGTTTCGGGGTCATTTTGGCATGGAAAATAAATTTGGTTGTTGTTCCAGAAACTTTGACTATTTTCTCAGTTAGTAGAACCTTGGAACAGAATGCAACTAAGCTTATTCATCGATGGCAATACATTGCACCCAAGCTTGATGAAGACCTTTACATCGGAGTCTTATTGAGAAATGCAAATCCTGATCAAGATGGAAAAAGAACAATACAGGCCTCATTCGATTGCTTCTTTCTTGGTGGAGTTGATAAATTACTTCCGTTGATGCAAAAAGAATTTCCCGAATTGGGTTTGGTAAAAGAAGATTGCAGAGAAGTGAGTTGGATTGAATCCGAACTCTCTTTCTATGGTGGACAATCACTTGATATTTTGCTGAATAGGACTTACCTATACAAAGCCAAGTATAAAATAAAATCAGACTTTGTGAAGCAGCCAATTTCTGAAAGTACGCTTGAAGGAATATGGGAAAGGTTTTTGAAAGAAGATGTCAATGTACCATCCATGTTGTTAAATCCTTATGGCGGAAAGATGAGTGAGATTTCAGAATATGATATACCTTTCCCTCATAGAGTTGGAATCATATTTAGTATCGAATACCAAGTGGGGTGGCAAGAAGAAGGGACAGTGGCTGCGAAAAGACATATCAATTGGATACGAGAACTTTACCAGTATATGACTCCCTATGTTTCTAAGAACCCGAGAGAAGCATATCTGAACTATAGGGATCTTGATATTGGAGTCAACAACGAAGGCAACACAAGCTATGCAAATGCAAGTATTTGGGGTACTAAATATTTTAAGAACAACTTCAATAGGTTGGTGTATGTGAAAACCTTGGTCGATCCTGGCAACTTTTTTAAGAATGAACAAAGCATTCCACCTGTGTCTTGATCATGGATAAAGGGAACTGGAAATAATCCTCTGGTACGAAATAACAGTAAAAAAAAAGTTTGATCTGCCATTTGTTTAACCTTTAATAAAGGAATCATGCATACTATGGAGAAGATTCCATAGGTAGTTATTAAATGCACCTCTTTTGTAGGTGATATATTCTGTTTAGTGGTCAACCTAATTGTCTTATTCCCCCCTCCCCAAAAAAAAAAAAAACATAGTTCAAAACTAAGCTAAGTCAGATAAATTGTATTCTTTTTTGTTTTATTATTCTTACATTTTATAATTGAACTTTGTAAAATATCAAATCTAAAACTAAGCTAAGTCAGATAAAGGAAAATATAAGTGTTGTTCAAATTTATATGTTTTTCCTTGCGTTAAAACCCAAAAATGACACAAAGGTTTCAAGACTTAAAACTTCAAACGACTCCAACAGTCCATAGCAATGTTTCACTCGAAGCAAAAACAAAATTCCATGATTATCTTTTGTTTATGTCATGCTTTATAACATCATTGGGGGGTTTTAATAAAAAGAGCACTTTAGTACGTACATGAGCACAATCTTGCTCACGATAGTTGGAATGGGTTAAATATACACAGTCTTTTCCCTACGTGTAGATAGATTTTTGTAACTCAAATGTGTGACAACATATCACAATAAAACAGTATTGGAGGCAATAAATCTTGGGAATGCACCAAGAAACAACGCCCAGAAAACCCATGTTAATAACAACTTTCCATATGAAAATGAAAAACTTTTTATGCTGGAGCCGATTTTAGTGATGGTAGTATGAATTCTAACATCATAAAGAAATCTTTTCTTGATATGACTTCCTCACTATTACCATAATGCTTGAATTAGCGGGCAAGCATTGTTGTTTGTGGTATTCTAAATATAGTAAAATCCGTTATTGAAAATTTTGATTTGAAACATGTAATGTATAACAAAATAGTAGTAATCGAGTGCAAAATAGTTATACAAAAAATTGAAATAGTTACAAGAAAAACTAATGAATCAATTACATGTAACTGTTTTTTTAAACAATATAAATATTAACCCGTTTGCAAAACATAAACTATTATTGAATTTTAAGTAGATTAGGGCTAGTGTTTGACGATTTTGCCCCCCCCCCCTCCCCCCACACCACACGGTGCTTATGGAATATCATGTGTCTGCCTCTTAAGATATAATGTTCTTCTCACGAGTAAAAGTAGCACTTTAATCTGCTCATTCATCGAACTAAAAATTGTGTTGTATACTCTCTAAATGCAGACTGTCTTAATGTCGAAATACAATGCACTAATGTCATGTTTTTAATGGATGAAAAATAAAATTCAGTAACAAAAATGAGACTCACTAATCTAATGAACCCCCTTCATTTGGTATACAAATTTGAGTAGTAGATTTGAGTTACATAACATTGCTCAAAACATATATCTATTAATTCTGGGTTGAAACATTTGGTTGGATTTAATATCTCCTAATTAATTAGTTGGCTCATTTTCTTGTTATTTTAGAGGGAATGTTGAACGCCACCCCAAAAAATCTAGATGATCAAACCCTTCGTTTTTCTACTCTTTGAATAAATAATAACTCTATCTATGGAATTCATATCTGTCTCCATCCATACATATAATAATCAGATTATGGGTAGGGAGAGTTCATTTCTTTAAATTTTGCAGTTTTAGTTTGTTAAATTACAAATAAAAATTCCCTCCTTTAGAGAGAGGTCACAATATATTACATGAAGCATGAAGACCGAGCGTATTCAAAGTGTAATAGAAGATGTGGTTACACTCTAAATTAAGCAGGACAAATGGCGTTTGATCTAAATTTGGCCTATGATCAAGACTCATTTCTTTGTCATAAATTCCATTATTTTTTGAAAACTGAGAACAAAAAATTGAGTATATGTAAGGGTTGTTTGTTCACGTTTTTGTTTCCACGTCTTCAAAAAAATAAAAAATAGAGACAATTTTTGTTTCTGTTTTGTGGTAAACACTAAAATAGAAAACATATTTGAGAGTCATTTGTGTTTATCAAATTATAAGAATAAAAACAGAAAACATATTTGGTAACTATTTCAAGTTATATCTTTAACTCTCATGTTTTTTCTTTCAACAATGCTATTGCGACTTAATCAATTAAATTAATTTGATGAATTAATGATATGATCAATAATATGCATTTCTTTTATTTTTATTTACAAAATTATAATGATTCATAATTGATTGAAATAGTGATTTGCATGACAATTTAATTTCAATCCCAATTTTTTTTAAAAGAAATAAAGAATTTTATTGAACAAAATTCAAAGAATTACAAGAAACAAAGAGGGAAACAAATCCCTTATTACACCCACCAAATTAATGGCTTTAATTCTTCAAAACATAACAAAAAAACAAAATTTATTCCATTAACCCCCAATCTACCATGCTGCAATGACTGCATAGTCACAATGAATAAAGCACAGAGTGTTTCACCCTCTAAACTGGCAACCTCTTCTGGTCTTGTACCACAAGCATCCTTCCTTCACATGGCAAAAAACCCACAACAGTAAATTCAGAGGAACTGCTATCCTGGACTGCCTTCTTGGCCAAACAATCAGCAACCATGTTCGCCTCCAATCCCTGCAATAGAGCCAAGATTTGAGACAAAATGCCCCACAACCTCCAAGAAACCTCATTCTTTCCCAAGACCATTGGACTAAGACTTTGGAATCAGATTCAATCAGAATCTTATACGCCCATTAAAACCCTTCAGCCTAGCTCGCGCGTGTTTTGTGTTTCGGGGATTTCCTGGTACACAATTTTTTTGTTTCCATTTTTTTAGCTTGTTTCCAATACAACTAAGATGAAACAAAAAATAAAAACAATTACCAAACACGTTTTTATTTTCATTTTTGACAAAAATTGAAAAAAAAAAAAACACAAACAAGAGACAAAAACACCAACCAAGCAGCCCCTTAGATAACAAGTTAGAACTGTTTTGTATGTTTTTTTGAAACATTTCTAAAATTAAGAAAATATCACTACCACAACGTCTACCACACCATCGTCACACTTCAATCACCACCACACTTTCACCACCTCTAACACCATCACACTTCCACCACCACCGGTCCACCACCACTACACTCTCATGATCAGCATTCCACCAACACCACTACACTTCCATCACCATCACTACATCGTCCACCACATTTCCACCACCACCACACTTTTGTTTTCACTGTTTTTTGGGATGTTGTTAAAATAAGTTTTATTATTTTTTATTCTGTAAAACTGTTTTTGTAATCATATAATCAAACAACTTTTGTGACACAAAAATATTAAAAATAATTTTTTAAAACTCTTCCTAAAAATAATTTTTAGATATTATTTTTTGAGAGACAAATCTATATATACTATGAACTGTTCATTCAATAATATAATATTTTAGTGTTTTCTTCTATGTGAGTAGGTGGAGGAAGGTACAGATTATGAATCCCATATATTGCGAAGGGTCATCACCAGTAACTAGAAACAACCACCATGACCACATCATCTAGATGAAATGTATAGGCCATACAAGTGGAAATTCCACGAGACAGACCATATTTAAAAAGAGAAAACATAAAATCAGAAAGATTGACTAGTAGATTCTATATCCTGATGTTGATTCAAAACACATATCATATATGCGGGTATAATACAATGAAAATCAGCAAGTAATACAATACAGAGATCCCCCAACTATGAACTCGGTATCATTTTGGTCTATCAACTTCATATGATTATTACGTGTCTTTTGATGACGAGACTTACAACCTTTAATAGTGCAAAATACAATTTAAAATTTTTCAGGGGACATCACTTTTTATAAATATAAATTGCAAACTTCAAGAAACAACATATCAAAGTGAGGGAGTTGTCTACAGTGCCGAAAAAATAAATTTCGATATCTTACCAACTTTTATTAAATTGTGGCTTCTTTATTATATTTATGGGTATTTTTGTCATTATTATGATACCAACAATAATAACAGTTATCACAATAATGGTAAAAATACTCATAACTGTGGTAAAAATATTCACAAACCAGAAAAATTGTTATAATTAACAATTTTATGCAACCATTTTCTTTAAATAGTTATCATTATAAACAAATTTATAATTCATCAAGATCAATGCTTGTAGAATGCTCTTGAAAAAAATATTAGTTTGGCTCAAAAAACAAAAAAAGTTGTTTTAAATTTATAATCATAAATTTTGGTGTTTGATTTTTGGAACAAAAATTTTGCAGCATGTTTTAAATTTTAACAAATCAAAATTTTGTTTTCTTTGGCATCATCATATTAACACCACATTATTCTGTTGCTGAATTTGTTTTTTTTTTTGGTTAGCCTAACAATTCTGTTAAATATAAATCATATTTTTAACTCGTTTGTATAATGATTTTCATTTTTTTTTCTCGGTTGACCATCAATCCCATCAAAGCAAATTTAATGAGCCACTTGGCCCATGTGTAGCACTGTCCCTATACGCCAATTACTAATTTGTGCGAGCAACTTACAAATTTTTAGAGTTAAGTTACAATATTTTAGGGTGTTTATTGTCGATCCTAAACATTTTAAGAACCATCCTAAATATTAGAATATGTTAACCTTAAAATGTTAACATCGATCCTAAACACCAAAAAAATAATTTTATCCTCAAAGTTTGTAAGTTCATTCCAAAAAATTGTTATTTGACTTTTTTTGATTATAACTAAATCTCCAAAAATTATATCTTCATTCAAAAAATTTATAAATATTGATGTGGTATTTACTTAGGTACCATAGTCAAACTCCTATGTAAATGTCACGTTGATCTAGACCCTACAACTAACCCTGTCGAATAGGGCATGGTTTGTTGATTTTCAAGCACTCAATCTTGACTTTTGTTTGAAGCTTCGGCTGGCCGTTGGGGGTTGGTCAGGAAATAACATAGAAACAATTTGTAACCTAAGTACTATAAATAGATGGAGACATTTCTCAACTTTTGCACACAAAAATTCAAAAACAAACAAGCAATGACAATGATCACCTCAAGAGCTTGTTTCCTTTCACTTCTGTTGGTTTTCCTCTTCACATCTTCATGGGCAGCTTCAGCTCATGAAAATGAAGGTTTTCTTCAATGTTTATCCTATCGATTCCAAAACACCATTTCAATTTCCCAATTCCTTTACACACCAAAAAACCCTTCATATTTGTCTGTCTTGAATTTCTCTGCTCAAAACCTAAGGTTCACTACTCCTCTCACCCCACAACCTTTAGTCATAATAACCCCAACGCACGAGTCTCACGTTCAACGTGCCGTGTATTGTTCTCGAAAGTATGACATAGAGATAAGAACTCGAAGTGGAGGACATGATTTTGAGGTCTTTCTTATGTTTCTGAAGTACCATTTATCATCATTGATCTGAGAAACATGAAATCAGTCACTGTCAATGTTGAAGACAACACGGCATGGGTTCAAGCTGGTGCGACTCTCGGTGAAGTTTATTACAATATTGCAAATATGAGCAGAACTCTTGCCTTTCCAGCGGGTCTTTGCCCTACAGTGGGTTCTGGTGGGCATTTAAGTGGGGGAGGATATGGTGTGCTGCTACGTAAATTTGGTCTTGCTGCTGACAACATTCTTGATGCTCACTTTGTTGATGTCAATGGAAAAATTCTTGACAAAAAATCAATGGGGGAAGACCTCTTTTGGGCTATTAGAGGAGGTGGAGGTGCTAGTTTCGGGGTCATTTTGGCATGGAAAATAAATTTGGTTGTTGTTCCAGAAATTTTGACTGTTTTCTCAGTTAATAGAACCTTGGAACAGAATGCAACTAAACTTCTTCATCGATGGCAATACATTGCACATAAACTTGATGAAGACCTTTACCTCAGAGTCTTCTTGAGAAATGCAAATCCTAGTCAAGATGGAAAAAGAACAATACAAGTCTCGTTCGATTGCATCTTTCTTGGTGGAGTTGATAGATTACTTCCATTGCTGCAAAAAGAATTTCCTGAGTTAGGTTTGGTGAAAGAAGATTGTAGAGAAATGAGTTGGATTGAATCCGTACTCTTTTTCTATGGTGGACAATCACTTGATACTTTGCTGAATAGGACTTACCAATTCAAAGCCAAGTACAAAATAAAATCAGACTTTGTGAAGCAGCCAATTTCTGAAAGTACGCTTGAAGGAATATGGGAAAGGTTTTTGAAAGAAGATGTCAATGTACCATCCATGTTGTTAAATCCTTATGGCGGAAAGATGAGTGAGATTTCAAAATATGATATACCTTTCCCTCATAGAGTTGGGATCATATTTAGTATCGAATACCAAGTGGTGTGGCAAGAAGAAGGGACAGTGGCCGCGAAAAGACATATCAATTGGATACGAGAACTTTACAAGTATATGACTCCTTACGTTTCTAAGAACCCGAGAGAAGCATATCTGAACTATAGGGATCTTGATATTGGAGTCAACAACGAAGGCAACACAAGCTATGCAAATGCAAGTATTTGGGGTACTAAATATTTTAAGAACAACTTCAATAGATTGGTATATGTGAAGACATTGGTCGATCCTAGCAACTTTTTCAAGAATGAACAAAGCATTCCACCTGTGTCTGGATAAAGGGAACTGGTCATAGTCCTCTCGTAGGAAAAAACAAAAAAAAAAAAGTTTGATCTGTCATTTGTTTAACCTTTAATAAAGGAATCATGCATATTATGGGGAAGATTTTATATGTAGTAGTTATATGCACGTCTTTTGTAGGTGATATATTCTGTTTAGTGGTCAACCTCATTTGTCTTATTTACCCCCCCCCCAACAACAACAACAACAAAAAAGTTGTATTGTTCTTATGAAAGCAACTGTACTGTTATTATTGTTGTCGAATAAATTGTATTCTTTTTTGTTTTATTATTCTTACATTTTATAATGGAACTTTGTAAAATATCAAATCTAAAACTACGCCAAGTCAGATAAAGGAAAATACAAGTGTTGTTCAAATTTATATGTTTTTCCTTGCGTTAAAACCCAAAAATGATACAAAGGTTTCAAGAATTAAGACTTCATACGACTCCAACCGTCCATAGCAATGTTTCACTCGAAGCAAAAACAAAATTACAGGGTTATCTTTTGTTTGTCATGCTTTATAACATCGTCGGGGGTTTTAATAAAGAGAGCACCTTAGTACATGAGTTAAAGAGAGCACAATCATGTTCACATGATTGGACTGGGTTAAATATACACGGTCTTCTCCCTATGTGTAGAGAGATTTTTGTAACTCAAATGTGTGACAGCATATCACAATAAAACAGTATTGGAGGCAATAACTCTTGGGAATGCACTTCATATATACCAAGAAACAACACCCAGAAGACCCATGTTAGTGGCTCCAATATTAATGAAGAGTTTCGTCTGACTCTACGTAATTGTAAGTTTTAATAACAATTTTTCATATGAAAATGAAAAACTTTTTATCCTACTTATTTTTTCAATCACCTTATCGAAAGAGCCGATTTTAGAGATGGTAGTCTGAATTCTAACATCATAAAGAAATCTTTTCTTGATATGACTTCCTCACTCTTTCCATAATGCTTGAATTAGCGAGCAAGCATAACAACCAATTTTTTTTTTTTCGATCGAAACATAACAACCAATTGATAAGATGACTTCCTAACTCTTAACCACATCACTCTTACCATAAGGCTTGAATTAGCGAGCAAGCATAACAACCAATTGATAAGATGACTTCCTAACTCTTAAACACATCACTCTTACCATAAGTGATGAGACATTTCTAAGACATCAGTAGAAGTGACGCATATTCTTGGCACCAGGTTCCTCGGAGTGCTGGGGTAGTGACACGTATCCTCGGCAGGGGGTAGTGACACGTGTCCTTGGCACAAGGCTTCCTCGGAGTGTTGGGATAATGACACGTGTCCTCGGATCAACTCTCCTCGAGATACTCAGAATGTGACATGTGTCATTTGCTCAACTCCCCTCAGAACCACATGCGATTGACACGTGTCCTTGGTGTGATTGAATTCCCCGAGGTCTATTTTTAAACACGTCATCTCGACGCCAGGACCCTCAAAGCAATAGTGTCAAAATGACGCTTATCGTTATTTAGAGTTAGATTTGGTTTATAATCATTGACTTCTCTTCCCAAAGTAGTCAGAATTGGTAGAGGGGACAAGCCCTAACCCAATGATGACGTTACACGTGGCAATGAGCACAGAGTTAGGGATTAAAAGTCAAATACGCCCTTGCTCATGCGTAGCCATGACAGGAAGACATTTAATGATTCCTCAGAAGGATAAGACGTGGTCATTACTTGAAGATTCCCAAAGCAAGAACATTATGTGGTCATGAGTCCAAGCAGTTAATGCTCGTAGCCCTCTCATGCAAAGCAGAAGGCACTCTGCTCGAAGACTGAGCACCCTAGACTGAGCACCCCTACCTGTTGCTTGCTAAATTGGCCAATGGGAGACTTCCTTTTTGAGGGGCCAACCTGTTCACGATGATTACCTTCATAAAGGTATAAATAGCTCTTACAAACACAGAGTAAAGGTACGCAAGACTAATTCTCAGCAAATGCAATAGTGTTTTTCACCCCTCTTTCAGGTAAATCCTGTGTTCGTTAAAGGAGATATATGTCCCTGTTATTTATTGTGCGAAAATCACTGCATACAATTAGGGTTGAATTAGTGAGCAGGCATAACAACCAATTGATAAGATGACTTCCTCACTCTTGCCATAAGGAGTATCTATTTCTAGAAGCTTATGTCATACCTTGACCAAAAAACTTCATAATCCTGACAAATCTATAATATAAAATAGGACAAGCTTCAATTAATTCGTCCATCGACCTCAAATAGACTCGTCTAACAACCACTAATAATTCCCTAATTAGCGTCTAAAGGTTCCCAAATCTCATGCCTCTCCTAGTCTCTGGCCACAAATCCCAAATTTCACCCCTGAATCTCAATTCTCTGTCTCTCTCTCCCAACAGTTTCCAAATTCAAGCTTTCTCACAAATCTTAATTATCATAATTTCTTTCCCCAAATATAACAAATCCCCCAAACCTCGTCTCTTTCACTTTTTCTTAGTTTGTCTCTGATGTTTTAACACCTACTTGCCCCTTCCCAGCTGCCGACCATTGCCAATTGATGTTGTCAGGTAAATTCAGACCTTCACTTATGTTCTGTTTGGTAGGGAGGATAGAAAGTAGGAGGGATACACTTTCCATTCTTGAAGGATGGAAAGTAGGAAGGACACACTTTCCTTTCTTTGTGTTTGGTTGGATAGATGAAAAATAAAAATAACTATTTATTTTTGTACTGGCTAAGATTAGGGGTGACAATCGAGTCGTGTCGTGTCAGATTCGTGTTGAGTCATTACGGGTTTGTGTTAAATATTAGTCAAACATAACTTAACTCATTTAACTAATTGTGTCGTGTCGAATTGCGAGTTGACCTGTTTATTTTCGTATTGAGTTCGAGTCGGGTCATCTTGTTGAGTCGAAAATTTTTACCCTTAGTGAAGTTGGAAAAATATATATTTTTTTAATTTTAATTTTTTTTATTATATATATATATATATACACATATTTTACAATTGTATTTTTATATGAAATTAATATATATAAAATATATGTATATTTAAAAAGATATATAGACAAATAAGATACATCTCAACACAAATAATTAACTTTACATCCACTTTTTTTCGGATTTTGGAGGGATTGATTTTGGTGAGTTGGAATAAAAATTAATCCATCCACTTTTCCATCCTTCCTACTTTCCTTCCTTACCAAACATGATGTTTTATTTATCTTTCAAACTTTTCATTCTTCTAATTTTTCATCCTCCCACTTTTTCATCCAACTTTTCCATTGTACTAAATGGAGCATATTTTTCTGTCTCTATGCTTCTCTACGTTGTTCATTCTGCACACATAACATACACATCACACAACACCTATATGATGTTCAATCAAATGCCACAGAGGTGATGGATTGTTGTTGGAATGTTTTTTTTACAGGATCTGAGTTTTGATGATGGAATTGTTGTAAACATGTAACAGAAATTTTGATAAAAGGAAAATTATAGCGCTCTCCCTCTCTGTTGCTTTAAACTGTACCCCAAAAGTACCACGCATGGTGTCTTTCGAATGTGATACAACACGATTTTTACGAAATTAAGGAAGGCAGTGGCGGCAAAATGCTACTGCTTGATAATTTAAATTCGTTTTCTTAAAATGGTAAGCTGCATTTGGTTGTTGGTGACATCACAGTCAAAGTCATCTTTCTTTTGGTGACATCACAGTCAAAGTCATCTTTCTTTTGGTGACATCGTGATGCAAGGGTTTACCGGACAAAACCAGTTGAGTTTTTGAGTCAAAGGTAAATTTGACATTTGTTTTTCTTTGTGCTTTCGATTGAAAAAAATCAAAGGTGCTAATTTCTATTCTCTTTATTTTTCTTGCAGTTTATGAATTACAGAAAATATTATCGGGCAAAAATATTTTTATAAACTCAGATGTTAAAGGAATATTGTCTTGTTGAATCGGTGCTTTGGCTACAACACTTCTATGATAACTTAAATAAGTAGTGTTGTTTTCGTACTTGAAAGCTTCATTAGTTGCGATTACCTGTGGTTGGCATAGTTGGATGTGCAGTGGTCCTTTCTAATTAATTCGGATGAACATGGTAATTTTTTGGCATAGTTGGAGATATAATGATTTGTTTACTTCTGCTTTTTTCCATGACTATGACCAAGAGTTATGTTCGTTTTGATAAATTACTATTGCCTTTAAAAACCCTTTTTGAAGCTTAATTACTAGAAGGAAATATTTTGCATTTATTCTTTCAAAATTAATACGTGTTCTTTATTTTTTGTGAATGTATGAGTTTAATTCATTTCTTTTACATAATTAATTTCAGGTAGTGATCATGGAGTCAAAGCACACTGGGATGGGTTGGTTACTATTGATGGGTTAAGCCCAAATAGTCCAATTTATGTGTTAAAGTCCAACCCCAGTTGAGGAGCCCAACCTCATTTTGATTCCACCAAGCCCAAGACAGTCCAAGACCGGTTAGACTTCTTGCTTAGCACGTCATCAAGAGGAGAGCACGGGAAGCTTATCTGCACCACCAAAGGAAACGGTCCAAATCCACCAAGTCCAAGACAGTCCAAGGCCGGTTAGACTTCTTGCTTAGCACGTCACCAAGAGGAGATCACGG
Organism: Ilex paraguariensis; assembly: GCA_963454935.2. Lineage (NCBI taxonomy): Eukaryota > Viridiplantae > Streptophyta > Magnoliopsida > Aquifoliales > Aquifoliaceae > Ilex > Ilex paraguariensis. The sequence continues at coordinate 50,540 of CAUOFW020010080.1, forward strand.
GAAGCTTATCTGTACCACCGAAGGAAACGGTCCAATCTTTGACCACGTTTCATGAAGAGCTCCCCAACCTCCTCCTTCCGTTGAAGATAAGTTGTGATCTCCACCAAGAATAATCTCTTAGCTGCGATAAAGAAGCCTTGAGGATATGTCATGATCTCCACAAGAATGATCTCTTAGCTGCTATAAAATAGCTCCGATCTGGTAGAAAAAAGGAGGATGAAGGTCACGCCCCACCAACACTTACAGAGGACGAACCGACTACCATAGATTACTATTTTCTTTGATTCTCCATTCTTTTTCTCAAAGCTTGTATCTCCATTCTCCATACCTTTGAGTCAATAAAATACCCGGCAACTGAAGCCATTTAAGAGTGGACTTAGGTCGAATTGACCGAACCACTATAGATTGTGTCTTCTTAATTTTTTTCATTGATTTCATTGCATTTATTATCTACACTTGACAGGTGGTGTGCAAAACCATTTTTGTGCATCATCAGTTTGGCGTCGTCTGTGGGAAATTCGACAAAATTCTCACTCCTGAACATTACGTCCATTAACTAATAGCGATCACTACTCGATCCATGAACCAACACGAAGACAATCCTCCACGAGAGGAGGAGGTTGCTCCCCCGCCTATCAACCCTGTTCCAGATATTCTAGCCCCGAATCCCCAACAAATATTGGAGACCATGCAGCAACTGGTTGCTCAAAACCAACAGTTACTGTAACTCATACTTGCTGGACAAGGAGGAGCACCACAAGGAGGTGCACAACATGAAGGACCCCAAGGTGGAGCACCACACGGGGGTGCACAACATGGAGGACTCAAGGAGGAGCACCACAAGGAGGTGCACAACATGAAGGACCCCAAGGTGGAGCACCACACGGGGGTGCACAACATGGAGGACTCCAAGGTGGAGCACCACACGGAGGTGCACAACGTGGAGCACCACATGGAGGTGCACGACATGGAGGGCCCCACGGAGGTGCACAACATAGAGCACCGCAAGGAGCTCCACATCCTGGACATCAAGGAGCACCACGCCCTGTTGCTCCACGCCCGGGTGCCCCATTGGGCACCCCACTTCGGGAAGCCCAACATGAGGGAGCTGCACCTCCCCCTCCCCTTGCTTTCCAGGGAGAGGACCCTTATCTCCAGGAGGATGAGGGTGAAAACCAAAGCATGGGGCATGGAAGCCACTTCCATGATCATTCCAGAGGAGCCCCCAATCATTGGGACGAGAAGATAAAAGAGGTACAAAATCAACTCGGTGATGTCTTCAACGCCATGAAGGCACAGGGACCCGAGACTGTTGACCACCTGGTAAGGCGTACTGATACCCCTTTCAAACCTGATGTAGCAAACTACCCCCTCCCTCAGAAGTTCAAAATGCCATCTGTGGAGACCTTTGATGGAACAAAGGATCCACTGGACCACCTCGACACTTACAAGACCTTGATGCAATTGCACAACGTACTAGACGAAATCATGTGCAGGGCGTTCCCAACCACATTAAAGGGGTCTGCCCGACAGTGGTTTTCTAAGCTCTCCCCCGCCTCTATTACCTCTTTTGCCGAGCTTAGCAGATCATTCGTCTCACACTTCATAGGAGGGCGTCGCCACCAGAAGCCAGTTACGCACCTGCTTAGTATAAAGCAGGACCGCGAGGAGAGCCTGAGGAGTTACCTCACTCGTTTTAACAAGGAGGTACTCCAAGTTGATGAACCCGACGACAAGGTGACGATGACCGCCTTCTTGGGTGGCCTCTGTTCATCAAGTTTCCTTTTCTCGGTTCTGAAGCGCCCACCGAAGAGCATGCCGGAACTATTCACAAAAGCTCAAAGATATATGAATGCTGAGGAAATCAACAAGTTTAGGCAAGGTGAATCATCTCACAGATCACCAGAAACTTGACCTGCCTCTGCACTGTTCTCAAACAGGCAGCTATCTAGCGGCTCTCTCACGGGTCGCCAAAAAACTTAGCCTCTGTACTGTTCTCAAACAGGCAGTCTATCTCCAGTTTACGGCTCTCTCACGGGTCGCCAAAAAACTTGGCCTCTGCACTGTTCTCAAACAGGCAGCCTATCTCCAGTTTAACGGCTCTCTCACGGGTCGCCAAAAAACTTGGCCTCTGCATTGTTCTCAAACAGGCAGCCTATCTCCAGTTTAACGGCTCTCTCACGGGTCGCCAAAAAACTTGGCTATCTCCAGTTTAACGGCTCTCTCACGGGTTTGGCCTCTGCACTGTTCTCAAACAGGCAGCCTATCTCCAGTTTAACGGCTCTCTCACGGGTCGCCAAAAAACTTGGCCTCTGCACTGTTCTCAAACAGGCAGTCTATCTCCAGTTTAGCGGCTCTCTCACGGGTCGCCAAAAAAAAAAAAAAAAAAAAAACTTAGCCTCTGCACTGTTCTCAAACAGGCAGCCTATCTCTAGCTTAGCGGCTCTCTCACGGGTCGCCAAAAAAAAAAACTTGACCTCTATATTGTCAGGCAGTATACCTCAAGCTTAAAGGCTCCCTCATGGGTCGCCAAAAGCTAGGTCTCAAAAAATGTAGCTCTCTCACGAGCAGTTCTCCAACTCTGTCTTTGCTCTTGCGCAAGCAGCCTACTTTTCCCTCTCCAGGTAATTATGTGAGATATTTTAATGTTTGGAATAACATTATTTTTGTCATCACAAGCAGGCTCTCCCGAGGTAGCCCCAGGCTCACCCAAGGCGCCCAGCACCTAGAGAGGGGCTTGATCATCAAGAGCAGCACCCAAAGCTTCCTTACTATTTGCAATGTCTAGCCCAACGCCTAGAAGTGTGCCTGACTGCTGTTGCTCGTCAAAACAAAGTTGCCCAGTAGCTTGAAGGGTGCCTGGCCTTCAAAATTGCGCAAAGCAGAATTTTTGGCGCAAAAATCAGCACCTAAGGGGCCCAAATCAGCGCCTTGAGTGAGAATCGGATCAGCCCGTGCTCCCAGGCCACTGCCTAGCTCTCCCTGATGAACCTTGGACTAATTTTCAGCGCCCCTTGATGGAAAAATACTGCTGCTGCCCAGCGCAGCAGAAGCTGAGCTGTCCCGGGACAGCAGAAACAGCAGCCAGGCTGCTGCCCAGCGCACCTGGGCTGTCCAGGACAGCAAGGCCAGCGCCTAGGCAGCTGCCCAGCGCGCCTGGGCTGTCCAGGACAGGAGGAGCAGAGCCTAGGCAGCCGCCCAGGCCCCCAGCGCGCGCCAATCGCGCGCCCAGCGCGCGCTGCCCAACTGCGCAGCCGCGCGCCTGCGCTGCCTAGTCGCGCGCGCTGCCCAGCTGCGCACCTGTGCTGCGCAGCCGCGCTGCGCTGCCCAGCCGCGCCTGCGCTGCGCTGCCTAGCCGCGCGCCCAGCGCGCCTGCGCTGCCCAATCGCGCGCCCATCCGTCTCCCTTCGCTGCCCAAGCCACTCCTCGCGCTGCCCATCTCCCCTTCGCTGTCCAGCCCTTCATTTTCAGCCCCAAAGCTGTCCAAGACAGCATTCGAATGCTCAAAACTAGTCTCCAAGTTCTCAAAAATGGTGTCTACTTCCTCCCTTTCTTCAACCTCCACCACTCCCTTTTCAAAATAAAATGGGAAAGATTTGAAGTTTTTTTTAAAAAAAATGTAATCAATGCCTCCTTCTCCAAGTCTCCTTGGACATGGGGCATCGGGGGGCAAATGATGGGTTAAGCCCAAATAGTCCAATTTATGTGTTAAAGTCCAACCCCAGTTGAGGAGCCCAACCTCATTTTGATTCCACCAAGCCCAAGACAGTCCAAGACCGGTTAGACTTCTTGCTTAGCACGTCATCAAGAGGAGAGCACGGGAAGCTTATCTGCACCACCAAAGGAAACGGTCCAAATCCACCAAGTCCAAGCCAGTCCAAGGCCGGTTAGACTTCTTGCTTAGCACGTCACCAAGAGGAGATCACGGGAAGCTTATCTGTACCACCGAAGGAAACGGTCCAATCTTTGACCACGTTTCATGAAGAGCTCCCCAACCTCCTCCTTCCGTTGAAGATAAGTCGTGATCTCCACCAAGAATAATCTCTTAGCTGCGATAAAGAAGCCTTGAGGATATGTCATGATCTCCACAAGAATAATCTCTTAGCTGCTATAAAATAGCTCCGATCTGATAGAAAAAAGGAGGATGAAGGTCACGCCCCACCAACACTTACAGAGGACGAACCGACTACCAGAGATTACTATTTTCTTTGATTCTCCATTCTTTTTCTCAAAGCTTGTATCTCCATTCTCCATACCTTTGAGTCAATAAAATACCCGGCAACTGAAGCCATTGAAGAGTGGACGTAGGTCGAATTGACCGAACCACTATAGATTGTGTCTTCTTAATTTTTTTCATTGATTTCATTGCATTTATTATCTACACTTGACAGGTGGTGTGCAAAACCATTTTTGTGCATCATCAACTATTATCCCAAAATATTGAGTTGCATTTGTTTGTTTTTTTTAGTCCCAAGTTTGTAATCAAGCTGTATAAATTCCAAGCGACCGAATATGTACTCTGAACTAGGTATGGAGGCATGGCTGGACGTATAATATTTTGGTGTTTTGGATCCCTTTTTGTTTGATTGAATGGACACTCTTGATTTTATTCTATTCCTATTTATTGTCCATGTTGATAATTTTGATTGCTTTCAAAGTGCAGCATTCAAGGTTATATTGCACCTTAAGCACCTCCCCTGCCTAGTGGTCAATTGCAATAAAGGTGAGTTTGAAGGGATATTGGTGTTTATGGTTTGAGAATTTTCAAGATATGGTTAGATGATCGATTGCATATGAGATTTTTGTGTTTCTTTGGTGCATGATTGGTGGTTTGGTATGAAACCTTATTGATTTTAAAATTAATCTTCAGGAACGCAATGATGGCCAACAAGGAACATATGATTAATCTGATATGGTTATAAAGATTTCTGTATGATATTTTTGGGCATGCAAGGGTCTTTCTATGAGTGTGCTACGTTCAGGTTAGTTGGTGCTTAGTCATAACTGTGGATTTGGGAAAACATTATAGTCTGAGGTGTCACAAGAGCATAGCAGACGATATTTAGCTTTGAAAGGTATTTTTTTTCCCTTTATTTTCAAGCAAGTTGTGGGTTGTGTTTTTTTTTCCTTAATGAAAAAATGAGATGTTCAACAATTGCAAGTGATGTTTGAAGCTTCCTTTGCCTCTAAAATATTTGCATGTGATTGCGTTGCTTAGGTACAATGTGGTCTTAAAATTTGCGGATTGTTTGGTTTAGTCGAATTTTTACTTGGATGCTTTGCTCAAAATAATTATTAATTCTCAATTTTTGTCATTTTAATTCTATATTATTACTTGTTGATTTAGGCATAGTTTTTAGGATCTTTTTTTCTATCAATTTCTGATATCTCCTACGAGGTTTTGATTTATAGGGTTAAATTCTTTCTTTTTGAAAAGCTAAATTTCCTTTGCTAATGAAGGTACTCATCTAGCCACATATCTAGCTTTTCAGCAACCCACCTGCTCTCAAATTCTCCGGTGGTGCAACTTTTTCGTAGTTGGAGGAAATATTATTCTTTCATATTAGCTTTTGGGATTGGTGATTCGATAGTGTATTTTATGGCTTTACTGCCAGCTCTTAAGCATCTCAGTCATCTGTCTACTCATATTGGTCTTTTCAAGTGGTATGCTAATAGCCTCACCAATGGGACTTTAAATTATATAGTTGTACTTTTTGGTTGTTTGGATAAACCTTTTCAAGAAATTTTCACAAGAGAGATGTAGTTTCCGAAAAGTAAAGAATTCATGATTTTTAGAGTTTATTTGACATCAAGTGGTTTCTCCTTTTTTATTTTTTATTTTTTATATGTGCCACTTTAGAATGGTATGGTTGTGATCAAGACCCAACAACAGAGAGGAGGAATAAATAGCACTTGAATGTTGTATGTGCAAAGAATTGAGAGAGTGTAAAAGCAAATTTTCTGTTGGAATTTTCTATTGTCCATACATGGATTATTTCAAATACATTCATGAACTTGGTTTGGAAAGCTAGATTTGAATTTTATAGTGGTGCAATATGCCTCCCCTGTTTTTAGTGGTGCTGCAGTATTTTTGTTGAAGTATTAGGAGGATAAAAGAAATGTGTAAACTTTATTTTATTCTAGGGGTGGCAGATTCATTTGCTTTGGTCTAACTAGCATTATTTTGTGAAATAACTGGTGTTGTGTCTTCAATATTGGTGACCAAATTAGGTGAGTGAAATGGATTTTCCTCTTTTATGAAAGGGGAATTTATTGAGCTAAGTAAAATGAGTGTTTCCTCTCGCTCATGCTTGAATTTTTGTTGATCTGTTTATGGGTGACTCATAACTCCATATTTCTCTCTTGAATGTTTTTGTGGTTTTGAATGGGGGTTTTCTAGGTTTCAATCGAGACCCATGTTCATTTTGCCATTTCCAGAAGTGTTCCATGCTTTGGCGGCTCAATGGTTCATGGGAAAAATGGTGTGCTCCTGCCTAGGTAAGGGCTTTTGTTGCATTCCTTTGAATTTGGTTTTTATTTATAAATTATGTGTTGATCATATATTGAATTGTCCTTGAATTCAGTGTTCCGTAATTAATTTGATTGGGAAGGAGAAAGAGCTAACTAGTTGTGCTAAAAATGACTGCCATGGCTTCATACCAGAATTTCAGTAGTTCAATAATTTTCAGTTTGATTCATTGCTTGCATGAAATTTGCTTAAATTTTCATTCAAGCTTAGTGATGGGTTTATTGAATTTCACCTTTTAGTTGTAATTTTTAATTACTTCATTTGGCTTCCTTTACCAAAAAAAAATTGTGTTAGCCTGTTAGGAATTGAACTAGAATAGCAATGGTGTTTTGGGTAACATTTTTGGATTATTCATATATTTATGAGCTTCATCCATTACTCTTACCCCTTTGTTTTCTTCAGAATTTTCTCAAACAAATGATTGAGACCCATTGATGAGAACAATGATAACAGTAAAGCAAAATTCTGAAAAAGGAAAAAATGAGTTATGGAAGGTTTGTCACTCGCTGAAAAATGAATGTTTTTATAAGCATTGGTTGGAAAACGAGTTAATGGAAGGTAGTCATAATTCTTTGGTTTTGTATTTGAAAACAAACTCACTTTTTGATTGTGTTTGTTTATTGACTTTAGGGTACTCATGGCTGTATAGATGATGTTTCGAGACTAACTTTTTTCACTGGGCTGAAGGTATATCTTTATTGCAAATGTAAATCTGAATACTAAAGGTTGTTATATTTTTAAGTGTACTGGGGCATTAAGATGTTGAAAAATATATTTGGTGCCTTTTTAAATTGTGAAAGGTTCTTAATTATGCTTCATATATAACAATGTCCATATATGGATTTGTATAGTGGACTCTTGAGTTATTTGTTCTTTTTTCGTAAATTTAGTAGACTTTTGTGCTAAAACCAATAAAATCTATTTTGCTGTGGCTTGGATTGTTTTTTGGTAGTTGATTTGGGTCTATTCGTTGTGTTTGGATTTGATATGTTGCGTTTTTTTGGGGGTGAGATAGAGGAAGTTAATAGATAGAGGTTGGGAGACATAGAGAATGTCGTGCAATTCACTAGAATTTGATGTATGGAAAAAAATTTGATGTAATTTTGGCATCACAGTACCTTCAGGTACGGACAATTTCTAGTTTGTTATTTAAAAGAATAATTACAATGTAAAAAGAATAAGTCAGTACACTGCCCTTAAAGAAATCCTATTATATCTTTTTCTTTCTCAAGTAATACACACAACATTAGTATGAGCCTCTCATAGATAGTGGACTAATTCTACTCTTTAACCGAACAAATCACATAAATTCTTGCATTTTATTCATTCTAGTTGATGACTCATCACACCTAATTAACAGGACATCCACATCACTACTCGGTTTTTTAGACCATTACTTGCATAGTAGGGCACCACTTTTTTAGCCATAAAATAAAGCTTGTTGAAGAAAAAAAAAATTATAAATAGAACCAACTACCAAAATTGTTACTCATCTTTCTAGTTCAACTATTGATTATTGTTTCTTTTTCCTACTTGAATTCATGGTTGTGTCCCATTTTTCCTGGTCAATAACAGTTTTTTTTTCCATATTGACTCTTGATAATTTTAGAAACTACTACATGATCCTTGCAGCCATTGAGATATTTTTTAGGGACAACACACCAGCCACTAGGGTCAATGGAACCGCGTGAAAACTATGTTAATTATATATCCACATATGTATGTAAACGTATGACAACTTATACTTTGACCTTTTAAATTATGGGAATTTTGGCGACAAGTATAAATTCATGCACTTTTAAGATGAGATGTCTACTCTGAACACTTTTAAGGTGAAATGTCCATAAAATATACAGTTGACAAAAATACCCTCAATAAAGGAGGTTATTTAAAAAATTTCACCATATCCCACCCCCATCCTCCACTGACAATGAATTAACCTGACAGTGAACTAAAAAATTTAATACATTTTATTATATATTGAGGCTGGAAGAAGAACTGATTTTTTTAGTTCACTATTGGGGGGAGGGGTGGGGGGAGGTGGTGGATTTCTATGGAAGAAGAGCTAGATTTACCCATGAGAAAGATAATGACACTTAGTTGGACAAAGTGCAAGACATAAGGGATAATATTATCATATTAAAAAAAGAGAAAAATTAGTTTAGACCTCTCACCTTAAAAGTTCAGCTAAGTTAAATCTCGTATCTCACGCCTTAAAAAGTACGAGTTTAGACTTATTTATAAATTAAGTACCAACTCTGTGGTTTTCAACAATTTTTTCTTAAATTATTATATTTTTTGCATGATATCTTCAATCGTGGTTGTTAAATTTATATTCCCACAATTGCTAACATTCATTATGGATTGGATAAAAATTAGTATTGTGTCACGTTAGCTCACTGATTATGTCATTTGTTTAACTTTGTCGTAAAAACTGGATCCCACTAAATAGATAGATATCTATCACTTCTGTGTTGAAACATTGGGTTTGGGTTTGATATCTCCTAATTAATTAGTTCGTTCATTTTCTTGTGTTAGTTTGCAAGCATTGTCGAAGGTCAAAAACTCACAAGAAAATCTAAATGGTCAAAACCTTAGCGTTTTCAACTTTTTGAATGAGTAATAAGGGCTTAACGTTTCAATTTTTCAGTTTTTAGTTTACAAAATGAAAACTAAAAACTGCTTATGTTTTCATTTTTGAGATTAATTAGTTAAAAGTGAAAGTGTGTTTGATCTATGTTTCTATTTTTGCAAAAAATTAAAATTAAAATTAAATTTTGATAACTTTTTTTTTGTTTTAAATACATTTTTTTTCAATTTATTTTGTTTTCGAGTTGGTAGTGCGTGGTACTAGTCGCGGTAGGGTGGTGGTGGTGGTGGTGGGAGGTGGTAACAGGTGATAGCAATGGTGATGGAGGGAAAGGTGAGTGGTAGTGGTGGTGGTGGTGATGGTGAAAGTGCCGTAGTGGTGGCAGTAGCAGTTGTAGAGAATGGTACTGACAGATTGGGGTTTTGGCAGCAGGGGTGGTGACAATAAGTGTTGGTGATGGCGGTGGCAGAGGATGGTGGTGGAGGGTGAGGGTTGTGGTGACAAAGGTGACAATGTTAGTGGTAATGGCAATGGCCGTGGCGGTGGCAGTGGTAGTAAGGATATGCGGTGGTATAAAAACACTATTTTTTTTTTTCTAATTTCCAAAAACTCATTCTAAATTTTAAACATTTTCTGAAAAAGAAAGACAAAAACAATATCGAAATGTTATCAACCGCATTGTCTTTTTTATTTTCAAAAAACAGTGATCCATTCATGAAAACATTATGATTTCTTTGTGACCCGTTACCACGTCAGAAAGTCAGTGTAGGAGGTGGAAGATAGAGATTATGGATACCACATATTTCTATAGGGTCATCTTTAGTGACAGCAAACAACAACCAGACCGATTCTAGGCTGTGAAAGCTGCATGCCGTGAGACTTGGGGAGAGAATGGCAATCAAGCAGCAGTTTCCTCTAAATCATCTAGATGAGAGATGAATACGCAGTGCCAGTGGAAATTTCACGAAGACTGACTATGTAAAGTCAATAAGATTACTCAGTGGAAACCAACCTAAAATCTCCATTGTTCAAAAAAAAAAAAAAAAAGGAACATAAAATCAAAAAGACTGACTATCAGTTTCGTACCCAGAGTTTGATTCAAAACCTGTATCATAAACATGGTTTGAACTCCGATGGTAGTTCAAGTGGTAAATTTGAATAAATTAGTCTAAAATACTTCTCTAATACTAGACAACAGATTTGGAATACAGTCAAGTGTCATGTGCACTTGGTTGGTTTGCCGTCAGAATTTATAGCAAATGAAGGAAAACTATTTTTTAAAATCAAATCAAGAGAGACTATTTTTTAAATCCAAATCTTTAATAGCGAGATTTCACCATTTTTTTTAAAGATCTAATGGTCATATTTTACATTCTTTTGAATTTTGGGTTTGTCTTCATTTAAATTTGATTTTTTCTTCTTTTAAATTTGATTTTCTCCACCGGAGAGATCTATACCAAATTAAGCTTTTTACATTTTTTTTTGTCAAATTCGGATAAGGGTTTGAGTTTCCATTGGAGATTGTCTACCGATGAGCTATAAATTTAAACGTCTTGAATTTCAATCTTGACAATCTCTGGGACCAAACTATGATGAATTTATCTCATGTGAATACCCTAATCTTGACGTGGATGACCTGCCTTTGACTTAACTAGTAAGGAAATTAATCGAGATGTACGTAAGAACACCCCTAAATGTTGAACAAAAAAAAAAAAAAAAATACATGGTTTGTGGGTCTAATAAAAATGAAAATCAGAAAGGTAATTAAGGTGACAGGTTGGTCTCGGAAGTGTGAACTCTCATTTGGTTCCATCAACTTCTAATGATTCAACTTCATGTTTAATGATTTAAATTTATTTTCCAATGATTCAATGGCTGACCTCAGGTCAGATAATTAAGGGACGGAGTTAGGTGTGTTTTGATCATAACCTCCATGTTTCTACTTTCGTTTATTACATGAAATATTTTAGGTAAAAACCCCATAAAAAATAAGGGATAATGGTGTTTTAACCCTTGAAAGGTTTTAAGAGATTTAGTATACCTCGCGTACCATATATTAAAGAACATTGTGTATTCAATCTGGGGTAGAAATTGCGGTATCAAAAATTTCAATTCAACGGTGAATGATTCAACAAAATCAAAGAAGATTAACACAATTCTGTAGAAATGTCATGTTCATCTAGACTATATTAACCAACTCAACGAATAGAACACGGTTTCTAGATTGTCAAGCACAAAATCTTGACTTGTTTTAACATCTGCCAGTCCTTGGGGGTTGGTCGAGAAATAACATAGAAAAAACTTACCTCTTAAGTAACTATAAATAGATGAAGACATTACTCAACTTTTGCTCACTAAACCAATAATAAACAAGCGATGAAAATGATCACCTCAAGTGCTTCTTTGCTTTCACTTCTATTTGTTTTTCTCTTCTCAACTTCTTTGGCTGCTTCAGCTAATGAAAATGAAGGTTTTCTTCAATGTCTTTCCTATCAATTTCAAAACTCCACCTCTGTCTCCCAGGTTCTTTACACACCACAAAACCCTTCATATTTGTCAGTCTTGGATTTCTCTACCCAAAACTTAAGGTTTACCACTCCTCGCACCCCGCGGCCTATAGTAATAATTACACCAACGCTCGAGTCTCATGTTCAACATGCTGTGAATTGTTCTCGACAATATGACATACAAATAAGAACTCGAAGCGGAGGGCATGACTTTGAAGGTCTTTCTTACGTTTCTCAAGTACCATTTGTCATCATTGACTTGAGAAACATGCGATTAGTTACTGTCAATGTTGAAGACAAAACGGCATGGGTTCAAGCTGGTGCGACACTCGGTGAAGTTTATTATCATATTGCAAATAAGAGTAGAAATCTTGCCTTTCCAGCAGGAATTTGTCCTACTGTAGGCTCTGGTGGACATTTCAGTGGGGGAGGGTATGGTGTATTGCTACGAAAATTTGGTCTTGCTGCTGATCATATTCTTGATGCTCATTTAGTTGACGTCAATGGTACACTTCTTGATAGAAAATCAATGGGGGAAGACCTATTTTGGGCTATTAGAGGAAGTGGAGGTGCTAGTTTCGGAGTCATTTTGGCATGGAAAATAAACTTAGTTGTTGTTCCAGAAACTTTGACTGTTTTCTCAGTAAATAGAACTTTGGAACAAAATGCAACTAAACTTATTCATCGATGGCAATACTTTGCACACAAGGCTGACGAAAACCTTTACATCAGAGTCTTCTTAAGGAATGTGAATTCTAGCCAAGATGGTAACAAAACAGTACAAGCTTCATTCGACTCTATGTTCCTCGGTGGAGTTGATACATTACTACCATTGATAGAAGAAGATTTTCCTGAATTAGGTTTGGTGAAAGAAGACTGTAGAGAAATGAGTTGGATTGAATCAGAACTCTTTTTTTACGGTGGAGAAACAATGGGTACTTTGCTGAACAGGTCTTACCCATTCAAAGCCAATTACAAGATTAAATCAGATTATGTGAAGGAGCCAATTTCTGAAAGTGTGTTTGAAGGAATATGGAAACAGTTTTTTGAAGAAGATGTCAATGTACCAATAATGGTGTTGAATCCATACGGCGGGAAGATGAGTGAGATTTCTGAATATGAAATTCCTTTCCCACATAGAGTTGGTAATATATACAGCATCGAATACCAAGTGGAGTGGCAGGAAAAAGGAATAGCTGCTTCAAGAAGGCATATCAGTTGGATCCGAAGACTTTACACGTATATGACTCCCTTTGTTTCTAAGAATCCAAGAGAAGCATATATAAACTATAGGGATCTTGATATTGGAGTCAACAATGAAGGCAACACAAGCTATGCACAGGCAAGCGTTTGGGGTACTAAATATTTTAAGAACAACTTCAACAGGTTGGTTTATGTGAAGGCCTTGGTTGATCCTAACAACTTTTTCAAGAATGAACAAAGCATTCCACCGGTTTCTTCATCATTGATAAGGGGAACTGGTCATAATCCTCGGGTAGGAAAAGGCTCTCAATAAAAAGTTTGATCATCTCTTGTTTAATCTTTAATAAAGGAACCATGTATGCTATGTATAAGATTTCTTAAGTAGTAGTAATATGCAACTCCTTTGTAGGTGATACTCTATTTATTGGTCCAGTCAATTGTATTGTTGTTAAAAAAGCAAGTGTACTGATACTATTGTTATAGAATCAACTGTACTATTTGTTTGTTTTCTTTTTCTTACTTTTTATTTGGGAGCTGTGTAATGAAACATCAAATCTAAAAGTAAAGTAGATAAAGTAATTCTTTTATCCCTTTTCCCATGGGAGGATCGAATGTGTAAATTTGAGGTTAAATTACACTTTACTACCTTAAATTATCACCTTTGTTTTACGTTGCATCTTTAATTATAAAATTTCTTATATTGTACCCCAAAATATCAATTTTGTTTCATATCACTCTAATAGATAAAAGGGCAAACTTGAAAATTTATCAAATGAGAGATTTTCAAGGCACAGCTCCTCTCCTATTGATAAAAAAGCTCCTCTCCTATTGATAAAAAATAGCACGGTGTGCTGTTAAACAAAACGCTAGCATTTTGTTATATGTGGTCCCTTGTAAAGATATTTTCCGCACAAGTGGACAAACAATTTCCAAAATATGAAGCCATTACTTGCGCTCTTCCACCAAAATACTAACTGTGCATTTTTTAAAATATTGTATTTTTAGTCTGATCACAAAATAACAAGTGAAAAATTTATTTATTATTTTACTTAATTTTTTAAATTTCAAAGATCAAATAAAACTCAAATTATAAATTATAAATAAAAAATATTTTTAAGATATGGAACTGAATTTTTTTTGAATATGATACCAAAAAAATTTACATGCTGTCCAACGTATTTATTATCAAATTATGTTTAGATTAACCTATTTAACTTCCGAATCTAAAATGTAAAACTAACATTTATTATATTTCAAGAAAACTATCTCATAATTTTTTCATTGATTAAAAATTTGATAAATTGACCAAATAATAAAAAATGTGTAAAAAATCATCTTTTACAAGGATTCGTGTTAATACCCAATAAAGAAATAACAAAAATATGGTATCTCATTTATACAATAAAAGATAAATATGTTAATCATGCCAATTTTACATTTTTCGTGTTGGCAATTCATATATATTTTTAATTTGTGTAAAAAAATAGTGAACATTAACCTGTGAATTTCGTATATGGTTTGAGTTATTTTATCATATCGTATACAAAAATTCCCATCTAACTGTAAGTAGGCGATTAAATATTTACTTTAGTTGAAGTATAAGTATGTTTAACTATAAATTATTAAATTAACCATCTAGTGTTAGCAATTTGAGTTATTTTTGTGGTTCATATTGTGTTTTATTTTATAGATACTAAAATATTTTGGATAAAATTTTCGTTCACATCCTTGTGGGTAAAGAATTCTCACCATGGGCCACATCTAACAAAATGCCAACGTTTTGTTTAACAGCAGAAGAGCTCCACCTAAGATTTTCAAGTGCCTAGTACCATTTTATTTTACCTTTTTAGCAACCAAATGGTTATTGAAAAGAAAAAGAAGGTCGGCCAAATGAAGAAAATTTTGAACTTAAAAAGGGCAAAGTCATGAATTAGTTTTTTTCATGATTTTTGACTTCTACATGTGTAATAGAAAGTTATTTATTGGTAGTACAAATCACTCATGTACGCATTTACCGTCAAAAAATTGACAAGAGTTATCTATTAGAGTTATATGAAATAAAATTGATATTTTAAGATGCAATATGAGAAATTTTATAGTTGAGAGTATAAAGTGAAACAAAGTTAAGAATTCAATGAGATAAAATATAATTTACCCTCAATTTGAAGATCATCCTAGCCTTGTTTCAATTTACAAGGTTTGCTGTGTGTTAAGACTCCAAAAAAAAAAATACAACGGTTTCATGATTTAAGCCTCTCACAAGACTACACCGATAATAAAAAGTTTTCACTCAAAGGACACAAATAAAATTTCATGGTTATATTTTGGTTATTTCATGTTTTATACCATTGAATAGTTGATTTTAAACAAAATTGCATTCTAGTAAGTGTGGCTACCACCAATGGGGAGTTTGAAGAGAAAACTAATATTTTATTTTAACAACTTAAAAACCAGATAGTACTGAACAAAATTGGGAGCTAAGACTTCCCAAATCTTGAGTCTGCAATCTACAATCTACAATACAATAATATAAAACAAGGAATGCTTCAATAAGTCTATTTTACTGTCTCAAATAGACTCATTTAACTGCAACTAATATCCCTCTTAGAATCATTCACATTGCATTGTGCCATCAAGTATAAGTTACCCCTAGTATGCTTATAGATTTGCCCACTAAATGGGTTAAATTTGTATGATTAATAACTACATTAGGTAATGAGACTATGTTGGTCATAAAGATTTGGTAGGCATTATGTGGTAGTTGGTTCTATTAGTAGACTAGAATTTAATTGATGTTATTGACTTCTTGTTGTTTAAGGGCCACACAATTGCGTAGGTGACAAATATAATTTTGTAATTAGTGCTTTTGTAAAGTCTTGGTCAATAGCGTAATTTCAAGAACAAAATTTTTCTTTTCAAATTGTGGTACAGCTGCATTTTGCAATGGTCTACGCCCAACGAAAACGTAGAATTTTTGTCGGTGTAAATATATTTTATGGCATTACATATTTTTGCAAGAGGAATGATAGTAATGGTCCGTTTGGTACGAAAGATGGAAAGAGGAATGAAGAAAAAGTGAAAGGAATAAATTTTTCATCCAAAAAGGAAATATAGTTATTTTCTTTCCTTTTTCTTTGGTAGGAGAGATGAAAAATAGAAGTAATATATTTTTCATCGTTTGGTATTAGATGAAAAGGGAAAAAAAATAAAAAAATATATATGCCCAATTTACAATTCTACCATTAAATATATTTAGTGAATTTTTTTATTACAAATCAATCCAATTAATTTGAAAAAAATTTTAATCCTCTTATTTTTGTTACAAATTAATTTTGCCTTGAATGATTTGTAACTATTAATTACACAATGACAAAATTGCATTAATTAAAAATTAGAATATAAAAAGAATTTACACATTGGTGCATTTTCTTGGATAAAAAAATGAAGAAACAAAACTAAAAATAATATTTAAATTATATAAACATAACATTAAAAAAGCAGTAATGCTACACTAATCAAATTTTGGGACCAAATGATATGGTAGCTGACTTGGGCTTTTTTATTTTGTGTCATGTCATTTGCGCCCCAATAAAAACTCTATTATTTGGTGTCATGTCATTTGGACCCCAATAAAAACTCCAAATAATATATTGTCATATCATTTAGACTCTAAATTTGATCTCAAAATTTGATCAACATAACATTACTAATAAAAAAGAGCAGTGAGCTTCAAGTGGTTGGCATCATCAAAAGTAAAATAAACATAGAATACTGTGCACAATGAATGGACAAGATGATATAATAGTAATTTAGCTTAAACTTTAATCAAGATTTTCTTCTTCTCTTCCACTTTCCGCCCAAAATCAAAAGAAAAAAAAATGGTAGGCATAGTGGATTAAGCTTCCTTCCCATTTTTCATTCCAGTGTGTTTTCCTTCCATACCAAACGAGTGAAAATCTTTCCATCCCCACCATTTTCCCTCCTCTATTTTCCATCCACTCTTTTTCCATCGCACCAAACACAAGGTAAGGGATCATAGCAAAAAATATACGTGGCCATAAAAATATAATTTTGCTTCTACTGTATTCTATGAAATAAATGCATTTGATGGACAATAAAAACTTTCAGTAGGTTTCTCCTCAAAGAAAAGCTAGGTGGTCCTTATTAAAGCTAAACATAGAGAATACAGGCCAGAATCTTCAGTTGGGTTACCATAAATTGTATGGATTTGACCAAAAGTGATGATTGCAAATTTATGGTTGTGATCTAAAGATACCCTCATGTTAAAAAAAAAAAAAAAATCTAATGATACCCTTGTCAAGTGCCACATACATATAATCAAAGGGCGGAGCTAGAATTTTATCGTTAGTGAGGCCAACTCTTATATATGTACAAAAACTTAGACCAATAACATGAACTATGGTTTTTTTGTATAATGCATCAAAAATATATTCGATGTAAAAAAAGATACTAACCAAAAGAAGTTGACTAAAAAGAACATTTTTTTTTTATATATATGCACTTAGCCTCTTATCAAAGTGGTGCCTAGTGTTTTTTTTATCACAAAATTTATCCATACTAACTTTGTTGTAACTTTTTTCATGTAAATTAGCAAAGATTGTGTGAGAAAATTAGCATCTATCTTATTATGAAACATAATTTTGACAATTATGAATTATCAACAGAAGCTTTTCGTCTTCACATGACACGTGTCACTTTCCGTACGAAGATCAAAGGTTAGGGGCAGTTGACGGGATGTAATTTGTCAGAGTAATCAAATATGAACATGTCGCATCTAGTGCCATGTTCCATCAAAACAGTAATGATTGCACGAAGTATGGTGTTTGGGTCGAGGGACATGCTAGGTCTTGCAGAGAGACTCTCGAACGCTTAAATAACTTACAAAAGTCTACCACGCCGAGTAGGGGCAAAAAACGAGTGGACACCCCTTGGCATTTCTATGGCAAGCACCTCTATGATGACTTGATGCTCCTGCATTGGTGTCACTCAGTCCCAAGGATGATGACACTGAGGGAACGATGACGACAACAACCGGAGAGACGTCCTCTAGTTAAGACCATATATAGACTCACCCATGAGGACAACTTTGGGGAATGTGTCTACCTGGGATTAATTGAAAGAATGTCTACTGAAGGTTCATACTCGAACGATCAATGGGCATTGTTCGGTCCCTTCAGAAGGTCAGAAAGATAAAAAAAATAGATTGCGACTAATCATAAGAAGTGTTCTGAAATACTCAATGAATGCTCGGCTCTGAGGCTTCAATGGCTAATAAATGCTCCTCATAAACACATGTCTATATCAAAAAAAAAGTTAACTCTCAGGAAGGCGAGGGCAAAGGGCAATGAATGTGTAGTAAGTGCTCGGTGCTAGTTAGGACGCCAAGCATTAAATGTCATTAATGCAACCTCAAGTGCCCCTGCATGCAGAGTGTCGAGGATCGAGGCGAAGCAAGATCTCTGCCTAAAACTTGCCCATCTGATCAAGTCAAAGGAGAATTCCAAAAGTCTTTGGTACGGACCAATCGGTTGCCTCCCGCGAACATGGTACGCTAGATGACCTGGCATGAAACAATTGCTCTCGTAGAAGGTATAAATAGGAGACTAATATAAGAAGCAAAGATACACAACTTAAACCCAATGATAGCTGATGGGCCAGGTCCAAGGGCCCCACCCATGTTATAAGCCTGGCCCGAGTTAAAGGCCCAATTTCAAGAGATCCAGCTAGTCAAGCCTAAAGGGGTCTACACCGGAATAACTTTATCAAGATCAAGGAGTTACATCAGCAGGGGAGCATGCACGATCATCTAAGAGCCTCCTCTACCACCTTGGAGTAAGGGTCATCCAAGAGTCTTACCCTCATCACCAAGAGAGCATCCAGGAGCCTTAGTCAACCTCCTTCATCCTTGATCAAGTCCTTTGGAGAGCATATCAACCGTTACACCTCGTCCGTTGAGAAGATGATAGGTCACCCTTAATTACTATAAAACGATCCTAAGCCATAATGACCGTCAGACTAGTAATTCAATTACTACAACAAGCTACTATAAAATGTAAGCCCCTCTAACACTTGGGGGGGCATCTCACTCATTTGAGCATAATTCTCTCATCCCCTCTTAATGCTTGTAATCATGTGATCTCCCTCCACACTGGAGATAATAAAATTTTGGCGAACCTAGCCATTTAAAGTGGACGTAGGTCGTATTGACCGAACCACTATAAATCATGTCTTCTCTCTCCTTCTACTTATTGCATTTTATACTATTACTTGACTAGTGGTGTGCAAACTAATTTGTGCATCATCAGTTTGGCGTCGTCTGTGGGAAAGACAGAATTCTCACATAACCATTTTCCTTTGCTTAATCAAAGTCAATCACCACAAGAACCATGAGTCAGCAGGAAGATAGTCTACGAGAGGAGGAGGTTGCTCCTCCACCTCCTCCACCTATTAATCCCGTCCCAAATACACAGCACATGTTGGTCACAATGCAGCATCTCATAGCCCAAAATCTGCAAATCCTACAATTGATGCTCGAACAACAAGGAGGAGCACAACCTGGACCTCAAGCCAGGGGAGCTCAACTCCCTGGTCATCAAGGAGCTCCTCACCTAGGCGCTCCCCACCCAGGCGCCCCTTTGGGTGCCCCACCTTTGGGAGTTCCCTTGGGCACCCTACACAGGGGACCCCATCGTGAGGGACCTCCTCCTCCAGCACCTGCTACTGCTCTCCATAGTGGAGACCCTCCTCTCCTAGAGGATGAGGGGGACAACTGAAGCATGGAGCATGGGAGCCATGTCCGTGATAATTTCAGAGGTCCTAATCAGTGGGATGAAAAAATTAAAGAGGTTCAAAATCAGTTAGGTGATGTCTTCAACGCTATGAAGGCGCAAGGCCCCGAGACAATAGATTACCTCGTAAGTCAAATCGACACCCCTTTCAAACCCAACGTGGCAAACTACTCACTCCCTCAAAAATTCAAGATGTCATCCGTTGAGACCTTTGACGGTACGAAAAGATCCTCTAGACCACCTTGAAACTTTTAAAACTTTGATGCAACTACACAATGTCCCTGACGAAATCATGTGCAGAGCATTCCCAACCACCTTCCATGGAGGCCTTCGGTCGTCAAGCTTCCTTTTCTCGGTGATGAAACGCCCACCGAAGAGCATGCCAGAATTACTAGAGAAGGCTCAAAAATATATGAATGCTGAGGACATTACAAGAGCCAGTAGAGGTGAGTCATCCAAAGCTGGGGAAAAAAGAAAGGAAAGAGACAGGGATGACAAGAAGGAGAATAATAACAAGCGCAACAGTAGGACGGAGAGGGTACCTGTCAAAGATCGACTCGGTCCTGTTCCCCAAAGAGATCGACAGGCCTTCACTCCCCTCAATGCCGCTGTCGGGCACATCCTATTGTAGATCCAGGATGACCCCACAATAAAATGGCCTGGGAGGATGAAGTCTCCCCCAAACCGCAGGAACCCAAACAAGTATTGTCGCTTTCATCGCGACCATGACCATGACACTAATGATTATTATGACCTCAAAAGGCAGATTGAGGAGCTCATCCAATGAGGTCACCTACGCCAATATGTTGCCGGTAGAGGGCAATCGCCAACACAACCTCGTAATCAAGAAGACCAATAGCCCATCAGGGAGATTCACACCATCTCCGGAGGGCTAACAGGGGGAAGAGCATCCCTCTCTACTATGAAGGCTCATACCAGGAGAGCTAGGCACCCTGAGGAATTGCGCCCATCCAAGGCTCTCAAGCTTGGCAATAGTGAAGTCATATCCTTTTCAGACAAGGATTTGGAAGGAATCCAACACCCCCATAATGACCCTTTGGTGCTCTCCATGACTGTGGCCAACTTTCAGGTAAGAAGGATTCTCGTGGACAGCAGTAGCTCAGCGGATATCTTGTTCGCAGAGGCTTATGACAAGTTCAACTTAGGCAGTGAGAGGCTACAACCTATCAGGTCTCCCCTCATTGGGTTCTCGGGAGAGAAAGTGTATCCCCTAGGGTCCATCACCTTACTGTCACTACTGGAGTAGCACCTCGATCCTCCACGATCATAGTTAATTTCTTGGTGATAGGATGCCCTTCAGCCTACAACATCATTTTAGGACGACCTGCTCTCAACACCTTAAGAGCTGTTCCCTCTACCTACCATCTCCTTCTCCGTTTTCCCATCTCTAATGGAGTTGGAGAGGTCTGAGGGGACCAAGTAGCTGCGAGAGAATGCTACGTCTCCTCTATGAGGATGAGAAAGCCACAGGAAGCGCTTCAAGTAGAGGTCCTCGACTCAAGGGATGACGCTACCATAGAAAGAGGAGAGCCCGTCGAGAAGCTCACCCCAATGGTCTTAAATGAGGAACATCCAGATAGAAGGGTGTACATCGGTTCTTCCCTTTCTAAAGATTTGGTCCACTAGTTAATAGACTTTCTGAGGCTCAACATGGATGTTTTTGCGTGGTCACATGTAGACCTCAAGGGCATTGACCCTGAGGTCGCCACACATCGCCTCAATGTCGACCCTTGCCACAAGCCAATTCGCCAAAAATTAAAGGATGCCTCCACTGAAAGGGCCCAAACAATGAATAAGGAGGTAGAAAAGTTAATAGAGAATGGGGCGGCCAGAGAAGTAGCCTATCTTGAGTGGGTCTCCAATGTGGTGATGGTAACTAAGGCTAATGGGAAGTAGCGCCTCTGCGTCGACTTTACTGAGCTTAACAAGGCATGCCCAAAGGATAGTTATCCACTACCACGAATAGACCTCCTCATTAACGCCACCGCAGGACATGAATTGCTCAATTTCCTGGATGTATATTCTGAGTATAACCAGATCAGCATGCATCCCCCAGACTAGGAGAAAACATCGTTCATCACTCCAAAAGGGACCTACTGCTACAGGGTCATGCCATTCGGGTTAAAAAATGCAGGAGCAACTTATCAACGATTGATAAATAAGATGTTTCAGTCGCAGATCGGGAAAACAATGGAGGTGTATGTGGGCGACATGCTAGTGAAGAGCCTCGCCGCGGCAGACCACAATGACCACCTCCATGAAAGCTTCAATATTCTCAGATCGTACAGCATGAAGTTGAATCCGGAGAAGTTTGCCTTTGGCGTTGGATTAGGAAAATTCCTCGGTTTTATAGTTAACCAGAGGAAAATTGAGGCAAACCCCGACAAGATTAAGATCATCCTTGATATGAAGTCACCTTCCTCGACTAAGGAGCTCTAGTGCCTCAATGAGAGAGTTGCAGTACTCAACAGGTTTGTTTTCAAGTCTGTAGACAAATGCTTACCTTTCTTCAAGATTCTCCGAAAAGCTTTCAAGTGGGAACCTGAGGCAGAGGAGGCCTTTCAAAGGCTCAAAGCCTATCTGGCTAAACCTCCTCTCTTGTCAAATGCTGTATTAGGAGAAATATTATACCTATACCTCTCTGCTTCTCCCTCAACAGTAAGCTCCGTCCTCATCAGGAACAATGATGGAGTACAAAGACCCATCTATTATATGAGCAGAGCCTACCGAGGAGCAGAGATCAGATATTCGGGCCTGGAAAAGCTAGCGCTCGCCCTCGTCACAACAGCTAGGCGTCTTCGACATTATTTCCATAGTCACACCATTGTTGTGATCACAGATCAGCCTCTAAAAAGAGTCTTGGGAAAACCAGATGTATCAGGAAGACTCCTCAAGTGGGCAGTGGAACTAGGGGAGTTCGACATTCAATACCAGCCAAGGATGGCCATCAAAGCACAAGTATTGACAGACTTTATTACTGAGCTTACGCCAATAGAGGAGGAGGACAATGAGCTTTCCACACTTCAGAGCTTGGACACGCAAAGTGATCAAGAGCCCGACGAGGACACCCAAATACCCGGCGAAGGTACCCAGACACTCAACGAGAATAATTAGGCAACCAAACCAAGTGCCCAGGATAGCACAAGTGTTCAGGTGCCCAGGCGTCCAAGCTTGGCGCCCAAGCCTCTCCTGGTACCCAGCCTGGCGCTCAGGCTCCTTCTAGCGCCTAGCTTGGTGCCCAAGCCCCTCCTAATACCCAAATCTCCTTTCCAGGCACCCATCTCTCCACCTCAGGCGACCAGCTTTCCTCCAAAGGCGCCCAGGCACTCCCAGGCACCCAGCCTGGCATCCAGACTCCCACTTTAATCTCTGAGCCCTCATCTCTATCACTTTGGAAACTCTATGTAGATGGCTCCTCAACTAGTGGGGGAGGAGAAGCAGGCCTGATCTTGATAAGCCCTTACGATACTCCCCTCAAATACGCAATGAAGCTCTATTTTACTGCTTCCAACAATGAGGTAGAATACAAAGCCCTCCTCTTTGGATTAAGATTGGCAGTTGAAATGGAAGCACAACATCTGGCCACTTACAATGATTCTCAACTGATTGTTAATCAAAAGGAACTAGAATACAAGAATACCTCAACATGGTGAAAAGCTTAATCACAAAGTTCCAATACTTCCAGATCTGTCACATCCCGAAAGAAGACAACATGGCAGCTGATGCACTGGCCAGGCTCGCCTCATCCTTTGAAGCCCTACCAGTAGAACTGGCATTTATTGGTCACCAGTTCGGACCAAGCAAGTTAGATATGGAGGCCAAAAGTGTCAACTGTGCATTTGTTGAGTCAAACTAGATGATCCCCGATAAGGGCATACCTCCAAGAAGGCGTATTGCCAGAGGACCCTCTAGAAGCCAGGAAGCTCAGGATGAGAGTCACCAAGTTTACTATCCTACAAGACACCTTGTACAAAAAAGGTTACTCATTTCCATTACTGAGATGCCTCTCACCTGAAGAAGCTCACTAAGCAATATGGGAGATCCATAAAGGGGGTTGTGGAAATCACTCAGGAGGTCGGTCCCTCGCCCACAAGGCTCTTAGAAAAGACTACTTTCTGGCCTAATATGATGAAGGATGCCCAGGAATTCACCAAGAAATGCGACAAATGTTAGCGTTTCGCCACTGTGCCCCAACAGCCACCAGAGGAACTCACGGTCATCACAAGTCCGTGGCCCTTCTCCAGATGGGGCATTGACATCCTAGGCCCCCTTCTTCTTAGCAGAGGACAATGCAAGTTCGTGGTGGTAGCAGTAGACTACTTCACTAACTGGGTGGAGGCTGAACCCTTAGCAAAAATAACAGATGCAAAGGTCAAAGATTTTATTTGAAAGAACCTGGTCTGTCACTTTGGGATACCCTATTCCATTATAAGTGACAACGCCAAGCAGTTTGACAACAAGCTTCTGAACTCTTTCTGTTATGACCTTCAGATAAAGCAGCCTCATTCTAGCCCAGCGCACCCGCAGGCAAACAGACAAGCGAAAGTCATGGTAAGAACGGTGTTGCGCAATCTAAAGACAAGGCTCGAAAAGGCGAAGGGTCTTTGGGTTGATGAGTTGCCAGGGGTATTATGGCCCTATCGCACCACACCAAGAGCTCCAACTGGAGAAACTCCCTTCTCCCTCGCCTTTAGAACTAAGGCAGTTATTCCTGTGGAAATTGGGGTGCATTCTCTACGGGCCCAACACCATGACCCCGACACCAATGAGGAAGGACTTCGCATCAACCTCAACTTGGTAGAGGAGGCGAGGGAGATGGCTCTAGTCCGCAACGCGGAGTATAAGCGCCGTATGACAAAGTACTACAACTTGAGGGTGAAGTCTCGTTCTTTTCAGCCAAGAGATTGGGTCCTCAAGAAAGTGATCCTCGCCACAAAGGATTCACGCGAAGGAAAACTAGGACTGAATTGGGAAGGACCCTACCTCATAACAAAGGTGGTGAGGCCAGACACTTACAAGATCTAGAATTCTGAGGGGAAGGTCTTACCCCATCCATGGAACGCGGAGCACTTGAAGAGGTACTACCAATGACACATTGAGAGTAGAAAGTAGAAAAGTTAGAGACTTGATTTTATTATTTTTTATACTCTTTTGTGGGGCTATTACCTGATATTGCTTTTAAAAATGAATAAAATTTTAGAGGTTTACTTCAAAAAAAAAAAATCTTTGCATTTTCCTATTCAACTCAACTTCTCAACAGCATCAGTGGCAAAAACCACTTTTACAAAAATTGGACCACGGAATGATTTCCTAAAGACAAATTAAAATCAAAAAGTCTTTAGCACTCTAACTACTCTCATGGTCGTCATCCTCCACCTCGTCGTCGTCATCACCCTCGGCACCATCAGAGCTCCCAGCACTATCCTCAGGTGCCTCAGTTGGCAAGAAGCCTGAGACATCAATGTCGGGGAAGGCGACAGAAATCTTCTCCCGGAGCTCCTCATAACCATCAATGAAAGCATCTATAACGCCATTCTCCAGGTTCGCCTTAGTCCGAGAAGTTCTTTCTTGAGCAGCCTTCACTTCTGCCTCAAGAGTAGCCTCTTTGAGCATGGCCTTCTCGCGGGTCTTTGCAAGCTCAGCCTCACTGAGCGTGGCCCTCTCACGAACCTCCACAAGCTCAGTCTTGAGCGTGGCCGCCCTCCCATGGGCCGCCGAAAGCTCAGCGAAGCTGAGCGTGGCCCTCTCACGGACCTCAGCAAGCTCAGCCTTGAGTCTGGCTGTCCTTCCATGGATCGCCGAAAGCTCAGCCTCAAGTCCACTTGCCCTCTTACGGGATGCCACAAGGTCAGCGTCATAAATCCTGCCACACCTTCAAGCTCGGCTATCCTCTCTTGAGCAGCACGAAGATCATTTTGCACAACTTCATGATCATGCTTCAGCTTGTGATAAAAAAAAGGGTCCTTGAAAGTAAACACATAGATGCTGATGAAGCTGGAGAAAAAACAGAAGGCAAAAGAAGGTCAGACATTTACGGAAGGCAAAAATGAGAGAAAATAAACTCTTACCTAAGCCCAGCCTTCTAGGAAAGAGCTAAGAATTCCCTCTGTATCCAAGGCTCCAATCTCATCCACATCCTTCTTGCATAAAAACAACCCAAGCCAATCCTTGATGACCAATGCATTACCTAACATCGAGTAGATCTAAGAAGGTACTCCGCCAGGGTTCCCCATAGGAGGGGTGGCTGAACGCGGGGCAAAAGGTGTGGCCAACAAACGAGACTCTATAGTGGAAGGTCCAATTGAGGGAGTCTTCGCCTGAGGAGGCGCCTCTAAAGGAGCCACTTTATGGGGAAGGTGCCCGAGGTGCCACTTGAGAAGGTGGTTAAGAAGAGCACGCCTCGGGCGGCAAGCTCACCTGGAAGGCGCTGCGCGTCATCAAGTTGGAAGTCTTCTTCGCCACCTTGGAAGGAGGAGAACTCCTATCAGAGAGGCGAGACCCAAGCTTCTTCCTTTCTATAGTTACAAAGCAAATAAAGTGTTACCTAAATGGAAAACACCAAGTAAAAGAGAAAGCTGCAAAGGAACTAACTCACTTTTCCTCTTCGAAGAAGAGCCATTGGACTTCGGGATAGCATCACCATCTTTGGACATAAGGACTCCAAAGTCTTTTTCAGGATAAGCTCTCACCGCCTCCAGCTTCCCCTCTTGGTCCAGGGAAAGCATAGGGGGATCTGCAAGAGAAATGAAAAGAAAAAAAAAACTAGATAAAAGAGAGAAAGTAAGTGTGTGGCATACCAAGTTTTCTAGGGACACTCCATCCACTCGGTATCAAAGTCCTATTCACCTCTGCAGCCCACTCTCCACCAACAAATAAAAAATGAGATTTCCAGCTATGATAGTTGGACTTCAATTCAGTGATCAGTTTGTCTTTTGTGGTAAAGTAATACCAACACCGATTTGGAGCAGGGTTCTCGCTCAAGGAATAAGCTCCATGAAACTCCTTCAAAGAAGCATCCTCGTGATGCACTTTCCTCCACAACACTAGAAAGCATAACAAAACCCTCAATCCATTGGGTGACAATCGCCCTGAGGAGAGGGAAAAGTACTCGAGAATGCTACAAATAGAATGAGACATGGGGAACCTAAGCCCAGCCTCCAACATCTCCTCATAAATGACAATGTCACCAAAAGAATCGTTAGATGCAGGCTCATCCATCTCGGCTCGACGGCACATCACAGTTGGAGGAATGTGATAGGTGGAAACAATCTGTAAAATATCATCGTCTGAATTTAAAGTACTGAAGATAGTACTTACTTTGGACCCATCATCATCAAGGATTACCTTGCCTCGATGCTTCTTGGCGCGAGGGCGTAAACCTCTGCCCGAGCCGCTGCCAGAAAGGTCTCGAGGAATTTGATTTTGAGAAGTTACATTTGGAGGAGCTAGACTTTCACCACCAAAAGTGTCCATTGCAAGCTGCTTCTTAGTCCCTTACTCACCCGAAGCTGTTTCCTCACCAAACAAGCGCCCAAAGAGGAGTTCCCCTGCTCGTGAAAGGCTTGCTCTTCAGCGCCTAGGCTGGAGCTCAAATTGCTGCTCAAAACAGTGCCTAAAGTGGCCCCCAAGACAGCCTGCTATAGCCCCTCAGGCTCGCCCAACGGATTGGAGCACTTAGGCTGCTCGCCCAGCAAGCTGGAGCGCCTAGGCTGCTCGCCCTTGTCTGCATCACTAAGCTTGCTCGCCCTTGCCCACCTTTTCGCTCGCCTACACCACCATCAGCGCCAAAAAATAACCTGTTTGCCCAATTGTAATGACTCGCCCAAGCAGTTCGCGCGCCCAGGCAAATTGCCTAGGCTATTCGCGCACCCAAGCAGCTCGCCCAAGTAGCTCCCGCGCCCAGACAGCTCGCCCAGGTTGTCCAGATCAGCGTCTATGGGCACCTGCACAACTCTCCTCTCCCTAATCTGCTTTCCCAAGTCCCCTCTGCTCGCCCCCACCACGCTGGAGAGCGATTCAATAGATTGGTCAGCTCGCCCAAATGGCTCCCTCGCCCATCATGTCTCTTAGGTGCCTTGCCTCCTTGGTTCACCCCATCAATAACTTCTTGACCCATGAAAGCCCGAGAAGTGCTTGTTGGCACAGCAGTTTCAGTATGGACTGCTCGGCCACTGCCTGCTTCTTCTTCAATGATAATGGATGATTACATCTCCACCTCTCCAATCACCATTGATCGAAGAACTCAGTATTCAAACTCAAGAATCCCAAACCTTAGGTCTCCAAAAATCTCACAAAAGAACCTCCTCTCTCAAGAATGAATAGAATGAATGAGAGGATTTTATTTATAACCTAGGGTTTCCTAAAAAAAAAAAAATCAGATTTAAAAGGGTGTATACACTATTTTGACTGTAACTTTTGATTTGTAACTTCAAATGGGGCCTATAATATGTCAAATCGAAGCTCTCGAAGAGTTCTACAAAAATCACTGCCAAAGGCAGTGTATGATGACGAAAAAAGCCCAAAAAAGGCTTGGAAGTATTTGTTTTAGCCTCCCGAAGTTTTTCTAATTTTGTCGTTTGGCCAAAAATTCAAATCTAACCGAATGCCCTCATTTCTAAGATCCTTGAATGTAGGGCATTGAGGGGCAAATGATGGGCCAGGTCCAAGGGCCCCACCCATTTTATAAGCCTGGCCCGAGCTAAAGGCCCAATTCCAAGAGATCCAGCTAGTCAAGCCTAAAGGGATCTACACCGGAATAACCTTATCAAGATCAAGGAGCTACATCAGCAGGGGAGCATACACAATCATCTAAGAGTCTCCTCTACCACCTTGGAGTAAGGGTCATCCAAGAGCCTCACCTTCATCACCAAGGGAACATCCAGGAGCCTCAGTCAACCTCCTTCATCCTTGATCAAGTCCTTTGGAGAGCACACCAACCGTCACACCTAGTCCGTTGAGAAGATGATAGGTCACCCTAATTACTATAAAACGATCCTAAGCCATAATGATCGTCAGGCTAGCAATTCAATTACTACACCAAGCTACTATAAAATGTAAGCCCCTCTAACACTTGGGGGGCTTCTCACTCATTTGAGCATAATTCTCTCCTCCCCTCTCAAAACTTGTAATCATGTGCTCTCTCTCCATACCAGAGATAATAAAATTTCGGCGAATCTAGCCATTCAAAGTGGACGTAGGTCGTATTGACCGAACCACTATAAATCCTGTCTTCTCTCTCCTTCTACTTACTGTATTTTATACTATTACTTGACTAGTAGTGTGCAAACTAATTTGTGTCTCATCTCCCTCCTCAGAAACTGACTTTAGCATCAGATGAGAAACACCGGCGACACCTCTTACACCCCTTCTAACCCTTCCTATAAGTGACAGGTTATTCAATCCAAGGGTCCAAAGTCTTCCTTCGAGAGTGAGCCAAGTTGCTGTTCTCTCAAGTATTGTACAAGAAATCTCTTGTATAACAGGATTTGAGGACGTATGGTTGGTTTGACTATGGAAAAGGGACCCTACGAGGTCTTTGTTTACGGGTTTTTTTTTCCTATTTGCATTGATCAGAACGTGACATGTTTAATACACAAATTGAGTTAATGTTAAACTATCTAATGTGATTTATTAAATAGATCAAATTCGAATCGGCTAATATCACATATATAATACGAACACAACTAATACGTTAACATACATAAACTAACTTACCCCAAAGTTTCCCCCGAAGCTAGAAAAGTGGGAGAATATAACCAAACATAGAGAAGGAAAGAGTGCCCAAATCATTTTTGTTATCTTTGTCGATTAAAAATCGTTTCGTTTTCAAAACTTGTGCTCACGGCCTATGTTCACATTTTTTTTATGGTCAACAACATAGTTTCCTTTTGATATTGGCTTCCTCTATGACATCTTTTCCTCTTCTTTTTTTATGACAACCGTCCACTATGATTCATGGATAAAGTGTACATATATGTGGGGATAGAGATATATAGACAGAGAGAAATGCACTTATGCGCCTTTAATCTAATAATACTTTTTATCTTATAAAAAATTTGACTTTTTGCTTTAATTATGTTTTTGTCTCACAGCACTATTCGGATGCCATGTTTTTCACATCACCATTTCAATTATTATTTGGGAGAATTATACCAAAACACCCTGAAATTTGCCACGTAATCACTAAGACCCCCTGATATTTGAAATATTATATACAGATCCCTTAAAGTTGTACGCACATAACACTTAGACCCCTGCTGCCAATGACCGTTAATATATTTTTAGTAAATTATACTCAGACCTCCTAAAATTTATAAGTGTATAATACTTAGATCCATTAAATTTAAAATATCATACTTAGATCATAAAAACTCCAATTAAATATAGAATATCAAATATTTTAAATTTTACAACAAAAATTCATGTTATATTATGAAATTTGTTGAAATAAAATCAAAAATAAAAATAATTTGACAAAACATTGTTTTATTTGCTCTTCGAATTATGTGTTTTATTTCACTTTGCTCCTACCATGTTGACAATTGCTACTTGAAAACAGATGTTTATGTTCGGGGCAGCGGGAAATCAATTTAATTAATGGAGTGCATAATATAAAAAATTAATAATTCAAGGGATAAAGTGAAATTGACCCAAATTGTTAAGGGGGTCAAGACATAATTTATCCATATATATACACACATTTATATGGCGAATAAATAAACTGATACATATAATTTTTGGGTGTTTAGACTTGTAGATCTTGAATCTCAGACCAACCGAGTTTATTATAGCGTCTCCATTATGAATGATCTAAGTTGTTTCGACTTTATAAGATAGTAAGTTTAATAACAATTTGGATTTTTCAATCACTTTAATTCTATAAAATTATGGTTCCATCCCTGATGGCATGGCTTGCCTTTCCAGCTCATACTGTCTTTTTTTCTTTTTTTTCCTTTTGTTGAGCAATATGTACATAAAAAAGGATAACAAATTTCAACCTCGCGATCATTAGTTCCAACTCATAATGTATTACCGACCCATTGTAACCACCAAATGAGCCAAGGGCATATGTCGATAAATCACCATTTTTTTTATCACTATACATCAAGAAATCCATGCATATTCTCACCAAAATTGTTCTCCTTTCTAAACAAGCAGCGATGAAGAGAGTGATATATCCTCTAATATTTTCTCTCTATTTTCTTTCTTAGTAGATATCTACTGTGAATTCAAATGAGACTCATTATATAGAAGTGGATCTATGTTCAGAGAAAAAATGAAAGAAAATGATATCGGAGGGACTCTAGAACCTCGAAATACCAGACGGCAAGAAGCAAAGAGTGCCAAAATCATGTTACTCATCTTTGTGTATTTGAAATTGTCTCCTTTTCCAAATTGAATTCATACACTTGTGTTCCATTGTTTATGGTCAATAACTAGCATAGCCTCCTTTTTCATATTGGCTTCTTCTATGGCATCTTGATGATTTGAAAACTACTAAGTCATCCTTCTTAGCAGCCCTTGAGCAAAACGGATAATATTTTAGCCAAACGTGTGCAAAAGTGTGTTTACATATATGTACAGACACAAACATATATATATATATATATATATATATATATATATTAGAAATAAGAAACCTTCCCTCCTACTTTCTAATTTCTTAGATTTTTTAATTATTAATTAAAAACCATCCAATCACAATTTACCATTTATTCTTTTTAACTACCCATCTACTCTCCACTATCTAACCAAATTTAATTTGAATCTATTCAAGAAAAATTACGATTATTACCCTATAAATTTAGATAATTATTTATCATTTGTCTAATTTCTAAGTGGTAAGATAAAAGGGAGAAATAATGAAGAATGAAAGTTAGAAAAGAGATAGCGAGTTATATATCTTGTGTATTGCACGTGGCAGATTTCTAGTACATAATCATGAACTTACCATGTCAAAATTGAGCTTCACCCACTATTTCAGTTCGAATGATTTAAAACTATTGATTAAAAAAAATAATAAATGTAAATAACAAAATAAATAAATTTACACGTGCCACCTTTTAAAGAGTGGAGGTACCATGGGCAACTTATGCTTTGGATCATTTAATCATCACGTTTTTCATCTTGTAACTCTGATCGCGATTATAAGTGCTTTATTGTCCAAATTTAAGTCATATAGCCTCTAATTGTGATATTTATTTCACTTTAATTGAGATCAAGGTTATAAATTTTTTTTAATGCGATCAAGGTTATAGTTTAAGAATACCAAATATAATTTATTCAATAGATAAAGAGATATCTAAACTTCTACATTTAAACACTTAGTTTGGATTCAAAATTTGCAAATTGATTGGTTGGTCAAATTTCTTGTGTTGGATTACAACCAATCTCAAAGGTCAAACACTCATCGAAAAAAATATCAAGGTCAACCCCTTCTTGTTTTCAACTCTTTGAATAAGTCAACTAACAGAGATAACATTTGAATATATTACTTACCAAAAACATTTGGAGGTAAAAATTGGAGATATCACTTGCAGAAACATAGAATTTGGGAAATTTTTTCTATTTCCTCTAGTCCTATTCTATGACGTGGCCTTATGATCATGCTTCCACTCCCCACTAAAGAACCATTCATTTCATTTTAGTTAAAAACCAATTTTTATAGTCTTGTAACTTTCTATAACTCTCTAACTTCCTAGATGGTCAGGTTGGGAGGAGAAAAGGGAGTTAGAGTGGGCGGTGCAAGGGAAGAATTGTAAATCCTGTGTATTTCACATGTCGTCGCGTAGTAGTAACTACAAAGAAACAACAATCTGACCCCATTAATTCTAGGCTGTAACAAAATGCTGCTGCGAGAATTAAGGAGAGAAAGGCAACCAAGCAGCAAATTTCTCCAAATAATGTAGATGAGATGACCAGGCAATGCAAGTGGAAATTCCACCAAGATAGACCATGTCAAAGTCAATCAGATTATTCAGTCGAAATGAACCTCAAATCTATTGTTAAAAATATATAAAAGAATAAAAATAGAAAGGCTGACTAGCAGAATCCATACCCAGTGTAATTTCAATCTGGGGGAGAAATTATTTGGAAATGAATCTGAGGTATTGTTATTTTAATGTGGGTTGAAATGTTCAATTCAACCGTAGATGATTCAGCAAAATCAAATAAGATTAACACAATTTTATGTAAACAACAGCTTCATCTACACCCTACAACTAACCCTGTCGAATAGGACACGGTTTCTTTATTTTCAAGCACACCATCTTGACTATTTTTAACTTAAGCCGGTCATTGGGGGTTGGTAAAGAAATAACAGAAAAAACGTTTGCCTTTTAAAGTACTATAAATAGACGAGGACATTACTCAACTATTCAAAACCAAAAACAAACAAGCAACGAAAATGATCACCCCAAGGGCCTCTTTGCTTTCACTTCTTTTTGTTTTTCTCTTCTCAACTTCATTGGCTGCTTCAGCTCATGAAAATGAAGCTTTTCTTCAATGTCTTTCCTATCAATTTCAAAACTCCACCTCAATCTCCCAGGTTCTTTATACACCACAAAACCCTTCATATTTGTCTGTCTTGAATTTCTCTGCCCAAAACCTAAGGTTCACTACTCCTCACACCCCACGACCTTTAGTTATAATTACACCAACACATGAATCTCATGTTCAACGTGTCGTGTATTGTTCTCAAAAGCATGACATACAGATAAGAACTCGAAGCGGAGGACATGACTTTGAGGGTCTCTCTTATGTTTCTGAAGTTCCATTTGTCATCATTGACTTGAGAAACATGCAATCAGTTATTGTCAATGTTGAAGATAACACGGCATGGGTTCACGCTGGTGCGACTCTCGGTGAAGTTTATTATCATATTGCAAATAAGAGTAGAACTCTTGCCTTTCCGGCAGGCATTTGCCCTACTGTGGGCTCTGGTGGACATATCAGTGGGGGAGGGTATGGTGTGCTACTACGTAAATTTGGTCTTGCGGCAGACCATGTTGTTGATGCTCATTTAGTTGACGTCAATGGTAGATTTCTTGATAGAAAATCAATGGGGGAAGACCTCTTTTGGGCTATTAGAGGAGGTGGAGGTGCTAGTTTTGGGGTCATTTTGGCATGGAAAATAAACTTAGTTGTTGTTCCAGAAACATTGACAGTTTTCTCAGTAAACAGAACTTTGGAACAAAATGCAACTAAGCTTATTCATCGATGGCAATACATTGCACACAAGGCTGACGAAAACCTTTACCTCAGAGTCTTCTTAACAAATGTTAATTCTAGTCAAGATGGAAAGAAGACAGTACAAGCTTCGTTCGACTCTGTGTACCTTGGTGGAGTCGATAGATTATTGTCATTAATGCAAGAAGACTTTCCTGAGTTAGGTTTGGTGAGAGAAGACTGCCGTGAAGTGAGTTGGATTGAATCAGAACTCTTTTTTTATGGTGGAGAATCAATGGATAGTTTGTTGGACAGGTCTTACCCATTCAAAGCCTATTATAAGATTAAATCAGATTATGTGAAGGAGCCCATGTCTGAAAGTGCGTTAGAAGGAATATGGAAAAGGTTTTCTGAAGAAGATGTCAATGTTCCAATAATGTTGTTGAATCCTTATGGCGGAAGGATGAGTGAGATTTCAGAATATGAAATACCTTTCCCACATAGAGCTGGAAACATCTATAGCATCGAATACCAAGTAGGGTGGCAGGAAGAAGGGGCAGCTGCTTCGAGAAGGCATATCAGTTGGCTTCGAAGACTTTATAAGTATATGGCTCCCTATGTTTCTAAAAATCCAAGAGAAGCATATCTCAATTATAGGGATCTTGACATTGGAGTCAACAGTAAAGGCAACACAAGTTATGCACAAGCAAGCATTTGGGGTAAAAAATATTTTAAGAACAACTTCAACAGGTTGGTGTATGTAAAGACGTTGGTTGATCCTAGCAACTTTTTCAAGAATGAGCAAAGCATTCCACCGGTTTCTTCATCGTGGATAAAGGGAATTGGTCATAATCCTCGGGTAGGGAAAGACTTTCAATAAAAAGTTTGATCATCTCTTGTTTAACCTTTAATAAAAGAAACATGCATGCTATGCTTAGGTAGTAGTGCATGCACCTCCTTCGTTTGTGATACTCTATTTATTGGTCAAGTCAATTTTATTGTTCTTATACAAGCATGTGTACTGATATTATTTTTATAGAATTAATTGTACTATTTTTTCTTATTTATTCTTACTTTTTATATGGGAGTTGAGTAGTAAAATGACAATTCTAAAAGTAAGGCAGATAAAGTAACATGCACTTATTCTTTTTCTCTTTTCCCAACGGGAAGGTCGAAAGTGTAAATTTAGAAATCATTCGAGTCTTATTTGAATTTATAAGGTTTTTCATGTGTTAAGTCTTCAAAACCTTACAAAGGTTTCATGATTTAAGGCTCTCATAAGAATGCAACGATGATAAAAACTTTTCACTTGAAGGATAGATATAATTCCATAGTTAATTTTTGATTATTTCATGCGTTATTCCATGATTGGCTGATTTTAATAAAAAGAGAAATCTAGTACATATGGCTACCACCACCACCAAGTTTGAAGAGAAAACTAATATTTTATTTTTACAACTTAAAAACTTGATAATACTTCACAAAATGGGAAGTGAAGGCTTCCCAAATAGAGTCTTCAACCTACAATTTTATTGGAGTAGATATACTTACAGATTTGCCCACTAAATCGGTTAGATTTGTATGATTAATAATTACATTAGGTAATGACTTTATGTTGGTCGTAAGGATTTGGCAGTTCTTTTAGTAGACTAGAATGTAATTGATATTATCGACTTATTGTTGTTTGATGGTCAGAAAAGTTGTATAGGGTGACAAATATAGTTGTGTGCTTTTGCAAAAGGATAAAATTGTGCTGGGTAAATTTGTTTATCCAATCTTCTATCCCAAGTAATGTGTCAAAATCCCTTGAATTAAATATTTGGTAGAATTAGTGGACCCTACTAATTCAACCACGTGCATTTATTTGGGATATAGAATTTGGGTATATTCTGGCCTAGTTTGTCTTGACTGTAGCAGTCTGTTTGATGTCTCGGATTATTGTATTAGTACACTTTATGTATTGAACAGACTCATATTAAGGTTATTATCTTTTACTAATTCGATAAGATAATAAATACCTCATAATTATTATAATTGTTTATTCTTTTGATCCCAAAATATTTAATTGCGACGTGCATCTAATGTTTGTCACTTTAATTCATCAAAGAATAATATTCATATTGAGTTAATAAACTAGGTGAATTGGGAGACAAGGTTATTTGCATACTGAAAATTAATTATTAAAGAAAATCATATCTTAGTATTTAAATGGGTTGATGATGTTCTCTTGAGGAAGCTCATAAATTTTGTCCATGTCAAACCTTGCAAGTAGATTTTATTATCATACGTGACAAATAAGTTGAGTGGTAAGATTTCAAGGAATAAAAGAAGTCAATTAAATATAATTGTCAATAATTTATTTAATTGATTGAGATCTGTAATCTTAAATGTGGTAAGATTATTAAGCATATAATAATAATGAGCTCAAATATAATTTTGAGATAATGTTCAAGAGATCAATAATAATTTTTTAGTGGACTGACTTATTATTAATGAGTTGTAAGATGTTTGTTCTGCATTGATCATATGAATCCTAAGCCCATTGAAAATCCGGTCCTTATTTCTCCTTAAGGTTTCTATCGTAGTCTATATATATACGTCTACACTCTCTAATTCAACATATATTCTTTACTCACATTTTTTAAAGAGGTTGAAAGAAAGAGCAAGGATTCGGAGGTCTTGGTAGCCCACACCGCATCCGGATTCTGACATTGAGGGATATAGGACAGAAAGCCGCGAGGTTCGTCGAACAATCCTTCGGTTGCTTGTTGTTTTGTTCTATGTTTGTGCTCAGATGAGATCAATCCCGAGGGATCTTGAAGATAAACCGTAATTCCATCTTGTAGGGTTTTAAAGGGAAATTTTTTGATATTTGATATATACGCGCTGTCAACGGCTCTTGCGATTTTCGTTCCAACACTAGAAACATTGTACATTAAACCTATATACACTTTAAAATCTGGATATATCATATCTATCTATTACATATTATGTATACATTAATTGCATATATAAATATAATTATAAAATAAGCATCGATATTTTTTTAACTTTACATTCATCAAATAATTTTTTCATTTCTTCGAGGTATATCCCTTCAATGGCACCATGAGTTTTCCACCAGTCATAAAATTAGTTAGGAACCTCAGTAAGGTTTCTTTAAATTGCAAAAAATGATGAGTGCCCCAATGATGGATAGTTATAAAAAAAGACATTATACCAAGCATCGATATAATCAAAATAATTATACTCCGTATGTGGACATTTTGTTAAAGTTATGGAGATTGTTAAATTTAGACCTCAGTCTCTTCTAGATATTATTCTTAATATTTCTGCTTTACTATAAGAAGGATTCTTAAAATCCATTTTGTTATTATAAAATTTATGGCATGTAACAGAATCTATTTTAATAAGAATATTCTCATAATATATTCTATCTTTTTTACTATAGACCAAAAATGCTTTATCCATGGTCATAAATTGCTTAGTAATATAGTATGGATTAGTCATCTAATTAATATATTCATTACCCAAAGTTAAAATATTGCTACAAGTAGGCAAAGTATTTAACTCTGTATAACTTAAATTGGGTTTGGCTATTAAGGTCTTCTTCATAGATTTTTTACTTTTTATGATGGTATAACCGTCATCATCAGTCTTACTTGAGGATCTTTCTTTAAGAAGTTGTTTATCTACAACTTTAAGCTGTTTGGATTCATTAAAGGGTGAATAATAAGTATTGATCTGGGTTCTTCCCCCAGATCTTCCTCTTTCGCGGCTCGGCCACAGTTACCGCTTTGTCCCCGGTTCATGAGAACCCTGCAAAAATTCTCTTGTTAGAAAGTTAGGGAGAGAATTTAATTCTCCTTTAACATATTCAATTTTAAAATCAAAGACCGAAAGAATAGTCTGTCATCTTGCAAATACTTGTTTAGAAGCAATGTTCTTTACATTATGTTCAAGAACATTTTTAACATAACTACAATCAATTCTTAACAAAAATTCTTGAATTAATAGGTCATCTTGAAATTTATTAATACAATAGACAAAATTTCTTGAACATAATAAGTAATTCCTTATTAGTATTGGAATCTCTTTTTTTAAGAATATCTTTGTATCCTTTATCAAAGGCATCAATTTTAACAATCTTATACCATTCTAGATTTACCAATGAAAGGCGTGGAAAATGTTTAACTTTAAGCTTAATTTTTCTTGTAGCTTTAGTATGAAGATCTGTCAAATGGGACGGATTCTTCTGAAGTTTAGAATATAAAATAGCAGTGTCTTGGGCTAGATTTTTATAAAAATCTGTTAAGTGATTTAAACTTTCCAAAAATCTTTGCAATTATTTTTTATCTTTAATTTCATCAAAAAATTTAGAAGCGAATTCTATACTTCTTTCAATTGGGACTATACACCATTGTTCAATATAATGTCTTAAAAATCTAACTTTTAATTGAAATAATTTTTATTTTAATAGCAGAAAGAACTAATCCATTCTTCCTTACTATTTGAATGAATTTATTTAAATGCTTAAAGTGCTAATCAATAGAATCAAAAAAGATTAGTAAATCATAAATATAAACAATACATAATGCATAATAAGGATTGAATATATCATTCATAATATTCTAAAATGTTGATGGGGCATTTTTAAACCCAAAAGACATAACATTTCATTCATAATGACCAAAAGGTACTATGAAAGTAGTTTTATACATGTTTTCCTCAGTAATTTGGATCTGCCAATATTTTGATTATTAAATCAAACTTGAAAAAAATCTTAGCATTATATAATTGAGATAATAAAACCTTTTTATTAGGTATGAGATATCTAATCCACTCCAATATCTTATTTAAAGGTTTATAATTAATCATCAACCTAGGAACTTCTCACTCCTTTTCTGCAATATTATTAACATTAAAAGTTGCACAACTCCAAGGTGAGTACCTCTTACGAATTAATGATTTTTCTATTAGTGAGTCAATCTTTTTTTTGCAAAATTCTAGATATTTTTTATTCATTTGTGTTCGCCTTGCCTTGATAGGAATATCCTTTTCATTAAATTCTTTAATGTAAGAAAGAGTTACTACATATTTTTTCCTATCCCAAAAGGCAGTAAGGATGGTATCACATATTTATTTAGTTATTTTATTTTCTATTTCTTTTAATTTATTCTTAAATTCATGAGTGTTGAGTTTATCAAATATACTTAAAACCTTAATATCTTCTTCTAAAGAATTTAATTGATTCTCTTTGTGAGTCAAATTTTCTTTTATCTGATTTATCATTGTTATCTGTGGTGGATTTATAAACTCAAACAATATTTGCTGCCCATTTATGGTAGTTAAAATTCCTTTGGAATCTATTCTTTCTATGGGTTCAATCATAGATAAGAATGGTGCTCCCAAAATTACTAATTGATTTAAATTTGCTATAAGTATAAAAGTGGTAAGAATACATATTCCTTGGTTACAAATATAAACATTCGAGAGTTTAAATCTTATATTTAATTTTGAACCATCAGTTGTACTTAATGACTGAGTTGTTTTCCAAAAATATTTTGTAAGAATTAATCATTCTTTGATGCAGTTCATATCTGCTCCACTGTCTATTAATGTAATTGTTTCAAAAGTGAATTATGGGTTTATTACAAATATAATTTTGACATACCACTTTTGAAAAGTTATCTTGTCTAGTATATTTAAATATTC
The DNA here is from genome assembly GCA_963454935.2 of Ilex paraguariensis. Lineage (NCBI taxonomy): Eukaryota > Viridiplantae > Streptophyta > Magnoliopsida > Aquifoliales > Aquifoliaceae > Ilex > Ilex paraguariensis. The sequence continues at coordinate 90,080 of CAUOFW020010080.1, forward strand.
ATTAGAAGAGTTTAACTCTTTGGTATCTTCTTCATCTTTATCCTTTATTGACATCTTCTCTAGTGCTAAAAGTCTTTGTTTTATTGTTTTTATTTCAACTTTAAGTTGATGAACTTCTCCTTTAAGGTCTTGCAACGAAGCTTCCTTTCCTTCAATTATCATAGTTTCTGATCTATTAAGAACCTCTTTTAAAGAATATGGTTGAGATAAAGAAAGTCTCTTTTCTTCTGGAGTTATTTTTAAATATTGTTCAATAACTTTTCTTTTAGATACTGGATCTTGAATTTGATCTATAAGATCAAAAATTAATATTTGTGACTTAGTTAAAGTATTTATACTTTATCCATTCATATCTAAAATAGTCTTATAATAATTAGTTTGTGCTTGGCAATGTGATGAACAAGTTTTATCTTGTTCTGATTGTTCTTCATCAAATGATGAATTGCTATTAATTTCATTAATATTACATAATTCTTCCTCAGAAAATGATTCTGAAGAAAATTCTCGTTCATCACTTTTTGAATTTAAAACTATGTTTAAAATTTTATCTCTAAGATCTTCTTCTAACATTAATTCATTTATTTTCTGTTTTTGTTAAACATTTAGAAGCAATATGTTCTAAATTTTTACATTTAAAGTATTTAATGGGCTTCTTACCCTTTGCTTCAGTCTTTTTAGTGGGTTTATTAATTTTTTCCTTTTCATAATTCCTTTTATGAAATTTTTGTCCTTTCTTATATGGTTTAGAATAATTGTTTTCTTTTATTTGAAGATTTATCTTACGAAATATCAAGATGATAAGAAAATTGATTGTAAAATTGTCCTAGCTCTATTCGACCAGTTAATCTTTGTCTTTTAAATTAAGCTTTGAGATTTAAATCATTATAGAGAGCTAATCCTTCCGAAATACATTAAGAAATTAGTTCTCCATAAGTGTAATTCTCATAAGAGATTTTAAATCCTCCATGTCTTTGTTTTAATCGAATTCTTATTTTTCAGCAAATAAGCTGGATAATCCGGATATGAATTTTTCTTTCCAAAATTCATTATTAGCATTTGTTCTTAATAAAAAAATTTTCAAAAATACATCTTTATACCACCTAAAATGTGTTAAGATAAGACATCTTAAACTCATTAAGAGTTCTTTACTCTTATCTGAACTTTGTAAGTTTGTCCCTACAAAGTGTTTTAATATTTTTTGTATTAACGTGTAAACAACATCTTCTTGAGTAGTTATACTCTCATCTTCTATTGTTATTATTTTTACTGCATTTAATATTTCATGTCTTTGAGTTAAACTTAAATAGTTATCCCACTAGCCTCTTAATTGACCGGTAAATCCTGCTGTTATAAATTTAGCAGTAGTATGGTCTGAATTACGATTAGCTTTACATATAGAGGCATACATTAAAATTTTATGTAAAACTTGATGAATAAAATATTCTGACATGCCATCAATATTTCATTCATAAATAGAAGAGGCATCATATCTAGTTTGTTCAATAAAGAAGTTTTTTTTATATAAGATATCTTGAGGAGTTGATCTTTGATAATAGGCCCTCATAAAGGGTGCCTAAGAATAAGTATTAGTTTATTTTTTAGGTTTAGAATACCCAATTTTATTTACTTTTTCAGACTGCATTTGGTGTAAAAAAATTTCAAATTATTGTATTTCAGTTTTAGATTGCTCTACAATCTTTGTCTAAGAAATTACATTTAATGATAAAATTTTTAATTTCTTTTTGAGTTCATTTATGAACTCATATTCAACTTTATTACAAAGATTAAATGCAGATATATCAACTGGTGGTTTAATATTAACCTTTTCAATTTCAATAGATTTTTCCTTTAGAAGACGAGGCTTCTGTTTTTTGTTGATCTTTAATTAGATTTTCTATTTTAATCAAATGTTGTCCTACAACTTGTAAGCACACATATGTATAATTACTTTGCTTTATGGAAATATTTTTTCCTATGTCATTATCTTTTAATGCATAACAAGCATTCATTACCACTTCTCCTGAACCATTTAAATCTAACTTCATAGCTTCAATTATTGGAGGGTAAAAACTGCTAATATTTTTACCATCCAAGGTTTTCCATTTATATTGGGATTTTTCAGTTACATTTAATTGATCCATGGTAGGTGGAGCATAGAAAGTTGAAAATCAGTTAACAAAAGGAATTATCTTTTTTTTCCTTTCTATATAAAGGTAAAACATTTATTTATATCTTTTAAGATCTTCTTGGTTCATAGTTTTAAAGTACCAAGTTTTGAATTCCTCATATTTAGAAAGATAAAATTCTTTGTTTGTTTCTTTCTTATTTACTATAAATTCTTTTGGCTTCAAATTCATAAAATTTATAGTTGAAATTCGATTTCGGATGGGGTTGGATCTCAATCTTCATCTAAAGAAGATTCATTATCTTGCCTATAGATTCCATGTGAAATTTGGTTACGTGAGGTATGAATCCCTTCAATCATAGGTTTTTTTCCCCTTCTTCTATCTTAAATAGAAGAAGTGGACCTCCTACTAGGAGCATTATATATTGATGAAGTTCTTGATTTATCAAAAAATTTTAATCCTGAAAAATTATCTTTTGCAAATCTTATCATTATGTCACCTTGATATAATTTGGCGATTTGTGTTATTTCTTGATTTACTTCTAGTTTTTTAGAAACTACAGATTCCAATTGCCATGTTTCTGGAAATTGAATTTACGACCATTTAATGGTTTTAGGAATTTTAATTTTATTTTAAATCATATTTATTTCAATTAAAGTTCTTTAACCTTTAAGCCTATGAAGCTTAGTTTATGGACATAGAGTATTCATTACTTTATAATATACTATATAAGTAAAAATCATTATATATGTTCCTTCTTTAAAATTATAACTATAAGTTTTAATGTTACATGTTAAAATATCTAATATATTTCTATCCATTAAGATATATATAAATTTAGAAAATAGTTAAAATAAACTGGACCAATACTTAAACTAGATTGCATAACTCCCATTAGGGACTGATCAAAGTCTAAACATCTAGCACCTCTTAAAGCTAGCATAAAAGAGACATTTAATCCTTGAAGTATTAATGGTTTTAAAGCCACTTGGACTAATCTAATATGTAAGAATTTATAATTTTCTTGAGCCTTTAACACTTCTCTCTCTGTTAAGAGTTGTAAAGTATCCCCATTTTGATCAAAGAGAATTGTTCTTTCTAACGTTTTAATTGTTAGGCTTGATTTAAAATCAAAAGTTTCAATATTATATTTTCTTAGTTGAGTACTGGGGTATATCTCAGTTTTGTAATTTATTTTCAATATCTGAATATTCAATTTTTTCCATATTTTTAACATAATCATCTTTATATTTATTATTTAATCTAAATAGGCTTAATGCCACGTTTGTTTTTCACAAAGTTTTTGTTGACTTATATGTTTCACTATTACCTTCATGTTGCTATAGTAATTCATTTTTTAATTCTACTACAGTAATGCTACAGTGACCTTTGCTATAGTACTTCTGCTACAATGATTTTCTTCTTATTTCCTACTCTTGTTGTCAACGATTTACGGGGAGCAAAGACAACCTCACTCCTGTCTCTCGGACACATCCTAACATCCCACACTCGACTTGGATGCAGAACCATAGGAACAAAAAAAAAATCATTATAACAAATTCAAAATAACATTAATATAACATAATTAAATCATAAATACCTAAGCAACAAGAATCAATCATAGATCCACATATAAATCAACAAAATAGATTTAAGCTGTCATTTTGGCTCTAATACCAATATATAAAAATTTAAAGGATTTAATTGTTGGAAATAAGCGCATGAAAGATTGTGGTGTTAAAAACCTAGAGAGAGAAGCTCTAACTTCTTTCTAGAATTCCCAACTGCAAGACTACTACACCAAGTTCTTCCCCTATCCCACCAAAACCACCAGATTTACAACCTACAAATGGTCCAGCAGAACATCCAATAATACAACCAACCTTTGCTTTCTTCTTTAAACTTCCAAACAAGCCTAACTTTGAAGAACAATAGACAGAAAAAAATCTCAACTGCATTCAAAGCCAACTGGTATATCACAGAAGGCGAAGGGCATTTGGAAACCACAATATAGGGAGAAACAAATCGAGGGACAGAAGGAAACTTTGGGTAATTTTCAACAAATCAGGGATCTCACAGAGGAGACACATATTGTTGGTGCAGCTAGGATAATAAAAGTGGGTGCCCACTCAGTGACAGATACCGATCTTCACTTAATTCAGGAAGATGCCGAACTCAGTTTGGCAAATTCCAATTCTAACTTGGATACTGCTCCCACAACCCCTTTGGTTTTAACGGAGGTGATTCAGGATACCAGAAAGGAAATTATCGAAGCTTCAGCTATGGAGAAATCCAATGAATAGTCTGTTGGACCGAGTGTACTGAATAAGCAAATCTCATTGGCTTCGGATTCCTCATTCCTTGTAGATCATGAGTATGGTTGTGCTGGTAATAGTGGTTCGGCTTTGGATGATGACATAGGTCTGCATTGTGTCAAGGAACTACCTGTTAAAGGCTTCCATTTTGATGACGAGATTACTACTAATCTTGCATGTGTTGAAATCGACTCCATTGAGATTGACTTGCAAGTGGAGGATTATACCCATTCAGGCATTGTTACTAGATCCAAATCTAGGAAGCAAACCTTACCTCAAATTTCTTATGATCAATGCATTTTCCTGGAACATGAAGGGAGCCAATAAGGAATCCTCTAGGAGGAGACTAAAGAAACTAATTAAGCTTCATGATGTTAGCCTGGTGTCTATTTTGGAACCTAAATTAAATCCATCCAAGTTACAGATTTTATGCAATAGTTTGGTGTTTTCTTCATTTCTTGCTAATCCTCTTGCGGAAAAGCATATTTGGATACTCTAGGATCATCGAATGCAGGTGCAAGTAGTTGTTGTCCACGAACAAGTGTTAACTGTGGATGTTTCATTTATGAGGTTGTATAAATTTCATGTCTCTTTTGTTTATGCAAAGTGTGATCACATTTTAAGAAGGCCTTTGTGGTCTCATTTGATTAGTCTCAATTTACAGTCTTCTCTTTGGATGATTGTCGGAGATTTTAACACTATCGTCTCTTCTTATGAAAGGAAAGGAGGATCTCCTCCTACCTTCTCCATTATGTCAGAATTTATCGATTTTATTAACTCTTTGGGTCTTCTGGACTATGGATCTAAAGGCTCTCCCTTTACATGGTGCAATAATCACCATGATATGACTCATATGTGGTAGAGGCTGGACAGGGGGCTTGTTAATGTTGAATGGGGAGATAAATTTCAATGCATAGAGGTGGAGCATGCTGCAAGAGGAGGATCTGATCATTCCCCTTTGATCATCAAAATTTTTAACTCTCTTACAGCTAGGAGAATTTCTTATTTTAAGTTTTTGGACGTGTGGGTTGAGCATGTTGGTTTTCTGCCTTTGGTTCAATCCGGCTGGTCTGGTTTCTTCTTTTCAAATCCCATTGAAAAGGTCTTCCAAAAGCTCAAGTTTTAAAAAGGGGAGTTGAAGAAATGGAATGTTAACTCCTTTGGAAATATATTTGAAAACGTTAAGAGGCACGAGATGTTGCTCTTGCAAGCTGAACAAGAGGTTGAAACGAATGCTTCTGAAGCAAACCATCAAAATTTGCTTAAAGCAATGAAAGATTTGGATGATTACCTTATAATGGAGGAGATTGTTTGGAGGCAAAAGGCGAATGTCAAGTGGACTATGGAGGGGGATAGAAACACGAAGCTTTATCATGCCATTGCAAAAGGGAAAGCAATCAGAAACAAAATTTTAAGAATCAAAAATTCTGTTCATAATTGGGTGGAGGGGGAGGAGGAGATAGCTAGTTGTGTTGTATCGCATTTTTCTACGCTTTATGAGTCTGAGCCACATTCTTTGGAAGATGATTTATTTTCTTCTATCCCTACCTCGGTTCTAGAGGAAGATAATGTTATGCTCACTTCACCAGCAACAATGGAGGAGCTCAAGCAAGTTATTTTCTCTATGTCTATGCATAGTGCATCAGGCCCTGATGGGTTTTCAGGCAAGTTTTTCCAATCTCCTTGGGAAATAATTAAATTTGATTTGCTTGCTGCTCTTAATTTTTTTCTACAAGGGGGGTGATCCCAAGATCAGTAAATTCTACTTTACTCACACTCATTCCCAAGAAAAATCATCTAGTGTCTTTCTCAGAGTTTAGACCAATTAGTCTATGCAATTTTCTATATAAAATATTCACAAAGATATTGTCTAGTAGACTGAGCAATGTTCTTCCCAAGCTTATTTCCAAGGAGCAGCATGGCTTTGTCTTGGGGAGGAGCATTAGGGATAGTATTTCAATTGCTCAGTTTATGGTTAATGAGCTAGACAGGAAGGTGGAGGCTGGGAACGTTATAGTGAAGCTTGACATGATGAAGGCATTTGACCGAATGGAATGGGGTTTCATAAAGCAGGTTCTTAAAAGATTTGGTTTTTCTCAAGGTTTTGTGGACATAGTATCAAACTGCTTCCAAAATCAGCACATCTCTGTGGTTCTTACTGGTGTTGGTCATAAGTTTTTCTCCACCTCTAGAGGGTTAAGACAATGTGATCCTTTGTCTCCCTCCCTCTTCATTCTTGCGGAGGAAGTCTTAAGCAGAGGACTGCGGACCCAGTTTCAACAAGGTCTTATTAAAGGTTTTCACGCAAGGAGGGGTTCACAACTTCTTTCTCACTTATTATTTGCTGATGACACTCTTATTTTCCTTAAAAGGAATAAAATTTCTATGCAGAATCTCTTAAAGTTTATGGCAAGATATGAAGCATCATCTGGGCAAAAAGTAAACAAAGGCAAGAGTTCTCTTTATTGCTCTTCTACAATCACTACATCTAGGAGGCATATGTTATCTTGACTTGCGAATATTCCCTTAAAAGCTTGTCCCCTTTATCTATTTGGGGTGTCCTCCCATTAAAGGGAGTATGAAGCTGAGGTATTTTGAGGAGTTGGTGGGGAAGTTTCAAGCGAGATTGGAAGGATGGTATTCAAAACTCTTGTCAAATATGGGTAGAATAGTACTCATTCAATCTGTTTTGTTCTCAATCCCAGTCCATTTGTTAGCTTCTTTAAATCTGCCAAAAGGAATTTTAGCCAAGCTAAACTCAATTATGGCTTCTTTTCTTCGGTCGACAAAGTCAGGTGTCAAGAAACGTCATTGGTGTTCTTGGGATAAGATATCTAAGCCAAAGGAGGAAGGGGGTCTGGGTATTAGAAAGTTTGAGGATGTGCAAAAGACTTTCAAAATGAAGCAGATTTGGCAATTGTTACAAGGAACCTCTTTATGGTCTGCTCTTTTTGCTGCCAAATACCTTAAGCGGTAACATCCATTAAGGATTCAGGGTCGTCGTCATTCTAGAGCATTTACCTCTCTAGCTCTTTTTTTTGAGATTGTTTCATCTAACTATCAGAAACTAGTAGGAAATGACAATTCTACTGATTTCTAGTGTGATAATTGAACTGGTATGGGACCTTTGATTTTGAGAAACTCTGTTGTTCCATTGTCTTATCCTAAACTTTTTGAACTATTCGTAAATGGTGTTTGGTTTCTTGATGGAGTTAGACAGTATTTGGATGCGCAGCTTATCTAGGAGTTTCATGACGCTCAAATAACTCTCTCTGCTGATGATGATGTATTAATTTGGAAGCACACTACTCTTGGTAATTTTACTATTAAATATGTATGGGATCTTGTCAGGCAACATGATCAGATAAATATCCAAGTTGCATTGATTTGGAATCAAGCTGCCCCCCCCCCCCAAGTGCTCAGTTGATGTGTTGGAATCTAATGAAGGGAATTCTTCCCTTGGACTCTACTTTTCAAAGAGGTGGAGTCTCAATGGTCAGTAGGTGTGTTATATGTTGTAATTCTTCAGAAGCTCCCACTCATATTTTCATTGATTGTAGCTATGTTAGTTCTTTATGGAACAAAATTGAAGCGTTTCGGGCTTTCAACTGATTGCTCATGAGGAGCCTATTACAAGACTGATGAGGTTAGCTAGAATCTATAAGAAGGACTCTCTAAGTCATGCTTTGCTAAGAAGCATCTCCTTGCTAGTTTATTGGGTTTTATGGAAAGAAAGATGTAGGAGACTGTTTGAAGACCAAAGGCAACCTCCCTCTTCGCTTTTTATGGTTGTTATGCATATATGGAGACTTGATGAGAATGCAAAATGTCATTTTTTTTCTCTTTTAATATTTAGCCTTTTATACTTATTTGGAGCTTAAATATACTCATTATTCTTATATTTTAATTTAGGATGCAAATGGAGACATTAAATGTAAAACGAAGTTAATTGAACGATTGTGGACAGTTTTGACATTGCTTCATAATCTGGGCATAACTCTCTCATCCGAGCTCTGATTGAGAAGATTCAAGATGCTATGGAATGCCAAAGAAAATCTCTACAACTTTCATGTTTTGATTTTTGAGAGATATTGACTGCATAAAGGAAAGTATTGAAGGCAAAAGAATAGATATGGAGTATTATTGTGCAATTTCTAACTTTTAGGCAGTTCAATCTATGGAGCTTCAATTGAGGTTTGGATGGGGTTAGATTTTCAGACTGAGAAAGTATTCTTCATGAAGTTTTTAGAGGACATATCAATATTTTCAGAAAGGTATGGTTTGCAAAAATCCGAGTTCGTTTGGGCCTCCAAACATTGTTTCAAAGTCAGGCCCGGAAAGCTGATCAGAATCCTGATTGGAGTTGGATTCCTTTCCGAACCAGTAAACTTCGGTGGGTCATAACTTGAGTTTACGAAATCCAAATCAGGTCATTCAAAAACCTAAATTTATCTACACATTCAGGGTTACAACTTTCATGTAGAGCCCAAATCAAGATTCAGTCATTATTTGATAGAAAAATAGATCACAAGTTCCAGCACGATTTCTGTCAATCTGTTTTGATAAGGAATATCTATAACGTAGGGATTTGAGTTGTACACGTTTTGAGAGTGTGATATGTTTTCTATATTTATTTAAGGAGAGAGAAAGAAAAAAAAATCAGCATAATATAGATGCTGCTATACCCCTTCTTCTCTAACTCTTTTTTCTAGTTTTCATGAAGGCCATGTGTGGCTAAACCTTAATACTTGATCTAAGGAAACAGAAGCCTCGGAATCAATAAAACTGTGAGATCTAATTTGTTTTTATAGTCCAATTTATGTTTTGCGTATTAGATGTTCTGTTGTACCTATTTTATGATTGCATCGTTTTATTACTAGAAGGCCTACTAGTTTATTATTCGTTGCAATCTACTGCTGGGTTAGATATCAAATCCGTAATTATTTGATCTCTCTAATTTGCGAAGCAACAAAGATTTAATGATTTGCTGCATCAGAGATTATTAGATCTTAGAAAGAACATTCGACTAAATTAAATGCATCCACTTGTGCTTGTGTTGTTTAGTTTCATCGAGCTTTCTAATTCTTAATGATGCTATTGGATTAAATTTTTAGTACTTGTCTTGGGTTGTTTAGTAGTTAAGGTTAATTAGATCACTTATTTTCTAATTAATTGTGACTAAGGAAAGATAAGAAGATAGTTCCAACGGTGAATATTCAGATAGTGAATTGATATATACTTGCATCGATGATCAGTTGTAAATTTAATTCTGATGGTGAATGTTGACTTAGATCAAGGTTTGTTCTCTTGATTGATTTGGATACTTTAATTTGAATTGTTCTTTAGTTGTTTTTCTTAAAAAAATTTTCATTAAACTCAAACCCCCTTCCATCCTTGCTCACGAGGCATAAAACTAGGCTAGATACTCTCTGTGGGAACTGTTGTGATCGTGCAACAATTATGGTGAAGAATAAGGAATCAATCAATTAAGAAAGCAAGAGAAAATAACACAGAGATTTACGTGGTTCGGCAGTGTGCCTACATCCACAAGAGAGAGTGGTCGTTCTTTTCAATTATTTAAAGTAGGGTTACATCTTAAGTATTTATACAACCCTAGTACAGACGTATTTACAAAATACCCCTATATCCCTAACTAATCAACGTCTCCCCCATACTTAAAATATATCAATCTCGCAAGGCAGACGTCGTCGCAGGCTTCGTTCTGCTACGTTCCACTCCGCCTGTTCCAGCATCTGCCTCCTTACCATTATGCACACAACAAATATGAGCCACACATACTCTAACAATCTCCACCTTGGCAAATATTCACCCCTTAGGAGAAAAAAAAAAGAGAATATGTATCCGGGAACTCCACCTGGGACGCTAAGTTAGGGCATCTCCCATCTAGCAACTGAAGACATTAATCAAGTCCAAACAGTGATTGAACTTGTCTGTAGTAACAGGTTTTGTCAACATGTCTGTTGCACTCTCAAAAGTGTGAACTTTCTCAAGTAATAGTTCACTAGAAGAAACTAGATCCCTGATCTTATGAAACCTCACATCTATGTGCTTGGTCCTCGCATAATACACCTGGTTCTTTGCCAAATAAATGGTACTCTGACTGTCACAATGCAACTGAACTCCACCTTGCTGGGCACCCAGCTCCTTGACCAAACCTGTAAGCCACAAAGTCTCCTTGGTAGCCTCAGCTAGTACCATATACTCTAACTCAGTAGTAGATAGTGCAACTATAGGTTGTACCATGGACTTCCAATAAATAGGTCCTCCCATAAGAGTAAACACATAACCTGTGGTAGACCTCCTGTCATCCAAGTCCCCTGCATAGTCTGCATCCACATATCCCACAACTGAAGGGTCACTCTGTTGTCTGCTAAACATGATGTCATAGTCTGTAGTGCCCCTCAAGTATCTGAAAATCCACTTGACTACATCCCAATGCTGTCGACCCGGATTTGAAAGAAACTTGTTAACCACGCTGACAGCTTGTGCCAAATCTGGTCTTGTACAAACCATAACATACATCAAACACCCCATTGCACTAGCATATGGGACCTTTGACATGTCATGAACTTCATCATCTTTGGGCACTGAGCGGTAGACAATTTGAAATAATTCGCCAAAGGTGTACTTACTGGTTTTGCATAACTCATGCTAAACTTGTCGAACACCTTCTCAACATAGCTATGTTGAGATAGCAATAATCTCCTGGAAGCTCTGTCCCTGTGAATCTCCATCCCAAGAATCTTCTTGGCCTCATCCAAATCCTTCATGTCAAATTCTCTGCTCAACAAAGTCTTCAACTTGTTGACCTTACTCATACTCTTGGCAGCAATCAACATATCATCCACATAAAGTAACAAAAAAATAAATGAATCATCATCAAGGCTTTTCACATAGACACAGCAATCATACTCACACCTTTTGTAGCCAATCCGGATCATGTAAGAGTCAAATCGCTTGTACCACTGCCTCTGAGACTACTTTAGCCCATAAAATGATTTCTTCAAATTACAGACCACATGTTCCTCTCCAGGGAGACTGAACCCTTCTGGTTGTACCATGTAAATCTATTCCTTCAAGTCACCATAAAGGAAAGCTGTCTTTACATCCATCTGCTCCAACTGCATATCTGAATGTGCTACTAATGCCAACACTGTCCTGATGGAAGTGTTTTTGACCACAGGGAAGAAGATCTCATCATAGTCAACCCTTTTTTTCTGTGAGTAACCCTTTGCTACTGGATGAGCCTTGAATTTTTCCTCCTCCTTTTCGGATACTGCTTCTTTCTTCTTATACACCTATTTGCACCCTATCGCTCTTTTCCCCTCGGGAAGCTCCACCAACTCCCATGTTTGGTTCTTATGCAGAGACTCCATCTCCTCCACTATAGCACTCATCCATCTACTTTTCTCTTGGCTTTGTACTGCATCCTAAAAAGTTGTAGGATCCCCGTTACTAGTAATAAACACATAAGAAACCAAATCTTCAAAACCATACCTGGTAGGCGCCTTGATATTGGGTTTGGGCCTATCTGTGACTATACTGTGATGCTGTTGATCACCTAAGATAGAACTCTTTACATGCTGAGCATCCTCTTCTCTACCATGGTTCTCTAGCTCCACCTACACCACATGTTCATTAGTGCTACAATTTTCTGACACTTGTTTCTCTTCTTCCTGAGTACGCTGCAGCATGGCTTTTTCATCAAAAATCACATCTCTACTAACCACCATCTTGTTTGCCTTCCGCTCCGCTACATTCCACTTCGCTTCACTCGGCTATGCTCCACCCGCTCCGGCATCTACCTCCTTGTCATTGTGCACACAGCAAATATGAGCAACACATACTCTAACAGGAACAATCCTTACTCGCATTACTACATTTATTTTTAGGAGTATAGGTTTTATTTTTGGTTGCCTGCAATAGCACACCAAGACTACAAGCGTATTGTATCTGACCAAAGGTTTTGGATTCTCCTATAGAGAAGGAGATGTTTGCCGCTATTAAAATTTACTCTCAATTTCAGATTTCTATTCAAGTTAAATGGATAAGTTGGTCTTTGTCTCCTAAGGGATCGATTAAATTGAACATTGATGGTTCTTCTAAAGGGAATCCAGGTTTGTCTAGAGGAGGAGCTGTCCTAAGGAATCACTGGGAACAGTTTGTTCTTGTTGGTTCTTACTTTTATGGAGTATGTACGAATGTGGAGGCAGAACTGAGGGCACTATTGGATGGTTTACGATTGATGTTGCAATTTGGGTTAGAAGTTTATCCCCTTGTTATTCAGTCAGACTCTCAAGTTCTTGTGGACCAGATAAATTCAGGTAATCTTAATGCTTGGAAGTTCAGGTCTCTTTCTCAGTTAATTTTCTCTCTTCTCCGAAAGTTCAAATATAAGCTATGCCACACATACAGAGCAGGCAATGCAATGGCTGACATTTTGGCAAATATTGGAGGGCATGGAGTTTCATCGACTTATACGACTACAAACCAGCTCCCCTATTCTGCTAGACTTCTGTTATCATATGATGTTCAACAACTCAAGACTCGCAGGAAAAAAGCCTATGTCATTCGACAATAGTGGTTCTCTTCCATCGAAGAGGGGGACACATCTTTTGAGAAGGCAACAGAGTTCTTACTCTCCTCCCTACTAGACTCCTAACTTTTATTGGGTTAATTGGTTCTTAGTATACATCATTTGTACTAGCATGCAGAGGAATTTAAAACAATATACAATCCAGAATATACAGATGCATCCCTATTTTAACATGAGGGATACGCTCTCCATAAACAAAAAAATTCAAGTTAAGAAGATAATAGCAGGAACCTGGTGATCTTGTCTTCTACTTCAGATTTTTTCATCATGGATTTGGGCACAGAATTCGGTTCTGTCTTCTCTGCTCAGGGCACTGGTTTTTCTTTCAATCTACAAGCTCTCTTGGCTCTTCATGGTAAACCCTCTGTTCAAATCACAAGGCTTGATATTCATTTTCTCCATAGTGGCTCTTCATTTCTACAGGAAGTGGATGTCTTCTCTGGACACCAACTGACCTCCATCTTCCTTGCTTTTCTTCTTAAAACCCCGCCTTCACATATCTTTTACATGGACTTGCTACTGCAATGGATCTGGTTTCCAACCATCTCCCACATCTCTCTATTACAGAACATGAGGGATCTCTCAATTTTGCTAGATATTCATCTTCTTTGCCTTGAGTTCTGGTCTGCTGCTGATGTTGAATCTTCATGGTGTTATGGTTCTGCTCTGGCAAATATCTTCCATGATGGAATCTTGTTGCAGTTCAGCACTCATAGGAATTCTAGTTTTGTGTTGGGCTTCTGTTACAGGGTCCTCATCTTTCTATTGCTTCTCTTTTTTACTTTTTGGATGATGCATCACAGATTATCAAACGTCTGCTCATGTCAGACTTTTCATATGTCTTATCAAATCTGCCATATTAGATCTAGTTTTATCAGATCTGTCTTCTCGCAGAGGACTTTTCACTTACCCTACAGCCGCCTTATCAATAAGGCAGCTAAATTATCACGCGTTTTCCAGTCTCCTAGGAGCAACAATAATGCTTCTCAGTTGCTTAGCTCCATTGATCATGGTGCCTCTACTTCAGCTCCTCTCTTCTTCTTCCAGCTTAAATAGCTCCCACTCCTTGTCTCCCAGCTCAAGACAACTGTTGCTCATAGCTCAATTCAGCTGCTGTCTTTAATTCATGTGACCTGCTCTCAGCTCCTTTCTTTCTTGCAGCTAGGCTCCCAACTCAAAACAGTTACTGTCACTAATATTTTAGGGGCAGCATGCTTATTTTCTTTCATTTCATTATTTTGTAACTATGCATGCATTTTGCTCGTTGGTTTTATTTTAATTTTATATCCATGTAATTAGATTGCATTAAGGGGTAATGTACATACGTCCCCCCGATTAGGTGTAATTTAATTTTTAATCAATAAAATTCCTTTGCACCACCGAGGTTCCTTTTAAAAAAATACCACTATATATAATAAATAAGCTAGGAAGTTGAATTTTTATCCCCTATACATTCTCCCCCAAAACCATTACATCACTTATTTCTATTACATGTTTAATCATTTAATATTTGTTTAATTTATAGTTTAACATATATTGAGAAAATTTTGTCGAATTACATATTTTAAGAAAATTTTGTCAATATTTTTAAGAAAATAATGGGTAAAAATAAATTTTGAATGATGTAATCAAAGAAATGAAGGAAAGAAAAATTATTATTTAATATAGTGAGATTATTTTTTGGGGTTCAAATTTTATGTTTTATCGTGCCTTCAAGTAGAGATTATGACTAGTATATATATAATAAGAAACATTCCTTCCTACTTTCTAATTTCTTAGATTTTTGAATCTATTCAAAGAATTACGATTATTACCCTATAATTTTAGATAATTATTTATCATTTGTCTAATTTCTAAGTGATAAAGATAAAAGAGAAAAATCATGAAGAATGAAAGTTAAACAAGAGATGACGAATTATATATTATGTGTATCGCACGAGGCGGACTACTAGTATACATGCAAGAGAAAGATTACAGAGTTGTGGACTTACCATGTCGAAATTGAGCTCCACCCATTATTTTAGTTTGAATGAATTAGAACTATTGATTAAAAAACATAATAAAGTATGAATAAAAAAATAAATAATTTACACGTGTGACATTTTTAGAAGTGGAGGTACCATTCGTGGACCAGTATATTTATTGTTGGTACTCGAAATCTTTTTACCCGATTGCAAAACAGAATGGAACATGGCGCATATGGGCTTTGTGTGTGTTTGTGAGTGGGGGTGTGTTCAGTGTGTGAAGGATTATGCAGACAGTAATATGAGTGGTTCACTTCAGACGAAAAACTAAGGTTACATCTACTGTAATTAAGACTTTTGTTGCTTAAAGACTGTATTGCTGAAAAAAGAAGGTTGCAATTACCGAAGGTTTGGAGGAGAGCCTTTTTACAAAGTATTTCTTAAATTTCCTATGGTGTGTTTTTTTTTCTTTTAGTGACTTCGCCTCCTATTTATACCCCCTGGTACTAGGGCTTCTATAATTCTTCATTTTCTGGTTGATTTTGTGGTCCCCTTTTCATTTGTCCTGTAGTGGAGCTTGCCACCTTGACGTTTTTTTTGTGCTCACTATTCTTGAAACGAAATGGATGTGATATTCCCTCTATCATGGAATATTTGTTCATTAGAATTGTCAGGCATTGTCCCCCTGTCCCCTGTCTAGGTTATATCTCCAGGTTATATCAAATCAGCTTAGTGCCAAGCTCAAACTCTTGAGCAAATGATCAATGTACGCCGAGCTCATTGTGGCTCGACCTGGGCTGATTGATCCTGGGCTTTGAATCATTCATCATGTTTTTCATCTTGTACCTCGGATCGAGATTATAAGTGTTGTGTTGTCCCAATTGCAGTCATATAGCCTCTAGTGTTATTAGTTTCACTTTATACCAAAAAATGATGGTACATGATTATTATTCATTCGAAATACAATGAAAATTCGGTAATTTAAACATTTGGTAATTTATTATTTCATTAGAAATACCAAATATAATTTATTCAGCAGATAAAGAGATATCTAAACTTCTAGATTTAAACACTTAGTTTGGATTCAAAATCTGCAAATTGATTGGTTGGTCAAATTTCTTGTGTTAGTTTTACAATCAATCTCAAACTTCAAACACTCATCAGAAAAAAATATCAAGGTCAACCCCTTCTTGTTTTCAACTCTTTGAATAAGTCAACTTATAGGGAGAACATTTGGATGTATTACTTACCAAAAACAACTTATAGGGAAAAAAAATGGGGATATCACTTGCAAAAGCAAAGAATTTGGGAATATTTTTTTTTCTATTTCCTCCAGTCATATTCTATGACGTGGCCTAATGGTCATGTTTCCACTCCTCACTAAAAAACCATTCATTTAATTTTAGTTAAAAACCAATTTTTATAGTCCTGCAAATTTTTGTAACTCTCTAACTTCCTAGATGGTCGGGTTGGGAGGAGAAAAGGGAAGGGAGAGTGAGCGGCTCAAAGGAAGAATTGTAAATCCCGTGTATTCCACATGTCGTCGCTTAGTAGCAACTAGAAAGAAACAACAATCAGACCCCATGGATTCTAGGCTATGACAAAATGCTGCTGCGAGACTTGGGGAGAGAAAGGCAATCAAGCCGCAAATTTCTCCAAATAATGTAGATGAGATCAATACATAATGCGAGTGGAAATTCCACGAAGATAGACCATGTCAAAGTCATTAAGATTATTCAGTGGAATTGAACCTAAAATCTATTGCTAACAAAAATAAAAAAATAAAACTAGAAAGGCTGACTAGCAGAATCCATACCCAGTGTGATATCCAACTGGCCAAGAGTCGATCGTAGCCAGATAATCTCACACGTGTCAAGTGTCAATGCCCGATACTCTGCCTCTGCTAATGAGCGTGAGACAACTGTCTTCTTCTTGCTCTTCCAATAGATAAGATGAGTCCCTCGAAAAGCACAGAAGCCCATAGTAGATCGACCATCACATGCTTCCCCATAATCTGAATCTGAATAACAGGCTAGAGAACCGGTCTAAAATCCTGATACATAAAACAACCCAAGTCCAGGACAAGACTTGAGGTACCGAAGAATATGATAAACTGCATCAAGATGAGGCTGACATGGCCTGTGCATGAACTGACTAACTCAGCTGACTGCAAATGAAATGTCCGACCTAGTATTGGCTAAGTAGATAAGTCTACCTACCAATCTTTGATAAACTGTCGGATCTTTCAACTCCTTACCTTCAGCAGTAAGCTTAAGGTTTGGAATCATGGAAGATGATGCCGGTTTGCACACCAACATCCCAGTATCTGAAAGAAGATCCAAAACATACTTTCTTTGAGAAAGAACAACACCTCTGTCGTTACGGGCAATCTCAATCCCAAGAAAGTATCGCAGAAATCTAAGGTCCTTCACATCGAAGGTCTTCCCAAGGTCTATCTTGACCTGCGCAGTCCCAGAAATATCATCACCAGTAATAATAATATCATCAACATATACCAGAAGAATGACACACTGTCCAGAAATATTTCGTCGAATAAAACAGGTATGATCAGAATGACACCTGGTGAACCCCAATCGTACGACTACATCACTAAAGCGAGAGAACCAGGCACGTGGCGACTGTTTCAGTCCATAAAGAGATTTACGCAGTCAACATACCTTTTCAGCATACTCCCCCTCACCACGAAAGCCCGGTGGTGCATCCATATAAATAATTCCGTCCAGATCACGGTGAAGAAACGCATTCTTCACATCTAATTGATGAAGAGACCAAGAGTACTCCGCAGCCAGAGAAATAATCAACCGAATAGTAGTCAATTTTGCCACGGAGGCAAATGTAGCACCAAAATCACAACCTAGTACCTGAGTAAAGCCCTTCGCCACAAGTCTAGTCTTGTGACGATCAATAGTACCATCCGCAAGAAACTTCAGGGTGTAAACCCAGCGACAGCCAACAGGCTTCACCCTTGAAGGTAAGGAGACAAGATCCCATGTATGATTACGCTGAAGAACGTCCATCTCTGTCTGCATAGCAAGAACCCATTGGGGCTCTCGCATGGCCTCTGAAATAGAGCGAGGAACCGGCGTATCTGATAAGGCCATAGTATAAGCTCGAAATGTGGGAGACAGATCACCATAAGAAACATAAGTAGAGATCGGATATAAAATCCTGACGGTCCAACCATAACGATCAACAGGACGACGATCACGCCGCGGATAACGATGCCCTAAATCATACTCCTTCACTGATAATGTCTCATCAAGTAAATGAACTGGCTTAGCACCTGCAATCTCATAAGTACTAACAACAGGTGCATCAATATGCTCAACAAATTGAGAAGTATTACCTGAATCGCCTGAGGTAGAGAGGACATCAGCAGGGTGATGAGAACGAGGGCGATGAACATACACCTGCAAAGGAAGAGAGACTGGTAACTCTGTATTGACAGAGATGAGTGGCTCTGAAGGAAGAGAAACAGATAACCCTGTAGGGATAATGACCAATGACTCTGACTCCTGTGGTAATGGAAAATCAAAGGGAGTATCATCAACTAGAGGGGCAGACACAGGATTGGGAGAAAAATAAGGAATATGCTCAAGAAAGGAAACATCTAGACTGTGATACATACGGCGCCTAATAGGATCATAACACTGATACCCCTTAGATTGATGACAATAGCCCACAAAGATACAACGAATCGCTTTACCATCAAGTTTATGACGAGTAGGAGACCGATCCTGAACAAAACATGTGCATCCAAAAATACGAGGGGGGACCGAAAAAAGTGTCCGCTCAGGAAATAAGACCTGTAAGGGAGCCTTATGCTAAAGAACACGACTTGGCGTACGATTGCACAAAAAGGTAGAAGTCAAAATAACAAAATGTCAGTAAGATTTTGGTACCCTCATGCCTCTAAGCATACAACGTACCATCCCTATCAAACTCCTATTTTTCTTTTCAGCAACACCATTTTGCTCAGGAGTATATGGACAAGTGAGTTGTTGAAGAATACCATGAGAAGAAAGGTGAGACACTAAGGCATCAAACACATATTCTTTGGCATTATCCGAACGAAGAGCACGAACAATGACATCGAATTGTGTCTTAATCATTTGTAAAAACTGAGTAATTATAGGAAGTACATCAGACTTTTTATGCAAAAGATAGACCCAAGTATAATGGGTATGGTCATCTATAAATGTCACATAATATCGGGCACCTGACAAAGCAGTAACGGGAGAGGTTTCCCAAATATCAGATTGCATTAGGTCAAATGGCTTAGGTGACTGGTGCATGCGAGGAATATAACTGGCCCTAACATGTTTCGATAGGGAACATTTAACACAGTCAAGTTTACCACCAACATAAGCATTGCTTAAAGTAGGAAATAACATACATAAATATTTAAAATTTGTATGTCCAAAATGGTCATGCCACAACTGAACAGTTTGTGACAAAAAATCATAACGACAACTACTAGGTAAAATACTAGCATGCAAGCTAGGAACAGAAAAAGACAAAGCAGGTGCAGGTGATGTAGGTGGAGGAATTGGTGAAACTGGCGGTAGATTGCCAAGATAATACAGTCCATCTTTCTCATGTCCCCTGATAATAATCCTCCTAGTACTCAAGTCCTGCAAATAACACGAATCATATGAGAATACAACTGCACAGTAAAAATCTCTGGCTAATTGATGTACAGATAATAGATTCATGGCCAAATTTGGCGTATGAAAAACCGAACGTAATGTAAGGCTATCTGGGAAGGGGACTGTACCCCTACTAACAATAGGGGCATGTGTTCCATCTGCTAACTGAATCTGTGTATGTAACTGCTCGTCAAAAGTGGTGAAGTGATGGGCCTCACCTGTCATGTGACCATTCGCACCCGAGTCCAACATCCAAATGGGAGATGAACTGACACAAGCGTGAAAGGCACGAGGTATATCTGTAATGGTGACAGCAACAGTAGTCAAACTCTAAGAAGTCAGAGCAGATATAAGTATATCTAATCGGAAAGTGATAGCATCCATATCATTCTGCCAAGGTGGAGCAGCAGCAGCAAGAGTAGCGGTAGTGGGTGGTGGTACCTCAGCAATAACAACAGTACGGCTGCGAGGAGGCAGCTTAAGCTCTGGATGGAGCTTTCAGCAAGTAGCCCTGAGATGTCCTGATCGGCCACAATAGTCACAGTGACGGGAATCCCCCTGTCTGCGTTGATTTGAGGCACCCTGACGAGAATCCCTTTGTTTGCGCTAATCTGAGGCACCCTGACTGCGCTGATCCGAGCGCTGCCCACCCCTGACTGAGGATCCTGAACGAGATCCTACAACAACTGCAAGGGCCATCTGGTCAGCCAAAGGATTCAAAGCCGCAACTGGAAGTGATGCAATACGGACTCGACGCTTATGCTGCTCAATCATCACATACACCTCATAAAGAAAAGAAAGTGTCAACATCGACAAGATCTGAGAACGAGGTCCCTCAAACTCATCACGAAGCCCCATAAGGAACTTATGAATCCTATCCTCCTGCTCTCAAGTATGCAAGAATGCTGCTCCCTCGGGCTCTATCTTCAAAATAGCAGCAAGAGGACGTAGAATCTCATACTCAAGCCAGCACTGGGTCAAATAGCAATAATAATCCTGAACGGTCATATCTCCCTACCGAGCATATGAGAGCTCCTAAGAAAGCTCATAAACACGAACTCCCCGTCCTGACTGAGAATACATCTCTGATAGTGTGCTCTATAGCTTCGAAACATAGCTATGAAACTAGTGGATCCTGCAAACAGATGGCTCCATCGAGCCAAATAACCATCCAAGAATGGCGCAGTTCTTAGAGAACCATGCAGAATATCCAGGGTCAACATCAGCTGGCTTTGGGTGAGATCCCGTCAACCAACCAAGCTTCCCTACACGGCCTAAGAAAAGCTGGAATGAGCAAGACCACTCAGCAAAGTTACGACCATTCAACAACTATGCCGTAACTTTTTGAGAGATCATGCCTGGTAGTGCTGGTAATGCAATTGTGCTAGTAGGTATTGTATACTAGTCAAGCATAAAAGTGGAAGTATCCATAGATGTCTCAACGGTAGAGGTGTCAACAGTAGGGTTCTCAAGTCCCTCAGTAGTAGCCATATCAACAATAATACTAGGGCACCCGTGACAGAAAAATAACTCTAAGATAAATAGAGGAATAAAATAAAAGAGAACAATATACCTTCAGTCAAACAATAGCGACAAATAAAGAAGGTCCAGAAAATTCTCAAATAATCAGGTCACGATGTCCAGAAGTCCAATAAATATAAATAATTAATCTACTGCATTAAGAGCATATCAATTGAGAAGAGGATTGAACCCCTCTTAAAAGGTTCTAAGGTCCCAAATAATCAGGCACACAAAGGCAAAACACGAAACTATGACGAAGAACGCGACCCATGGGCTGGACTGGACAATGGGCTATTTGGTGTGTTTTGCTGGGTGTAGAGTTTAATGTTTGCTCGGTTTATAGGAGTATGTGTTTTTTGGCTGGGTAGGCAGTTGGTCTCTGAACGTTGTGGGTCTAATAACAGTAGATCGGTCGCTCAGGCTGATTGCTCAGAAGGAGTGCTTAGCGTTGTGGGTCTAAGAGCAGTCGATCGGTCGGCCAAAGGTGAAGGCTGATCGCTAAGAGAGAGATAGAGGAAGAGGTGGGCAGCTGACTTAAGGCTGAGTAAGGAACAACAGAGTAAATCGGTCTTGGGCAGTCGGCTGGGGAGTATATGATGGTCTAGAGTGGGTATTGTCTGTCGGTGGGGCAGTGGGTTTGTGAAGTCGGTGGTTTGGAGTGGGTTTGTATTGTCTATATGTTTCGGTTGTTCGGTGGCTAGCGACAGGGGTTTTGCTGGATGATACCAGGTGTTGTTCACTGGTAGGCCAATAGAGTGGACAACACCTCCTCCCAATTCTCTCCAATCGGTGGTTGTGTAAGGGCAATCGGTGGGTTTGTTGCAGGCTGTCGCTGGGTTTGATGTTTGTTGTGTTTGTTGTCGGTGGTTTGGGCAGTCGGCGGCAGTGTGGTGGCTGGTGGCTGCAACGTGGAGGAGGGGCTAGGGTAGGGTTAGGGTTAGGGTTGTGGCTCTGATACCAACTTGGAATTAATGTGAGTAAAAAGAGATACAAACTAAGTGTAGAGCCCCTGAATGAGAGTTACCATAAGGACAAAAAGGTAAAAAAGAAAAATTTAATAAGACCTTAATAAACTATACTGCTGCTATATCTCCAACAATTTTCAAGCACAGCATCTTGATTTTTTTTTTAGCTTCAGTCGGTCATTGGGGGTTGTTAAAGGAATAAGATAGACAAAACTATTGCCTTTTAAAGTACTATAAATAGATGAAGACATTACTCAACTTTTGCTCACAGAACCAAAAACAAACAAGCAATGAAAATGATTACACCAAGAGCCTCTTTGCTTTCACTTCTTTTTGTTTTTCTCTTCTCAACTCCGTTGGTTGCTTCAACTCGTGAAAATGAGGGTTTTCTTCAATGCCTTTCCTATCAATTTCAAAACTCCACCTCAATCTCCCAAGTTCTTTACACACCACAAAACTAGTCATATTTGTCTGTCTTGGATTTCTCTGCCCAAAACCTAAGGTTCACTACTCCTCGCACCCTGCGACCTTTAGTAATAATTACACTAACGAACGAATCTCATGTTCAATGTGTTGTGTATTGTTCTCGACAGTATGACATACAGGTAAGAACTCGGAGCGGAGGACATGACTTTGAGGGTCTCTCTTATGTTTCTAAAGTACCATTTGTCATCATTGACTTGACAAACATGCGATTGGTTACGATTAATGTTGAAGATAACACGACATGGGTTCAAGCTGGTGCGACTCTCGGTGAAGTTTACTATCATATTGCAAATAGGAGTAGAACTCTTGCTTTTCCAGCAGGTATTTGCCCTACTGTGGGCTCTGGTGGACATATCAGTGGGGGAGGGTATGGTGTGTTGCTACGTAAATTTGGTCTTGCGGCAGACCATATTGTCGATGCTCATTTAGTTGACGTCAATGGTAGATTTCTTGATAGAAAATCAATGGGGGAAGACCTCTTTTGGGCTATTAGAGGAGGTGGAAGTGCTAGTTTTGGGGTCATTTTAGCATGGAAAATAAACTTAGTTGTTGTTCCAGAAACATTGATAGTTTTCTCAATAAACTGAACTTTGGAACAAAATGCAACTAAGCTTATTCATCGATGGCAATACATTGCACACAAAGTTGACGAAAACCTTTACCTTAGAGTCCTCTTAACAAATGTTAATTCTAGTCAAGATGGAAAGAAGACAATACAAGCTTCGTTCGACTCTGTGTACCTTGGTGGAGTCGATAGATTATTGTCATTGATGCAAGAAGACTTTCCTGAGCTAGGTTTGGTGAGAGAAGACTGTAGTGAAGTGAGTTGGATTGAATCAGAACTTCTTTTTTACGGTGGAGAATCAATGGATAGTTTGCTGGACAGGTCTTACCCATTCAAAGCTTATTATAAGATTAAATCAGATTATGTGAAGGAGCCCATGTCTGAAAGTGCGTTGGAAGGAATATGGAAAAGGTTTTCTGAAGAAGATATCAATGTACCAATAATGTTGTTGAATCCTTACGATGGAAGGATGAGTGAAATTTCAGAAAATGAAATACCTTTCCCGCATAGAGCTGGAAACATCTATAGCATCGAATACCAAGTAGGGTGGCAGGAAGAAGGGGCAACTGCTTCGAGAAGGCATATCAGTTGGGTTTGAAGACTTTATAAGTATATGGCTCCCTATGTTTCTAAAAATCCAAGAGAAGCATATCTCAATTATAGGGATCTTGACATTGGAGTCAACAACAAAGGCAACACAAGTTATGCACAAACAAGCATTTGGGGTAAAAAATATTTTAAGAACAACTTCAACAGGTTGGTGTATGTAAAGACGTTGGTTGATCCTAGCAACTTTTTCAAGAATGAGCAAAGCATTCCACCGGTTTCTTCATCGTGGATAAAGGGAACTGGTCATAATCCTCGGGTAGGGAAAGACTCTCGATAAAAAGTTTGATCATCTCTTGTTTAACCTTTAATAAAAGAAACATGAATGCTATGCTTAGGTAGTAGTGCATGCACCTCCTTCGTTTGTGATACTCTATTTATTGGTCAAGTCAATTTTATTGTTCTTATACAAGCATGTGTACTGATATTATTTTTATAGAATCAATTGTACTATTTTTTCTTACTTTTTATATGGGAGTTGAGTAGTAAAATGACAATTCTAAAAGTAAGGCAGATAAAGTAACATGCACTTATTCTTTTTCTCTTTTCCCAACGGGAAGGTCGAAAGTGTAAATTTAAAGATCATTCGAGTCTTATTTGAATTTATAAGGTTTCCGTGTGTTGAGTCTCCAAAAACATACAAAGGTTTCATGATTTAAGGCTCTCATAAGAATGCAGCGATGATAAAAACTTTTCACTTGAAGGATAGATAAAATTCCATAGTTAAATTTTGATTATTTCATGCTTTATACCATGATTGGCTGATTTTAATAAAAAGAGAAATCTAGTACATATGGCTACCACCACTACCAAGTTTAAAGAGAAAACTAATATTTTATTTTAACAACCAGATAGTACTGAACAAAATGAGGAGCTAAGACTTCCCAAATAGAGTCCGCAATCCACAATTTGATTGTTGTAGATATACTTATAGATTTGCCCACTAAATGGGTTAGATTTGTCAGATTAATAACTACATTAGGTAATGACTCTATGTTGGTCATAAGGATTTGGCAGGTTCTATTAGTAGACTAGAATTTAATTTATATTATTGACTTATTGTTGTTTGAGGGTCACAAAATTGCATAGGCTAACAAACATAGTTTTGTATGCTTTTGTAAATATATGGTCAATTGTGTAATTTCAAGAACATAATTTTTCTTTTCAAATTCTTGATTTATTGCATTGAATCAGTGTCATACCTTTTATTTTGGAAAACAAATAGTATAATCTATGGATGCAAAACATGTTATGATCAAGTACCAATCCAAAAAAGTGGTACGTCTGCATTTTGCAATGGCCTACACTAAAAAAACACAAGATTTTTGTCGTTGTAAATATATTTTGTGGCGCTATCTATTTTGGCAAGAGGAATGCCACTAAGGGATCACAGCAAAAAAATATATGCGGCTGTAAAAATACAATTTTGTTTCTACTGTAATCTATGAAATAAACGCATTTGAATTACAATAAAAGACATTTAGTAGGTTTCTCTTTAAACAAAAGCAAGGTGGTTCTTATTAAAGCTAAACATATAGATACAAAATCCTTAATTTTTTTACCATAAATTGTATGGATTTGGCTATAATTGAAGATTACAAATGTATGGTTCTGATCTAATTGTTGGTTTTTTTTTTATGGAGTCTAGTTTGTATATGTGATCCAGATGATGACCCGACCCGAAGTAATGTTGTGTGATTTTTTAATGGAAAATTTTCCGTAGCGCTCATGGACAAGCCTCGTGGGGGTTCGGGGGTAACGCCCCCGAGGAAAATTTTTGGGGCCCTTATATAGCCCAGTGCGTAGGACATATAAACCCTGTTGTTTTGGTGATTAGGGTTTATCGTGGATTGTACAGCCGCTCTCTGTATTCAACTCTCTAAATAGTGAAATTCTTGCAGCTTCGTGGACATAGGCAAATTGTCGAACCACGTAAAATATGTGTCTTGTTCTTTCTTGTTTCTTATTGTTTTATATTCTTGATTTGTTCTTCGATTGTGTGTGTTTGTTGGTAGATTTAAATCGTGTTAAATCCCAACACTAATGACAGCCTTGTTGAAGGGTTCCATGCATATAATTAGGAGCGGAGCCAAAATTTTATCATTAATGGGGCCAACTCTTATGTACAAAAACTTAGATCAACAACATGAATTACAGTTATGCTTATATCACATCAAAAATATATTCACTGCAAAAGAAGATACTAACCACAAAGAAGATGACGAAAGAATATTTTTTAATATATATTCACTTAGCCACTTATCAAAGTTGTGCTCGATGCTTTTTTCCATCACATAATTCATCTATGATTCGTTCTAACTTTGTGGTAACTTTTTTTAATGTAAACTAGCGAAGAGTGTGTGAGAAAATTATCATCCATCTTGTTAAGAAGCATAATTTGATAATATGCAATACCGAAAACACACACAATATACTTGTTGTATGAACAAAAAGTGTAAGGACAAGTCTATGCAATTTATCGATTTCTCGATAGATTACACTACAAGAATTATGGAATAATCCGGCATTTAATTTTCGACGTTTAACTTAAACGCCACTAAAATCGACGTTTGTTTATACACGCCACAAATTATTCATATAAATAAAACTTTTTTTTTTCGCTTAATTTCTGACGTTTAAGTTAAAACGCACAAATTCTTAATTAAAAATAATAAAAATCTTTTTTTTTTCTCCCCCAACATAAACCTAAATTTTTTCCCAATTCATTATCTGGACTCTGGTGACTTCTCTTGCTTGCACTCTCTCTTAGGCGACGACTCCTCATCGGCTCTCTCTCAAGCAACTCCTCGTCTTCCCTCTCTCTGGCAATTCCCCGTCCGCTCTCTCTCTCTCTAGCGATTCCTAGTCAGCTCTCTCTCTCCGATGATTCCTCGTCGGCTCTCTCTCTCTCAGGCGACTCCTCGTTGTCTCTTGCAAGCAACTCCTCATTGGCTCTCTCTCAGGTGCCTCTCTGATTGTCATCTCTCTCTCTCTTAGCACGCATTGTTCTATGATCTGTAAGTACCTTTACACATTCTTAGCTCCGTTATTGTGTTTTATCTATCTAACCTTTTTCCATTTTGCTTCTTGTTGAATTTGTGAAGATTTAGTTTAATTTGTTGTAGATTTTTCTTTTATTTATTGATTCTAATTTAACTATGGATAATTTTGAATTCATACAATGTACTAATATATTATGCTTTGGTCTGTAAATAGATCTACCTAAACTATCATGGCCTCAAGGACTAAAAATAGATCTACCTGGTCCATCACACGTGAATTACTACATGTTTCTTTTACTAAATCTTACACGAATGGGTAATGATGAGGAGTCATTTCTATTGTTTACTTTACCTGCCAATGCCATGCATTACAATTTGTCGGACAACACTTTTGAGAAGGCTTTCAACTTTGATGAAGGTCGTATAAGAAGGGAGTTTTCCCCAATTGTCCGATGGAATGATGCATTTCCATACATTGAGTCTCTCGCTTGTGTGTGATAATATTTCTTGAATAACTAGTAGAGGCCCCTGTTTTCACTATGTTGTTGTTTCATTTAGTTTTTGTTGTTATTGGTGTTGAATCGGTTTTTCTTATCCATGGTCAATGAGATTTGATGTTTTGGGTATAAAAAAAAAAGAAAAGAATAGATCTACCTGTCTTAGATTAATGATTAGTTATTAACTATTAAGAAATCAATATACAAAGCAAGTCAATCCTTAATAGCATTCCTTCTCATGCTTGGGTATAAATATATCTGCATTTTTTTCTCTCATTCCAAGCTTCTATTAGCAATATCACTAGAGAAGGAAAGCACATAATACGATGTTCGATTATAAATAGAGGATTTTCCATTGAAGTAAGGATTGCTCGATTGTACATAATTATTAAAAACACGGTATAGGTTACTCCCCTCTCTCTTAACCATCTATTCTCTGTAAGGCGGTTACTATTTCTACTCTTCATTTATGCTTGACTTGGTTGTGTTGGTGTGTAGCTTGGAAATAGTAATATATCATGCTACAATAAATTTATGTTTATAAATAATTATGATTTTATTAACAAACGACCCTATATTAGAATGATGAATAACTTCAATCTATTCTCAAATAGCTCATGAGTATATGAACTTTTATTTCCTTCTTTTTCTGTTAGATTTTTGAAAACTAAACTTTTAGAGTTTGATATTGTGGTTGATCTCATATTGATCTAACTATATACGATATGTCATGAATTTGATTGTACTTAATTATTAAAAAATACGGTATAGGATTGTTGAGTTTCCAACTCTCGTTTTTCCTAATTTTTTTTTATGTTCGATTATTTTGGTATCTTAAAACCGCATATGTTTGATGGTTCAGATTTCCAAACATATTATATTGGAATACATTTATGTATAAGAGTTGGATACATTTACATAGTCTGGACCCGTTGTACGAACAAAGAGTTAAGAATTTAATCAAGTTTGCATGTGAAAATAAACCAAATGCACTGGAACTCACATGCCCATGCAAAAAATGTTGTAATGTTAGATTGGTAAAAGTGAAACTTTTGGAAGAGCATTTGATTGTAGATGGGTTTCTTGAGAGTTACACCCGTTGGATTTTTCATGATAAAGTTTCATTTGCTTCGGTTTCTAAAGATAATGAATCAAGTGACTCTAGTTCGGGAGATGAAATTCAAGAAATGTTGCATGATGCATTTGGAATTCCCCCCTCCAAGTTTGGTTTGTGGAATGAGTAGTGACAAAACTTAAAGGGATAGTAGAGAAGGGTCAGATCAAGCGACAAAATTTTTTTTTTAAACTATTGAGTGAAGCTGAACGAAAGTTATATATGGGATATACCAAGTTTTTGACACTGTCATCTATCATTCAATTGATGCATATCAAGTGTTTTAATGGATGGAGCGACAAGTTATTCACAATGTTACTTCAAGTACTAAAGGATATGTTACCTAAAGAGTTAGTTAAAGAGTTGATTAAAGAGTTAGGCCTAGATTGCATTAAGGTACATGCATGTCTCGCTAGAAATGTCAAACATCTAGATATAAACAAATTGATGGTCAAGGAAATGAAACAAATATTGGAGGGCAAAAAATCCCGCAAAAAGTTGTTAGGTATTTCCCTTTAATACTGAGACTTTAGAGATTGTTTATGTCATCAAAAACAACATCATTGATGAAATGCCATACAACAGACCGAACAAATGATGGGGTACCAAGACATCCAGCTGATTCTCTTGCCTAGAAAACTTTTGACCAGTTGTACCCCGATTTTGCTAATGATATACGTAATGTTAGACTTGGATTAGCATCTGATGGGTTCAATCCATACAGGACAATGAGTATTTCTCATAGCACACGGCCTGTTATTTTAATGTCATACAACTTGTCGTCATGGTTGTGCATGAAACAACCTTATATGATGTTAAAACTGATTATTGATGGTCATTGTGCTCCCGAGAATGCGATTGATGGATTCTTGCGTCTTGTAGTGGATGAATTGAGGGAGTTGTGAGAGGTTTGGTGTTAATGAAGACGACGAGACTCATGACGACGTGACTCATCTAAGCTACAATTGAAAGAAGAAAAGCATTTTTTTTTTTGAGTTGGCTTATTGGGAGCACAATCTGATTTGACATAATCTTGACGTGATGCATATTGAGAAGAATGTTTGTGACAATTTATTGTGGACTCATTTAAATGTTGCTGGAAAAGAGAAAGACAATCTGAATGCTCAACTAGACTTGCAAGAGATAAATGGTTCATAGTTTGCTATGGTGGAGAATGTGCACATGATTCCAGAACCACCATCATGGTGGCACCCCATTTCTAGCCTCCCAGGTATAATATTTGGTTGTAGATTATGTTTTTCTCACAATTTGATATTATCCATACAATTATATGTTTAGTAATTTAAGTATTTATAATTCAGGTTTCAGTACCAACCATCCATCTTGTGGTCAATCACTAGATGATGATGGCACTACATCACACAACGACAACGGCATAATTTAGTAATGGAGGAATAGATAGTAATAATTATCACTAAACATGATATTGTAATCACTCAACAATTTCTTTTAAGTGTAGGTTCCAATTCCTCGGATTTTATATAGAGACGAACTAGAGGTCCTACCTCGACGCATGGCGGCAGTGTGCTACACATTGAGGAAAATGAATTAAAGCAACCAATTGGTGAAAAAGCTTCTCCACTTCAATCTCGTTTAGGCATGCTAGCTCGAAATGGGACCATGGCACCCTTAACTTGGCATGAGTGGCGTGTTATTCCCAAGGAGTATAAAGAAAGAATATGGGATGAAATAAAGGTGAAAAGTTTTTGAATTTATTTTATAGTTACCAAGTGATTGTATATAGCTTTTGCATCTTATTAGTGGTTTTTGAATGGAATTGTAGGCAAGTACTGATGCAAAAGAGTGGATGAAAGGATATCTAATGAAGTCTATAGGGAGGAAGTGGAAAGACTGAAAGTGTGAGAGTAAGAAACAAGTTTATTATCCCTATAGAACTGATGTAGAAAGATTAGCTCACAAGCCAGACCGAGTGGAGGAATCACATTGGCGGGCCTTGGTCTATTATTGGAGCACTCTGAAGGCACAGATACAAATATGCAAGTGTAAATCTTATCAATTGTAAACAAAGTCATTGCTCTTTTTCTTCAAATTTTTATGATAATTGCTTTTGGCATGTAATAGGTAAAAAGTGAGAGGAACAAACTTATTCGGAGCAAGGAAAAATTTCATCACACCACTGGCCGAACAAGCATTGCATGTGTTTTTGAAAGGGTTTGTTAGAAACAAATGTGTTTTATAATAGACTTTTTATTCAAGTTTATATATTGTGTCTATTTTAATTGTAGGAAAAGAAAAAGAATAATGGGAAGAAAATGAGTCGTATTCAATTTTTTAAGGTTGCATATTCAAAAAAAAGTTGGTCGACTAGTTAATGATGTTGTTGCACAAGCCTTGGTATGTGATATTGACAGGAAAGATGTTTAATATTTATCCATTCTTATGTCACCTATGTTTCATATTTATTTCAAATTATTTTTATTGCAGTCAGACATGGATGAACTTGTATCACAAATGTCAGAGTCTTCTATGCAATCTTCATCTACAGTAGATGAAGTTTTCACTCAAGTCATGGGACCGGAGCAACTTGGACGTGTTAGAACATATGGTTTTAGACCATCTCCGAGAGATGTGTTTGGACATAAAAAATAAGAAGATATGGAAGCAATATAGTCCCAACTAGATGAGCAATTAAGTAGACATAAGACAGAGATGGAGGCTAAGCAGCACAAGGCTCAACAAAGATACTTTGAGGTTTTTCTCGTTCAAAAACGTGCAATAGGTATTCCTATTCCCAAACCATCTCGCAAAAACACAGATCCACTTCAGGTTGAAAAGGTAATAAAAACTTCAGCGACTTATATTTTGAGTTAGAAAAGTTATGTATTATTGTATTATTTTTTTCCATGAATATTAAGTATTTGCAATCTTAAAAGGTACCTGATGCATCTAGTACTCATAATATAAATAGTTAGATATTGGTTGGGTCATGGACCCATACCGCGGCACCCATGGTGGGTTGACCCAAATTAAAAAATGTCCAAAGGGACATGTCTTTTAGAGGTATCCTTTACCAAGATATATCCTTTACTAAAAGGTATCCTTCACCCAAAATACATGTCTATTAAATATTAACAGACATGTCCTTATAAAATGTGTCTTTTAATGACACCTATTGGTTATAAATCCAAGACATTCCAATAGATGACACCTCTAATAATTCATCAAACGTTAAAACTCTCAAACTCTCTTCTCTCTCTCCCTACATAACGTTGAAAGACTTTTATACTATGGAAACTCAGTGTTGATTCCTACTGTGTAACAACACCATACTGCTCGAGCAATCGAAGAAAAAATGATTTTCAGATTCTAAAGTACATGAAACATCCTTAAACGAACAAGGTATGTTTTAGGATTAAAGCGAACAAGGTATGTTTTTGATCTTACACTTCCGTAATATGTTATACAATTCTCAACATTGGTATCAGAGCCGATTAGGGTGTTCTCGTACCTTTGGGATTAATCTATTGTTTAGAAATATTATTTTTGCGAAAAAGCTTTGAATAGACTTTAATGACATCTCGAACAAACGGTCTCCGAATGCATTGAAATTTAAATATGTAGTAGTCTATATAAATATAAAATAATCTGAAAATATTTGTCACAAACGATCTCACAATTCGAGAGTTTTGAGTTTTTTCAAAAATGTTCATGTTTAATTGAAAATCGTAGCACGCGTTCTTGACCACCTAAGTTGATTTCTGTCAATAAGTAAGAAAGCTAGAAGTTTGGAATAGATTTGCACAAATCGTGGTGGGCGAGACTACCAGAACATGTGTTTGTGGTTTTCAAATCTTTTGATTGCTTATCTTCTAATAAGTGACGCAAGCAATAAAAGAGAAAACAAATGAAAGATATAAGAATGTCATAGTAGTTGACAGTTTTTTAATACATGCACGTGAGTTTATGAGACCCACTATTTTTTCAACATTAAATTTTTTTTTTTTTGGTGTACAATAAGATGAGTTACTGTAACTTCATGACTTGTGTGCTGGTATGGTACATTGTGCACATAGATCGATAACATTAAATTTAGAGATGAATTTTTCAAATAATTCTTCTTTGTAAAATAGCATGTGTTAAAAAAAATTAAATAAAATAAATACATGATTACTTATTTAGCCTACTGATATTCTATTTAGAGTAATATTAGTATGTTGAATATATCAATTGCATTTATTTTATTGTTAAGCATGCTATTTAGATAGATTTCTATATATTTGAGGTTATTTAGAATAACATGTTTATTTTATTGAGAACATGCATGATATGAAATTATAGATGATCAGTATGCCTAGAGATACTAGATCTAGTGGGAGTTTTATTTTGTTCGGTATTAGGAAACCGAAATTTTGTGTATTAATTAAATTAAGTTTTATTAGTAATCACTTGTGGTGCGGGAGACGATTGGGAACATAGTGAACTCGCAACTTGTGAAAATTGTTAGTACTTGAATTTAGATTTTTGCGGCAAAATTATAGAATATGTTGTGCTAATATCTCATACGCATTATCTCTGCATGTAGATTAAATTAGAATGACTACTAAAAGCATAATAGTGGCTCAATTAACTAAAGGTGACAAATTGAACGACGATAACGATGACATATGGCATCGTAAGATTCAATTTGTCATGTATGAGCAACAAATCTTAGATACCCTTGACTTTGTGCTACCAGAGCTTGAGTGAGGTTAGACCCACCAAGAATAAGAGAATTGCCAATCGGCAGAATGAGGATCGACTTACGCACTATATCATGCAAGCGAGCATGCAAGATGACCTTATTCCTGAATTTGAAAATTACTCTACAGCTTACGCCATGTGGAAGGCCCTCAAATTGAAGTTTGGTATTACTTCTCTTGTTATGATTCATAGTTTGACCATGAGGATTGACTCGTATCAAAAGAAGGCAGAGCATACAATTAAACAACACTTGAGGCTATGACCTCTATGATACATGATTTAGGCGTTGTTGGTCATGTGTTGACTAATGAACAAAATGTATCATGTCACCTTAAGCTTGAGGCTGAGCGCTTGGAGGCTACCAATGGTGAGAGTAGCTCTTATGTGGCTAAAGTTGGCTTGTGCAAGACCTTTTTTTGGTCCAAGTGCAAGAGAGGTGAAAAAAAATTATGAGGCTCAAATTGAGATTGGTCACACAGTTTAACAAGCATAAGCAGGACAAAAGATCATTAAGTTTATCATGTTGGCATTATAAGGGAATCACATTTTATGGATCTTGTCATATCACAAATGGTTTTATTGTATTAGATATTGATCATTCTAGTGATGAATCTTATTCTTATATTGCATCTATGAATTATGTTGATTCTATTAGATGGCATGCTAGATTAGGTCATATCAGACAAAGATAGAATGAATAGATTAGTTAGGGAGGGACTTTTAGGCCCACTCGCTAAAATCATCTTGCCACACATGAAATTTGACTTGTAGGAAAGGCAACCAGAAAACCATTTAGTAAGGCCAAAAAAGCATCTATTCCATTCCAATTAATACATTCAAATATATGTGGCCCAATGAATGTGAAGGCAAGACATGGTGCATCCTATTTCATTACTTTTATAGATGACTTTACGCGCTTCGGTCATATCTATTTTATTTCTCACGAGTCCGAAGCATTGGATTGCTTCAATGTTACATTAAAAAGGTTGAGAATTAGTGAGACAATAATATTAAGGTTCTTAGAACCGATCAAGGTCGCAAGTATCTATCTGAACAGTTCAAAGAGCTGTGTGAATAAAAAGGAATAATCAGGCAATTGACCATACATGGCACTCTGCAACAAAATGGTGTAGCGGAGGGGCGAAATCGCACCTTACTTGATATGGTTAGGTTTATGATGGCACATGCTCATCTTCTGATTTTATATTGGGGAGATGCTTTATTGACTAATGCTTATATCCTTAACCAAGTGTCTTCTAAATCAGTTCCTTCTACCCCATATAAGTTATGGACAAGCAGAAAACCTGACTTAAGTAATTTACAGCCACAGAGTTCAGCGGCTTATGTACACAATATTTCTCTTAAATATGGGACCTTAGGTCCTAGAGGGAAGAAGTGTATCTTCATTCGCTATTCTGAGCACTCTAAGGGCCATGTGTTTATAGGTGAACAACTTGATGGAAGGGTAGTAGAAATTGAGTCACGGGATGCAATTTTCCTTGAAGAGGATTTCCCTAGTAGAAGAGATGTGTCTAAAGGCATAGAACTTTATGAGTTAAATGATCCCCAAAGAGATATACCCACTAACCAAGTAGAGATCAAGAAAATAGTTTTATCACCTCTTAGGGACAGTGGGAGTGATATACTCAATGGTGGATCAGTTTCAATGGATGTAGATCCATACGACACAGAGTTACGTAGAAGCAAACGTGGAACCATCCCTTGACATTGTTTTGAGATTGAAGGGAAAGCTTTCATGGTTGTTCCACATGATGATGCCAAACCTAAAAATATTAAAAAGACTTTATCATCACCTGCTAGTAATGAGTGGATAGTTGCAATGAATAACGAGATGGAGTCAATGAAGGCTAATCAAGTCTGGGACTTGGTTGACCTTCCGCCTGGGTGCATGGTCATTAGGAACAAATGGATTCTCAAAATTAAGCGCAAGGCAGATGGATCCACAGAAAGGTATAAGGCTTGCCTAGTGGCAAAAGGTTACATCCATAGAGAGGGTGTGGACTACGAGGAAATCTTTTCTCCAGTTGTAAGATATGCCTCAATTCGCATGATTCTAACTATTGTCACACATTTGAATTTAGAACTATATCAAATGGACGTTAACACTACATTTCTTAATGGAGAACTGGATGAGAAAATCTACATGGATCAACTTTAAAGTTTCGTGGTGGTGGGTCAGGAGAACAAAGTTTGTAAACTCCAACGATCCATTTATGGCCTAAAGCAGTCAAACAGAAAATGGTATCTAAGGTTTCATCGAGCTATCACTTCTAATGAGTTTATGTTAATCAATGAAAACCATTGTGTGTATGTTAAACAGTCTAAAGATAGCTTCTTGATTCTATCTTTGTATGTTGACGATATTGTATTAGCTAAAAATAATAAGGAGATGATTATCACTGCTCAAAAGTGGTTGTCCTCAACATTTGAGATGAAGGACTTGAACGAATCAAGTTATGTGCTCGGAGTTAATATCCTAAGGGATCATTCTAAGAAACTTCTTGATTTGTCTCAAGAGACTTACATTAAGAAGGTTCTTAAATGATTCCAGATGCAAAATTGCAAATCCATAGACACTCCTGTAGCAAAAAAGCAAAAGCCTAAGCCTAAGGATGTGCCCTAAGACTCCGAAGGAAAATGAGAGGATGGATTGTGTTTCCTATGCTAGTGTTGTAGATAGCTTAATGTACACTATGATGTGTACTCATCCTGATATTTACTATGCGGTTGGCTTGGTTAGTTGTTTTTAGTCAAATCCTAGGTTAGCTAATTGAAAAAAAATGAAAATGATACTATGATATTTCAATGAGACTTTAGATTATATTTTATGCTACCAGTCTTTAGATGTATAGATGGTTGGTTACAGTGATGTGGATTAAGGTGGTTATATAGATGAACGCAAGTCCACATCAAGATATGTTTTCTTAACTTAATGGTGGGGCCATTACATGGAGTAGTAAAAGACAATCATGCATATCCTTATCCACCATGGAAGCAAAATACGTTGTTTGTTCTGCTGTTGTACAAGAAGCTATTTGGTTAAGAAGGTTCTTTCAACATCTAGGAGTTGTCACAAATACATTGGGCCTAGTGACGATTCATTGTGATAGCATAGCTGCATTAACTTATGCTAAGGATCTTAAGTATCATGGAAGAACCAAACACATAGATCTAAAATATCATTACATCAGAGACGTGATTGCACAAAAAGAAGTAATCTTGAAACACATACCTACAACTCATATTGTTGCAAATAGGGATGGTAGTGGACCGGGAGAAAATGGGTATTCGTCCAAACTCGTCCCGTTTGGACTGGGGATAGACTATACATATTGAACAATGAATGTATACGGGGATACCCATATAAAATCGTAATGGGATGAAGGTGGGGATGGACTTACCCTTATCCCCGCCCTGCTCCCGCCCCGTCCCGTCCCCGTTATACTCTCCTCTGGTCCTTTTCCTCTATCAACGCCGCCAGCCTCTCTCTCTCTCTCTCTTTCTCTTTCTCTTTCTCTTTCTTTCTATCTCTCTCTCTCTCACACACACACAGTGACACCAATTATCTTCAGAGCATCGAGCACTTTATGTGTAGATGGTGATCTGATTATTGATCTATCACTTGTATGTGAGAGTCAAACATTTTTAGAAGTCATTTCTCCATAAAAAGTGGCACCTAAATATCATCATGTTGTGAACTACTTGCCTCTTCATCATTCATCTTCATTTGAATCCCAGAGAAATTTAGCATATGCTACAAGAACATGGCTGAAAGCCAACAAAAAAAAAGACTAAAAATTAGATATGTTAGGCATGAAAACTACACCTATTTTTAGCCTTCACTGTGAAATCTCTACCCAATAACATGAGAACTCAGTCTAGATTGGGAATCACATGAAAAATATCTCGTATTGTTTGGTCACTGTCATTCTTGGGAGATCCTAGTTCCTAAGCATTTTATGTTGGCCTAAACTTGAACTTGAACTTGGGCTTGGGCTTGGGCTTGAACTTGGTCTTGGGCTGGTATGGGGGAAGTGGGGACGGGGGCGAGGGTTATAAATTTACTCGCAAACGGGAATGGGGATAAAAATTATACCTATTAATGGGGGTAGACCGGAGATGGACAAATTTTTTTTAAGCGGGTACAAGGATGGAAACTATACCCCCCACCCCCGCCCCCGCCCCCGCCCCCGCCCCTGCCCCCACTAAGATCCCTTGTTGCAGACCCCCTAACTAAGCCTATAGCTAAAGATGTGTATGTGACTTATATTAGAACTCTAGGACTTCGTAGGTATTGATTATGTGCTAGATATGTATGGATCATACAGTCATTTGTATTGACAATTTTTAGGATATTAATACATGGTTTTGATTGAAATTAAATTTTATATTGCTTGATTACCTTGATATTTGAGAAATCACACACATTAAGTATGTCAGCGGGCATGATTGGCTCACTCACATGAGCAATCGCCTTTGGTGCTTGATATGGCGAGCAAAGATGAGATACTCTAGCATATAGTATCGCTTTGTTTTGTACACAGAATGAGATCTGACATTTGAGGATCGATAATGGACACACCTCCATATCCATTATGCCTGTGTTTGTTGATTAGCTAGATACGAGATCTTAATTTGACGCTTTTGGAGGGCGAGCAAATAGAGAACTCGGGTTAGACGCTTGTAAAGCGAC
Organism: Ilex paraguariensis; assembly: GCA_963454935.2. Lineage (NCBI taxonomy): Eukaryota > Viridiplantae > Streptophyta > Magnoliopsida > Aquifoliales > Aquifoliaceae > Ilex > Ilex paraguariensis. The sequence continues at coordinate 127,964 of CAUOFW020010080.1, forward strand.
TAGACGAAGATCTATACGCTGCCTGAGGATGACATACGCTCTCATTAGAATTGAGACACTCCACCGTAGCATGTATTTCTTACTACATGTGCTTGGCGACAATTAAGGAGGTGAATGAATGGATACCTACTTCCTCACTATGTGAGCCCTCCGAGTCTTTTTTAAATGACCAGGTTATTTTATTTAACCAAACATTCTATGTATTCTCTGACTTTTGACTATGTCATAAAGTGAAAGAATTAATGCTCAGATACTTTGACATGTTACTTATGGCCATGAGAGATTCGGCCTTCAGGGACATTGCTTGGAAAACGGCTATTTTTGAACTAAGTGACATGAGAGCGAAAGGAAGACCATTTGGAACATCTCGCGGTATATTCACTGTCGAAAACTTTGGCTGCTAATTTAGATAGTGACAAAGTGTGAATGTATATGCAAAAGTTTCGAGGGGTTATCCATGCTCTTATATTGTGACGGATTAGAGATGTTCGAACCAGTGTATCCGAATAGGTCTAGAGTACTTGAGACACCATTTTTATTTTTTTAGGGTTGATGTCTCTATGTTGGCTCTATAGTGTTGCTAGTGTAAAGCTCCCAAATTACAGGTGTGCTCAACGATCGCACAACCCATTAGCCTGTATGAATTGATGTTGATATATATAATGGATTGAGAGAGATGACAGTGTCGTATCCACCACGTGCGAGTGGGAGATGTTAGATATTGGTTGGGTCATGGACCTGAACCGAGGTACCAATGGTGGGTTGACCCGAATTAAAAAATGCCTAAAGGGGCATGTCTTTTGGAGGTATCCTTTATCAAAAGGTATCCTTCACTAAAAGATATTCTTTACCCAAAATATATGTCTGTTAAATATTAACAGACATGTCTCTGTAAGATGTGTCTTTTAATGACACCTATTGGTTGCCTATATAAACCCAAGACAGCCGAATAGATGACACCTCTAATAATTCATCTAACGTCAAAACTCTCATACTCTCTTCTCTCTCTCCCTACATAACGTTGAAAGACTTTTGTACTGTGGAAACTCAGTACTAATTCCTACTATGTAACAACACCATACTGCTCAAGTAATTGAAGAAAAGATGATTTTCATATTCTAAAGTACGTGGAACATCCTCAAACGGTTTTTAGGATTAAAGCAAATAAGATATGTTTTTTATCCTACGCTTCTATAATATGTTATACTATTCCCAACATAAACTCTCATCGATCATCAATGAGGAGTGAATCAAGAAGTCCGGTTGTGCAAGACACAAAGTTTCGAGGTCATTTTAGAACATCTTAATTTGGTCAGTTGAGTCAATAAATGGAATAGTAGCTCAAATATTACATGAGTTTGTTGACTAGTATTGAACTTGTTGCGATTACGTTGGTTTGAATGAGTTTGATGGATTTTTTGTGGTTGCCCTTTGTGCTGTTTTAGGGTACTTTGTTCTTGTCAGGAAGAACAAAGATGGTGGTGGTGATTTCTAACCAAAATTGATTGATGGGTTTGTTTGATTTTATGGAATTTTATGTGGGAAAGGGTCGGCTATTGTTTTTTGGAATTTGGGGGTTTTTTCTTGAAAATTTGGGGGCTTTTTCTTGAAAATTTGGAGGCACTCTCTCTCATGCTAGCATGACTCATATGTAAGAATTTGTAATCTAGCATAGGATTCAGAATTTGGCTCTTTCAGTAGCTATCTCATGCCAGGTTTTATTCAACGTTGCTTGTTCTAAGCCAGGATAAATGTGGTGGGTTACGTTAGATAGTTGTCTAGCAGCATAAAACTTTATCGGATACTGAAGAGCTATGTAATAGTATTAGAGTGTTTTTTAACAAATTAAAAGGTATATTTTTTCTGTTTAGTTCTTGAGCTGTACTTTTATGTTGATAGTTTGTTGTTTTGATTAAAAAAGGTTGTCTAGTGTGGAAAATAACTTTTCTTGTTAGTTAAATATCTTTGCTTGTTGGGTTTTATGTTTGGTTTGAGTTTGATGGATTTTTTGTGCTTGTTGGGTTTTCTGTTTGGATTGAATTTGTGTTATTGGAAATACAAATATGTTCATTTTTATTGTTTTATATGGAATTCATGTGTTAATTTATATTAAATGTAGGTTCATTGACAAAAGAGAGCGAAATTGCAGCGTGCTAATAACCATGCAGCGAAATTCCCGCCCAAGTGACTCTCCCTCTTCTATGCCATGGATCTGTCCACCACTGAAATTTGAAGAAGCAGAAGACAGTGAATAATCTCCACAGAGATTTGAAGAAGCAATTGCCATGGATCTGTTCCTCCAGGTAATCTTGCTCTCCCTCCTACTATTTCGCCCACTCTCTCCCTTCAATGTAATGTAGGCACCTGATTGCTCTAATCTAAATCGACTTCTAAGATTCCTAAAGTTCCTTTTGGATCTATAGCGCATTGCGCGATAACTCGTAGTCCTGAGAAATCATTAGGTTTCAAATAGAATGGTTTTTGGAGACTGCAGATTTTTCACAGAAAAGATAGTGAGAGGTGGTTATGATAAGAAGAGAGAATATATCTTTTTTGTCAGCCTCTGAGGGAAACCTTGTTGGGATGTTTTTCTGTTGAGAGTGGACTTAAAATTGGAATGTGGAGGTGGTTTGCTTCATGAAAAAAAATTTAGAATTGAAATGATCATAAGTGGGGCTTTGCCAAGAAACTGGGCTTCTAAACTTGAAAAATCTGTGGCTACGATTTGATAGTACCATTTGTGGTTATGAAAGAGATAGAAAAACTAGATTTTGGACAAGGACAGAGAGATTCTAAGGCAAGAAGAAAACTATTGAAAGAAACATGAGACAGAATGAAAAGCTTTGGAGAGATGTGAGAGGAGACTGTTTAAGTGCAAACAATGGGGTATGATATGAGGAAGAATACTGGAGGTGGTGGGGCTATGTATACACCAAACTACAAACGGAAGTTGTCCCCCTCTTTGGTCCCCATGTCACAGAGATGACTCATATTGACGGAATCTGATAGAAATCTATGTAACGGCGTTAGTTGTCATAAATAAACAAATTTATTGTTAACAGAGGAAAGAGGTAACAAAATTAGAATGAGGCGGCCAAGAGTATAATGACAAATCTAAATTTAGGTTGTTCAACTTCACTCAAACTCGTTATTAACCTTAAATACATCAAGTCATACCTTTTTTTGTAAGGGAATAAACTGCTATGAGTGCTGATAAATGACCCATAGGTCCGGTACTCCTTCCTGTATGGTTTCTAAGTACTGGCAGATTCTTTTGTTGCATGATGTTTAATAGCTGATGGCAATTGTGTTTGTTTTGGTTACTAGCTTGTGTCATTTTTATTGTCTGTTACAAAAAAATGAATAAATACATTTACTTACCCAAAAACAAATTCAAAATTTGTGGCTTATTCATGATGGACAAAATAAATATTAAATCAATCAAGCTTATGTAAAATAGATTGTGTCTAATGCTCATGCTCTTAATTAATTTTGCTGCTTGTCATTAATTTAGGTTATCCCGAACCAGTAATTCAGATGGAGAAGCCGAAGAAGTCTACTCTGATGATTAAATGCTTATCTTGTTGCATTTTTGTCACTAAATTGGTTGAAATTTTTTTTGTACAACTTAATGGCAACGTGGATGTAAAAGTTTCATGACTTGATTAAATTTTCATGGACGAGGTAGTTTTCTTTTATTACAATTGTATAAGCGGTAATGCTAATAACTTGTCTTTGAGCATATGGGGCACCATTTTGTTCGCAGTAGATTGCCTTGAATGGAAATGTGCCAATCTATTTTACCTTCTTTGGTCATATAATGTATTGTTAGTAGCTTGACTATCCATTTTTCATTTGGTGGAGAATCTTTGAATATTTAAAATTCTCATTCTAGTTAAAATGTAGTGAGCTAGGTTTTATTGTGAAAAAAAATATAAATAAACACCAAAAAACAGTTGCTCAGAAATAATAATTACTGGCATTTAAATAAACGCCGTAACATAGCTCCGGTCACCGAAATTTTACATGGAAGTCGTCGATTAAATAAGCGTCGCTTCAGCGTTTAGTAAACATCGTTTTAATTTTTGTGACATTTAATTAGACGTTGGTAGTTTTCTCGATTGAGGTTTCGACGTCATTAATAACAGACGTCAATAATAATATTTTACGCCGTTTATTTACATTTTACCGGCGTTTATTAAACACCAATAAATGTCTTGTTTTTTTTTGCAGTGTTATTCATTTCCTAGTCTTAAACAACCACTCACGTAAATCAAAAAGAATAAATAAAGCAAAAACAACATGTGGATATTGGAATCCCACAACAAAGTCAGCAAAATTTAAGAGCTATTTTTTTAGTACTAAGAACGTGAACCACTAATTAAACAGCAAGTTGAATTTGTATGGTTATGCTTCAATAATTTTGTTTTGAATGGTTTATGGCTTTTCTAATGACAAATTTTATTATTGTTTGAATGGTCTTTAATAGGAATTTGGTGGAAACAGAAAAGTTATTATTTTATTTGGTTTTCATACACAAACAAAATATTTTAATAAAAACCTTTTATTTGAATACCCGCCTACAGCTTTGATTGTTATTTTTTTTTATAGGAGCTATGACGTCATTCCTTACGGCAACCACTGAAAGCATTAGAAGCCCTATTCCCTAAGCCCCTTTCTGATATGGAAAGAAATAAAATAATCTCAATTTTACGATAAATCCTGTCTGATTGTTGTTCTCCACAAATCACAAGGATTGAAATGGGTCCCCACTAAATTTATTACTCAAATAGTTTCAGAATATTTTATTATTACATTAGTTGTGAACCGCTTGTCCTGAGAATTCCAACAGTACATGTAGGAAGGAAGGGTCAAATTCTCTTACAATACACAACTCTGTCCAGCACATCACATACATATGTATATAGGAATTTTTGAAAGTATATATATAGTTTGGCATGGTAAAAAAGTATAATTATTTATGATGGCTCTAAAAATTTGACACAACAAAAGCAAAACAAAATACATCAATTGTTTGAAATAATCTATTAGCGACACATATTGTTGTCGCAAAAAAAAAAATGTGACTGGGCTTTTGTCGCCCAATGTATTCTTTGTGGCACCACATATTGAGATGAGAAATGTCATCAATTGCGGAGAACCAAAGAAATGTTTTAACATGACAAATTTAGCAAAACGACTATGGTTACAATGACTTTACATATACTGAAATACTTTTATTTACTCTAGTCATTTTGTGCGGCTTAAAAAAAAAATTAAGTAAAAATCTATCCTAAATTTGAAGTAACCTCAAATTTAATCTAAAAAATATAAAGTTGTAGTTTATAACTATTAATTGATAAACAATATCTGTCGTTTAAGGTTTTTGCACAGGAATTAAGGAAGTTATTAAATAACTCTAATATGAGTAAAAAATAATTGCACAAGGCTAAAATATTTTTATTCAATACATATTGGGAAGGAAAGTAATATGAAAGGCACTTAACCTACACTTAATCTATTAAGCACTTAGTGAAAAACAGAGATAAGGGTAAAATTTGAAGAAAAAATATTATTTATGCTTTGGTTTAATTAAACGACGGATATTATGAAACAAAAAAAATAGTGCAAAACGACAGATATTTAGGAACGAAAGGAGTAATGAACTTATTCAATGTTAGTCCTTGTTATTAATTCAATGGTCAAAATGAATCATATTCTCAAATTGAATCCAAAAATAAAATCATTAAATATTATGTATACATTAATTTCATGTAAAATATAATTATAAAATATGTATCTATACTTTTTCCTACCCTCTTCCTTACTTTTCCCATCCTTTTGTGTTTTTATTTGGTTGAACAATATGTACATGAAAAGGGACAATGAGGCTCAAAACCATAATCATTAAATCCAACGCAGTAGGCGAACAACTAAATCCTCCAGCTCATAATATATTAGCGACCCATTGTAATGAGCCAAGGTCATTAGTGGACAAATCACCCTTTTTTATCACTATGTATAGGGGTTTTCATGGGCTGGGCCGGGATTGGTCCACAAAAAAAACTTCGGGCTGGATTGAGTCAGGTATGCCTAAACCTGTACTTGGATGAGTTATCGAACTAACTGAACTGGATTTCGACTAGGAGAGGTTACTTGTAGCCCACCCTATCACTAATTGAGTGAGTCTATTGGACGGAATTGTCGGGTGGCCTTTATATATATATAATTTTATTTTAAATGTTTCTAAGTTGATATTTTTATAAATTATATTTTTAAATTAAAAGTAGAGTTGAAATTGATAAAGAATAAATAATTAATAATTTTATTTATGAATAAGCGAGGAATTATATTACAATAGAATGAGTACATCTGAACTAAGTCCATATATAACCACCAAGCTTTCAAAATTCAAATGATCAATTTTTTTTCAAACAATTGGGTAGAAGGATTGACAGGCTTACCTTTAGGCTGGATTTTAATTGGTTTTTGTGGCCGAGGTCATGAGCCGAGTTTCAAACCGAGTAATGGATTTAAAGATAAACCCAAATTCTTTCTTGAAATATATCGGACTCGGACTCGGATGGACCACCTATTGGATCTATTTTTTAGGGCTGAATGACAACACCGGTGGCCCAACTTGACCCGTCGATACCCCTAACTATGTATCATGAAATTCACGCCTATTCTCACATTTGTATATTGAGTACTATGTCGTTGGTTTGAGTCTAACAATCGGCATCTATAACGTAAGATCAATACGGCCCGCCATTTATTTCACCTAGATGATCTATTTTTTGTATGCTTGATACTATTTTTTTAGCTATAAGATAGAACTTGAGTCCAACAAAAAATTATAAATTAGAACCTGCTACAAAAAAAAATTATTTTTTGCAAGGTTAAAAAAGGTGGTAAAAGGTGACCAGGTGTTGTAACCCCCAAAATGTTACTTTGAAGTTCTCACCTATTGTAGAATGTTCGGTTTAAACCATAGCTATGTTCTGAGATGATAGAACTTGTAACACCCCAATTCAAGGGTACAATATCTGTCACAAATGAAGAGGAGAAACCAACAACAACCACTTAACTCTAATACTTTTATATACATACAAATTATATTTAAAACCCTACGATTACATCCCAATCGACCCTCTAAACTCGGCAATGGACTCCTCTCGTCTTTAGTGTTTTTCCTGAAAAGTCATTGAGATTGTTAGTCCTAAAAAGTCATTGAGATTGTTAGTTAGAGCAAGGACGTAATCAATAATTATGAGCACAACAAGAGATAAAGAAAACACTTTATTTATTTAGGAACAACCTTAACCATGTTGTAATTACCAACATTAAATGTCACACTTCACCACTTACACATTCTTCGGATACATCACATAGATATAACTTGTATAAATCACATAGGCAAAATTTACTGTTAAAATAGTTACTTTCACAAAATTAAATTATGTCATACAACGAATACCGTTGCGCATACCCCCGATCACTCAGCAAATTCAAGCTACACAAATAATTCTCATCACTTAAATGACATATACCACATAATTAATTCTCATCACTTAGATGACTCAAGTCAGATAGACACTTCTCATTCTTGTCACTTAGATGACTTCAATACGTAATTTAATTCCGTCATATAAATGGTGTTATTAATCAACTCAAATCACAATGCTAATTTCGATCACGTAGATGACTCATATCAAACAATTAATTCTTGTATCATAGGTGACTCACAATCACTTCATATTTCCTGTCACATAGACAACACGCAACTACTTAGTAATTACCATCACATAGACGTTATACAATCACCTAATATTTCTCGTCACGAAGACGATACACAAACTTAATATTTCTCGTCACGTAGACATCACACAATCACTTAATATTTTCTGTCACAAAGACGACACACAAACTTAAATATTTCTCGTCACATAGATGTCACACAATCACTTAATATTTTCCGTCACGAAGACGACACAAACTTAATATTTCTCGTCACATAGACATCACACAATAACTTAATATTTCCCGTCACAAAGACGACTCATATGTTTAATATTTTTCCGTCACATAGATGACACACAAACTTAGTATTTCCCGTCACGTAGACGTCACACAATCACTTAATATTTTCCGTCACGAAGACGACTCTTATACTTAATATTTTTCAATCAAATAGACATCTCACAGTCACTTAATATTTTCCGTCACGAAGACGATATAGAAACTTAATATTTTTCGTCACGAAGACGATTCATATGACACTTTTGTCTTATGGACAACTGGTGTATTTATAATATTCCCAATCACTTTTATGACCCACGCTCTCATTGTAACTCTTGTCATTTTGAAAGCTCACACCCACATCATTATCCCATCATATGAATGTATCATGATCGCAAATAAATTCAGTTCACAAACAGTCAACTTGAAACGCATGCACAAATTTTGTCACATGATTAACCCAAGCCACGAAGGCTTACTCCGTCATTTAAACCATTTCTGTCACACAAATATTACACCACTCAGTTATTAAATCTCAAAAAAGATCATAAAACAACCATTTAAACAAAACTTAAATGTGTATCAATAAAGAGAATGTAGGATAGCACACCTAACTTGCGTGAGATTCTAATTTGTAGACGACCCCTTCATCAGGGCTTTGAGTGCGGCATTCTTTGACGTTTTTGCCTCTGGACCTGTCATACCCAATATCCATAATCCCACTCGAGCATTAATATGCAATAATGCTTAAATCCATAATGGTTTACGAAACTCGAATTTCAATACTTAATTCGAGTCAAATTAATAATCCATTTACATCCAATAAAATTATTTACTCGAATCGATTAAGCTAATAGTTTAATAATCAATTCGAGTCAAATTAAATAATTCATTTACATCAAGTAAAATTATCTAATCGAATTGATTCAACTAATCTTCTCAAATCCGTCAAATCAATATTTATTTGAACTAATTACATTAAATGAAACTTTTCTCATAAAATTGCAAACATAACAAAGGTATACTTGAATTCGCATAATTTCCTACATCCTAAAATTTTACATGTTTTCTTGTAATTACTCCTCCATAGATTCATTCAATTTCAAGAACATTTCATAATATTTTTAAATTATCCACTAGACTATTATATCTCTAGATCAAAACTCAACCTACATAATACAATTCTTTTCTTCTATTTTTTTTCATGCAACAACACCTTATGCTCACACACCCACCTAAACATTATATTAATTTTCCAAGCAATACCCATGATACCACAATTCCATAACAACCTTTACATTAAACCCACATGAAATGCACCATTCTTAGATTACATGCAATACCCAATATATATATACACTAAGAATTCTTATATATATATATATATATATATATATATATATATATATATATATATTTAAAATGAGATAAGATAGATTACATGACTTACCTCTTGGACCCACTTCCTACACCACCAAGCAACACCACCAATCTTCCACCTTTAACCCACCATTAAGCTTCACTTTCAAGCTTCTCTTTTTCCCTTCTTGCTTGAACCAAAATATCCTATTAAGCTTCTTTTTCCACCATTAAGCTTCTTGTTTATTTTTCTTTGTTTTCTTCTCTTTCTTTTCTTTCCTATTCTTTCCTCTCCTTCCTCTTCTTTTTTTTTTCTTTCCCTCTTGGCTATTGATCTAGCCGAAATATCCAAGTGCAATACTTTTTTTTTTTCTTTTTGCATGCAAGACATGCAAGCTAAGTGGACACCTTCATCAGGACTCTCTCTCTCTCTCTCTCTCTCTCTCTCTCTCTCTCTCTTATATATATATATTCATTAGTTTATATAGGTTTATACATGTACAATTATATGTATGTACTCACCTTTTTTTTTTTGTATACATAAATATGTATATACATATATTCAAATTATTGACAATCTATTATATTCGTCTCTTGGACCCTTAACCCCTCCTTGTATATACTAATACATTTTATTTCATTCTTATTCTTATTATTTTATAACAATAAATTTATGTCACATGCTTGTCACCCGATTATTTCTAGATGCGCTAACGTACATAAAATAATAAAGTCATATCACATGTTAACATTCTTATTTAATTTTTCACACTTTAAATAAAACAATTCTCCTTGTAATAATTCTTTATAAAAGTATCTCAAAATATAAAAATATTCATCATTCAGGTTCAACTCTCATATCATTACTCATAATTAAATACTAATCGCCAATCATATGCATGTCTGTCACATGTGAATATGCTTATGACAAATATTATATAATTGTCATGTCTATTCGACTCTTACAATTTTCCCTTCTTTAAGAATTTCGTTCCCGAAATTTATTTACCATACAGAAACCAGTGGAATTCTTTTGTTCGCATAAGCTTCCTCATTTTCCTTAACAATTAATTTGGATCAGCTTTCGAAGCTAGAACATGAATACACTTTATACATATAAGAAAATATATTATTAACATTTACCAAGGTATATTCCCATTTCTACTTCAAAATATAAAGTAATTGCTACAAATCTCTTCACCCACCACTTTTCAAACTATAAATCAAATAGTTGCCCCTTTCACCTCCTTCATTAGCCTTATTGCTATAAATTTCACTGCAGTTTGATTTTTACCAACGCATCTAGCATAGCATAGCATAATATAACTAGAGCTAGGATGTTCAACAATACCTTATATCGAGCAATTTACATATACTATCCATTAGATGTAAATCAACATACCTACACTTCACACAAAATTTCGGCAAAGATATTACACTTCACTAATCATTTCGAGTCAATTTAGCCCTATAGTTATTCCGACTAGCTATACATCAAACTCTTGACTGTCGTGATCCTACCTTCAACCACACATAATATAATTAGTGTGATTATCATCTTCAACAAAACCTAGAAAGAGTTTTCAAACCACGATAACATGTAACAAACTATAGTCACAACATTCAAATAAATCACTCTTTTATAAAAGATTAAATACAACATTTTATAATTCTCTCTTATTCAATACCATTTCATAGGTGGATTTCCCATAAAATACTTGTAGCCCTTTTTGTTTTCTTTTCCTGTCTCAATCATACCCTTCCTCTCTATTAGTCCATATAATTCACATAACATCACAAAACATATTTATATTATATTAGTTTTTCTTTTAACCCTACACCTTTGACTATGTGAGTAGTACATACCATCCCCATATTATTCAAATCAACATATTTTCATATTCGATAAAATTCTCTACTCAACCGTCCTCACAAATACAATTCAATGATTAATCCTTTCACAAGATATCATGTATGGCGTACACATATATTCACCCTTAAGACTACAACCTCGCCATTGTGGCTATTCCTGCCATCAAGGTATAAATCGTCACTCAAAGACCATTTCATCTTTACCCTATATAAACATATACACACGTACCCTACAAAAGGTACATTACAGTTTAAGTTCTGCACACTTACTACATGCCACATGCTCATATAAGCTTACATCTATTTTTATATTATTTGCCTTCTTTTATCATGTCACCCACATAATGAAAGTACCCTGCTTCTCTTCTTTTATTACTCAACATAAATCTCACACCACTTTTCCCCGCGTCTCATACTTTTCCTTCTTTCTTTCTTTTTCTTTTTTTTTTCTATCGTTTGCACAATAATTTATCCATATTCATCAAGAATTTTAGTACGGTTAAAATACCCATATATTAAGCCTACAAAGGCTACCAAATCATTTATAAATGCAAATACCATACTACAATTTCACAATATCCACATCCGGTGCTACAAGTTTTTTTTTTTAGAACATTACCAACTCTACCTTTAGATGAACATAACTAACTCCCAAACCAGTTTTAAATATACGTCTACCCTTACAGTTGGGTAACCGTATCATCTACCCATGATAAGAACATATTTCCTGAGTTTTCACCTTATTAAGTGGTTTAGAATTAACGTATAAATAGATCACTCAATTTTTCTTTCCCCTACTCAGCCTAATTTTTTTTTTTTTTGAGTTTCATTCAACCATATGAATCTCCGATTAACTAATTCACATAGTTTCCTTTCCCGCTATTTTGTGTCCACCCACACTTCACATTATAAAGTAACGAATACATATATGCAATCCCTAATGCATATTTAATAGTAACCGCATTTTCTCCATCCAATGATAATTTTGATAGTCCGTTTAACAACTCATTACTGACGACTTACACCACTTTCCTAATTATGGACATCATTTTTCTCATGCATCAAATTGTTATGTTCGACTTTCCTAAACAATACTTCCCAAATTTAATTGCAATATAATGCCACTAAAACTTACCCTTCTCTCATGATTTAGGAATTCTAATTCAAATGCATTAAATATTCCAAGTCAACTCATTTATTTAAGCGATTTATCATGCTATGATAAGAAATAACATATTCATTGCCATTATTAACAAAGAATCCCAAATATAACGGAAAATCAAGTCACTTAAGAATTTCTCAATTCTCTCACATGTTTAACATAACTCCCCCCCCCCCCCTCATACAATCAATGTTTAAAAGCATCATACTGCCCTTTTGGCAAATCTAAACAAACCTAACACACACATATGTATGCAGTTAATCCCACAACATAATAAATGCACGTACAACAAATCAGTAACTAAAATCAAACTCAATCACATTGTATATATCAATATTAGGAGGAGTAAGCACACTCTTCATCACCCTAAACAACTTACAAGCATTCCCTTGTGTCATCATACGATTTTTATTTTTTATTATTTTTTTTATAATTTCGGTATATTAGCAAATTGTCCTTAACCCCTTACTATTACAGATTTTATCACCCTTAATAGCGAATTAATGAACTCTGCCAGACAATCACCCGTTGAACACTTTACTCTACCACGTCTGTAACCCAATCTAACCCCATCTATTTATACTAACTCGCACGATTAAGATGTGTTCCCCCTATATAGCTCTCTTCAGCCCATTAATTTTTCATACATATTTTCCAACAATCTAAGACCTCATTTTCCCAATTATTATATTTTGCTAAGCTTAGAACCTGATATGTAACATTGTATCATTTAGTTTAATTCCACTAAAATTTCCTTCCATTTTACTTGATCACACTGAATAAAAAATAATAACCACGAAGGTACAAGAATGTATTGCCTTTCATGCTTATCCACACACATCTCCCCCTGGATTATACTCATAAAACTTATTCTATCCATAACAGTATTACTTTAAATATATTTGATATTTAACAGTTCTGCAACTGATCACCACCAATCTGTACCCCCAATACCGTTATCCATCCTATCTCATAATGCTATAATATTTGCAAAGCAACACAAGAACTCTTCATGTTTGTTTAACATGATCACTCTCCTACCTATAGCATCCTAATTGACTTTCAAGTTCTGTTTTGTCCACTGCCGACCTAGACACACTTGTCTACAGAACCTATAAACCTAGGCTCTGATACCAAAATTGTAACACCCCAATTCATGGTACAATATCTGTCACAAATGAAGAGGAGAAACCAACAACAACCACTTAACTCTGATACCTTTATATACATACAAATTATATTTAAAACCCCACGATTACATCCCAATCGACCCTCTAAACTCGGCAGTGGACTCCTCTCGTCTTTAGTGTTTTTCCTAAAAAGTCATTGAGACTGTTAGTTACAACAAGGACACAATCAATAATTATGAGTGCTACAACTTTAGAATTGATAACCCAAGTGCAGGTTGTGCGAAATAATAAATTTCTTGGGAGTCCGAGGTCGAACCATAGGGAATTGGAAAAACAAGAGACACAAAACAAATAAAAAGTAAACTTGTAAGAACAGTTTATTTAAGAGATTGTTGAGTTGAGAAAATATTGATTGGAGTAATTAAAACAATATAATAAAAATACTAGAGCATTAGATACTCCCTCTCAATTCCATACAATAATGATTAAGGACTCAAAACTTAACTTGGAACAAAAATTTAATGTCGGTTGATTCGAATAACAAATCAAGTAAGAAAACCAAAAGGTATAATCAAACGATTATTTAGGAACCTGAATAATCATTCAATTATATTATTTTATGAAATAATGATAATTACCTCAAATATAAAATAACCAGTTATTTACTAGCAGGAAAATTTAAGCAATTGATGTACATGACACAACAACTCAAGGATTTTTACAAAATAAAAACTTTGCTATAAGATCAGAAGTTAAATTAACAAAATATCATAAATCATTAAATTCATAGAGTCAATAACAATACCATACTTCATTAAGAGGTTCTCCCCTAGCCCTAACTTAGTCTTCTAGCCAGACATGACAAACTAAAACTAGAAAAGAAAAGATGGGAAAAGAATCATTCCATAAATCCTAGATGAGAACCCTTATTTAACTCAAAACAAATCATAAGTATAAGTAGAAGATATAAGGTTGTCTTGAAAGGAATTCATTTCCAAAGAGAAGTCTTGTAAGGTTAAATCCTGTGCATAAAATCTTTGGGGCGCGGGTATAAAATCTGTCCAAACTTCGAGCTTGAATTCTGCATATTTAGAGGATGATTCACAAAAGTTTCGTGAAATATATTTTTGTAACCCTTGGAGTCTTATTTCCAGCTCCCAAAAATCAAGTAAATCGGATATTAGAGTCAAAAGTTATGACCAGAATACTGAAGACGTGTCAAATCCTTATTCTTTTAGGATATTTTCATAATTCAACTTTAAATGAGTTTTCTTCCATCTTAGACTCTTATAAGGATTAAATTGCTGTCATTTTTTCAAGTCTTCCTATCTCAATATTGACTCTTCAATCCTTATTAGTTGTGATTCTTCTTCTAGTGATTGATTTAATTGTCTTATCTATTATTACTTTAAATCAACCAATTTACCTGAAAAATAAACCAAACAACTAGAAAAAGTATCAAACTAAAAAATCAAGGAATTCAACACATTTAATCACAAATAATATGTAATTAACCAATCATTAAATATAATAAAATAACAATTTTGATGGTTAATCAATGAGCACAATAAGAGATAAAGAAAACACTTTATTTATTTAAGAACAACCTTAACCATGTTGTAATTACCAACATTAAATGTCACACTTCAGCACTTACACGTTGTTCGGATTCATCACATAGATATAACTTGTATAAATCATATAGGCAAAATTTACTGCTAAAATAGTTACTTTTACACAGTTAAATTATGCCACACAACGATTACCCTCGCGCATACCCTCGGTCACACAAGAAATTCAAGCTACACAAATAATTCTCATCACTTAAATGACATATACCACATAACTAATTCTCATCACTTAGATGACACAAGTCAGATAGACACTTCCCATTCTTGTCACTTAAATAACTTAAATACGTAATTTAATTACGTCATGTAAATGGTGTTGTTAATCAACTCAAATCACAACGCTAATTTCGATCACGTAGATGACTCGTATCAAGCAATTAATTCTTGTCTTATAGGTGACTCACAATCACTTCATATTTCCTGTCACATAGACAACACACAACTACTTAGTAATTACCATCACATAGACGTTATACAATCACCTAATATTTCCTGTCACGAATACGATACACAAACTTAATATTTCTCGTCACGTAGACGTCACACAATCACTTAATATTTTTCGTCACGAAAACGACACACAAACTTAAATATTTCTCGTTACGTAGACGTCACACAATCACTTAATATTTTTCGTCACGAAGACAACACACAAACTTAATATTTCTCGTCACGTAGACGTCACACAATCACTTAATATTTCCCGTCACAAAGACGACTCATATGTTTAATATTTTTCCGTCACATAGCTGACACACAAACTTAGTATTTCCCGTCACGTAGACGTCACACAATCACTTAATATTTTCCGTCACGAAGACGACTCATATACTTAATATTTTTCAATCAAATAGACATCTCACAGTTACTTAATATTTTCTGTCACGAAGACGACATAGAAACTTAATATTTTTCGTCACGAAGACGATTCATATGACACTTTTGTCTTATGGACAACTGGTGTATTTATAATATTCCCAATCACTTTTATGACCCACGCTCTCATTATAACTTTTGTCATTTTGAAAGCTCGCACCCACATCATTATCTCATCATATGAATGTATCATGATCGCAAATAAATTCAGTTCACAAACAGTCAACTTGAAACGCATGCACAAATTTTGTCACGTGATTAACCCAAGCCACGAAGGCTTACTCCGTCATTTAAACCATTTCTGTCATACAAATATTACACCACTCAGTTATTGAATCTCAAAAGAGATCATAAAACAGCCATTTAAACAAAATTAAATATGTATCAATAAAGAGAATGTAGGGATAGCACATCTACCTTGCGTGAGATTCTAATTCGTAGACGACCCCTCCGTCAAGGCTTTAAGTGCAGCATTCTTTGACGTTTTTGCCTCTGGACCTGTCATGCCCAATATCCATAATCTCACTCGAGCATTAATATGTAATAATGCTTAAATCCATAATGGTTTACGAAACTCGAATTTCAATACTCAATTCGAGTCAAATTAATAATCCATTTACATCCAATAAAATTATTTACTCAAATCGATTAAGCTAATAGTTTAATAATCAATTCGAGTCAAATTAAATAATTCATTTACATCGAGTAAAATTATCTACTCGAATTGATTCAACTAATCTTCTCGAATCCGTCAAATCAATATTTATTTGAACTAATTACATTAAATGAAACTTTTCTCATAAAATTGCAAACATAACAAAGGTATACTTGAATTCGCATAATTTCCTACATCCTAAAATTTTACATGTTTTCTTGTAATTACTCCTCCATAGATTCATTCAATTTCAAGAACATTTCATAATATTTTTAAATTATCCACTAGACTATTATATCTCTAGATCAAAACTCAACCTACATAATACAATTCTTTTCTTCCTATTTTTTTTCATGCAACAACACCTTATGCTCACACACCCACCTAAACATTATATTAATTTTCCAAGCAATACCCTTGATACCACACTTCCATAACAACCTTTACATTAAATCCACATGCAATACACCATTCTTAGATTACATGCAATACCCAATA
Source organism: Ilex paraguariensis (assembly GCA_963454935.2). Taxonomy (NCBI): domain Eukaryota; kingdom Viridiplantae; phylum Streptophyta; class Magnoliopsida; order Aquifoliales; family Aquifoliaceae; genus Ilex; species Ilex paraguariensis. Next base: position 145,166 of record CAUOFW020010080.1, read on the forward strand.
TATATACACTAAGAATTCTTATATATATATATATATATATATAATGAGATAAGATAGATTATATGGCTTATCTCTTAGACCCACTTCCTACACCACCAAGCAACACCACTAATCTTCCACCTTTAACCCACCATTAATCTCCACTTTCAAGCTTCTCTTTTTCCCTTCTTGCTTGAACCAAAATTTCCCAAGTGTGAGTGAAGAGTCCTGTTTATTTTTCTTTGTTTTCTTCTCTTTGTTTTCTTTCCTATTCTTTCCTCTCCTTCCTCTTCTTTTTTTTTCTTTCCCTCTTGGGAATTGATCTAGCCGAAATATCCAAGTGCAATACTTTTTTTTTTGCATGCAAGACATGCAAGAAGTGGACACCTTCATCATGACTCTCTCTCTCTCTCTCTCTCTCTCTCTTTCTCTCGCTATATATATATATTCCTTAGTTTATATTGGTTTATACATGTACAATTATATGTATGTACTCACTGTTTTTTTTGTATACATATTTTACATAAACATGTACATACATGTATTCAAATTATTGACAATCTATTATTTTCGTCTCTTGGACCCTTAACCCCTCCTTGTATATACTAATATATTTTATTTCATTCTTATTCTTATTATTTTATAACAATAAATTTATGTCCCATGTTTGTCACCCGATTAATTCTGCATGCTCTAACGTACATAAAATAATAAAGTCATATCACATGTCAACATTCTTATTTAATTTTTCACACTTTAAATAAAACAATTCTCCTTGTAATAATTCTTTACAAAAGTATCTCAAAATATAAAAATATTCATCATTCAGGTTCAAGTCTCATATCATTACTCATAATTAAATATTAATCGCCAATCATATGCATGTCTGTCACATATGTGAATATGCTCATGACAAATATTATATAATTGTCATGCGTGTTTGATTCTTACAGAACTTGTCACTACATCACCACCAAGGGTAAGTTGGATATTCAACTCCTCCCACAATATCTAGTTCACATGGACTATTATCACAAGCGGATTCGAACCCATGATTATTAAAGGAGGGCAAAACTTTCACCCTCTACTAAAGTCAATTAGGCTACCATCTCGGTGGTCTACCAAAATTGTTCCTCCTTCTAAACATGTAGCGATGAAGAGAGTGATATATTCTCTAATATTTTCCCTCTATTTTCATTCTTAGTAGATATTTAATGAGACTTCAAATAAGACCCATTATATAGAAGTGGCTGTTCGTTAAGAGATATAATGAAAGAAAACGATATTGAAGGGGCTCTGGAACCGAAGTACCAGATGGAAAGAAGCAAAAAGTGCCAAAATCATGTTACTGATCTTTGTGTATTAGAAATTGTCTCCTTTTTCCAAATTGAATTCAATGACTTGTGTTCCATTTTTTATGGTCAATAAATACCATTTTCATATTGGCTTCTTCTATGGCATCTTGATGATTTGAAAACTACTAACAAGTCATCCTTGTTTGCAGCTCGTGAGCAAAACTGATAATATTTTAAGGACAACACCAACGAACCACTACAGTTTATGGAAACGTGTGCAAAAGGGTATACAGATATGTACATACGCAAACACACACACACACACACACATTTATATAAGAAATAAGAAACCTTCCTTCTTACAATTAGTTTGGATTCGAAATCTGCAAATTGATTGGTTGTTCAAATTTGTTGAGTTAGTATTACAAGCAATCTCAAAGGTCAAACACTCATCCAACAAAATATCAAGGCCAACCCCTTCTTGTTTCATATCTATCAAAAACAACTTCTAGACATACAACTTACCAAAAACAACTTTATTGGGAAAAAGTTGGAGATGTCACTTGTAAAAACATAGAATTTAGAAATATTTATTCACGATTTCCTCTTGTCGTATTCTACGACGTGGCCTTATGATATGCTTCCACTCCCCACCAAACCAAACAACCATTCATTTAATTTTCGTTAAAAACCAATTCTTATAGTCTTATAACTTCCTATAACTCTTGAACTTACTAGATGGTCGAGTTGGGAGGAAAAAAGGAAAGGGTGAGGAAGGGAGAGTTGGCGGTGTAAAGGAAGAATCGTAAATCCCGTGGCTTAGTAGCAACTAGAAAGAAACAACAATCAGACCCATTCTTAGCTGTAACAAAATGTTGTCGTGAGACTTAGGGAGAGACTGAGGCAATCAAGCAGCCAACTTTCTCCAAATCATCTAGATGATATGAATCCGCACTGCAATTGGAAATTCCACGAAGATAAACCATGTCAAGTCAATAAGATTATTCTGTGAAAATGAACCTAAAATCTATTGTCAAAAAAAAAAATAATAAAATAAAACTAGAAAGACTTACTAGCAGATTCCATACCCAGATGTTGCTTGAAGGATTTTAAAATTTATAACTTTGCCCCCGAAAGAATAAAGGTCTCATGTTGCACCCTTGAATTTGTCAAAAAACATAGCATCGTTGCGCCAACAACTATATAGCATCGTGTTTGGATATAAAATAAATAAATCATATGAATATTTAATGTATCAACATCTAATAATTTTGATGTAATAAGAAGATGTCACATTACATAATCTAAAAAAAAAAGGGAGATAATTAACCACAACTATTTTTGAAAAGAAGAAATAACAAACTGGAAGTTATGAGTTAAATAACCGCAGATGGAGGCTAAACTATCGAGGACAATGACTATAAAAGTCATGTAATGGAAAAAATGAGTAGATACATTCAAACCCCCATAAAACCCACGATCTGGGCATTTCAATGTTAGATTAGTTTTAGGAGACAGTTATTACAGCAATCAAGACTATTAATATCCAACTTTTTCTATCAATAGACTTTTGGTTTAATAGTACTCATTGTTTTATAAAGATTTTGATTTTTTGAGATCAAAGATTCAAGTTCCCCTCCCCCTTCCCCCAAAAAAAAAAAATGGCACCAAGATAGACCATGTCATGTCAATAAGATTATTCAGTGGAAATGAACCTAAAATCTATTGTTAAAAAAAATAAAACTAGAAAGACTAACTAGCAGATTCCATACCCAGATGTTGCTTGAAGAATTATAAAATTTTTAACTTTGCCCTTAAAAGTTTAAAGGTCTCATGTTGCACCCTTGAATTTGTCAAAAAGTATAGCATCATTGCGTCAACAACTAGATAGCATCATGTTTGGACATAAAATAAATAAATCATATGAATATTCAATGTATTGACATATGACAATTTGTATACAATAAAAAAATGTCACGTAACAGAATTTGAAGAAAGACTAGGGATGACCTGCTAAAACTACATTTGAAAAGAAGAAATAACTAATCGGAAGTTATCAGTCAGATAACCACCGATGGAGGCAAATTTTTCAAAGACCATGACAAAAAAAGGCATATAGTTGAGAAGATGAAGAGATACAATCAAACCCTGCAAGACCCACGATATGGGCATTTTTAAGAGTAGTGTTAGATTAGTTTTAAGAGGCAATTACTGCTGCAGTCAAAGCTGTTAATCCAATTTTTTTTATAACCGAAGTCTCTTCTTCTGCTGAATTAATAAAAAAAATCATCTTTTATTAGTTCTCTGCGTGTTTATCCATTAAAATTCATACAAGAAAATACTCAAATAAGGAATTTAAACTCCTCACAAACAATCATTTAAAAATTATCTGTCTATTGGGTTTCTTCCACAAATAACAACAGATTTTAGAGCAAAACATCATTATTCCAATAACTAGACATCGCTATGTCTTTTGTATGGGAATATATTTCAATGGTACTTTACTCTAAAATTGTTTGCTTCTTGTATTTTTCCTCATAAAAATTTGGTTTTTCTTCACTCGCGTGTGGTGTGGGATGTCAATAGACAACAAACGAGGTACCATCTACTAATTGGGGAAAAATTCAACCTTTCAAGGAAATTTAGGCTGTTATATGAGAGTTTCAGTTTTCTAAGGGGGAAAATAAAATTTTTGAAAACTTTAAGAACCAAAATATCATAATTGGAAGTTGAATAGGTGTAAGGGCGAATTTTATTTTTCACCCTAAAAGATTTTATGTTTTTCACTTTGTACCTTTAAATATTAAATTTTTCACATTATACCTTTTATTTATCAAAAGGTTTGCAATGTGGCCCTTCTGTTAACTTCTATTATTTTTTATGTTTAAAGTCAATTAATTGACACTAACGAAAAAATTAGCAGAAAGTTAATGGACGGATTACATTGTAATATTTTTGATACATTGACAGCACAATGTAAAAAATAAATGTGCAAAGTGAAAAACTTAAAATTTTTCAGTATGCAAAGTGCAAAGAATCCTAACTGTTATTGAGAAGATACTTCAAGATTTTAAATCACAGTGTGATTCAATCTGGGGGAGAAATTATTTGGAAATGAATCTGAGGTATTGTTATTTCAATGTGGGTTGAAATTTTCAATTCAACGATTAATGATTCAGCAAAATCAAAGAAGATTAACACAATTTTATGTAAACAACAGCATCATCTAGACCCTACAACTAACCCGGTCGAATAAAACACGGTTTTCCTGATTTTGAAGCACACCATCTTGGCTTTTTTACTCAACTTTTGCTCACAAAAACCAAAAACAAACAAGCAATGACAATGATCACACCAAGAGCTTCTTTGCTTTCACATCTTTTTGTTTTTCTCTTCTCCACTTCATTGGCTGCTTCAGCTCATGAAAATGAAGGTTTTCTTCAATGCCTTTCCTATTAATTTCAAAACTCCACCTCAATCTCCGAGGTTCTTTACACACCACAAAACCCTTCATATTTGTCAATCTTGGATTTCTCTGCCCAAAAACTAAGGTTCACTACTCCTCGCACCCCACGACCTTTAGTTATATTACACCAACGCATGAATCTCATGTTCAACATGCCGTGTATTGTTTTTGAAAGCATGGCATACAGATAAGAACTTAGAGTGGAGGACATGGCTTTGAGGGCCTCTCTTTTGTTTCTGAAGTACCATTTGTCATCATTGACTTGACAAACATGCGATCGGTTAATGTCAGTGTTGAAGATCACACGGCATGGGTCCAAGCTGGTGCGACACTTGGTGAAGTTTATTATCACATTGCAAATAAGAGTAGAACTCTTGCTTTTCATGCAGGTATTTGTCCTACTGTGGGCTTTGGTGGACATATCAGTGGGGGAGGGTATGGTGTGCTGCTACGTAAATTTGGTCTTGCTGCAGATCATATTGTTGATGCTCATTTAGTTGACGTCAATGGTAGATTTCTTGATAGAAAATCAATGGGGGAAGACCTCTTTTGGGATATTAGAGGAGGTGGAGGTGCTAGTTTTGGGGTCATTTTAGCATGGAAAATAAACTTAATTGTTGTTCCAGAAACATTAACATATTTCTTAATAAACAGAACTCTGGAACAAAATGCAACTAAGCTTATTCATCGATGGCAATACATTGCACACAAGGCTGACAAAAATCTTTACCTCAGAGTCTTCCTAACAAATGTTAATTCTAGTCAAGATGGAAAGAAGACAGTACAAGCTTCGTTCGACTCTGTGTTCCTTGGTGGAGTCAATGGATTATTGTCATTGATGCAAGAAGACTTTCCTGTGTTAGGTTTGGTGAGAGAAGACTGCAGTGAAGTGAGTTAGATTGAATCAGAACTCTCTTTTTACAGTGGAGAATCAATGGATAGTTTGTTGGACAGGTCTTACCCATTCAAAGCCTATTATAAGATTAAATCAGATTATGTGAAGGAGCCCATGTCTGAAAGTGCGTTGGAAGGAATATGGAAAAAGTTTTCTGAAGAAGATGTCAATGTACCAATAATGTTGTTGAATCCTTATGGCGGAAGGATGAGTGAGATTTTAGAATATGAAATACCTTTCCCGCATAGAGCTGGAAACATCTACAGCATCGAATACCAAGTAGGGTGGCAGGAAGAAGGGGTAGCTGCTTCGAGAAGGCATATCAGTTGGCTTCGAAGACTCTATAAGTATATGGTTCCCTATGTTTCTAAAAATCCGAGAGAAGCATATCTCAATTATAGGGATCTTGATATTGGAGTCAACAACAAAGGCAACACAAGCTATGCACGAGCAAGCGTTTGGGGTACCAAATATTTTAAGAACAACTTCAACAGGTTGGTGTAAGGTAAAGACGTTGGTTGATCCTAGCAAATTTTTCAAGAATGAGCAAAGCATTCCACCGGTTTCTTCATCGTGGATAAAAGGAACTGGTCATAATCCTCGGGTGGGAAAAGACTCTCAATAGAAAGTTTGATCATCTATTGTTTGACCTTTATTAAAAGAAACATGCATGTTATGCTTAGGTAGTAATAACATGCACCTCCTTCGTTTGTGATACTCTATTTATTGGTCAAGTCAATTTTGTTCTTCGTATTCTTTCAAAAAAAAAATTGTTGTTCTTATACAAGCAGATGTACTGATATTATTGTTGTAGAAACAATTGTACTCTTTTTTGTTATTTATTCTTACTTTTTATATGGGAATTGAGAAATAATATGGCAAATCTAAAAGTAAGGCGGATAAAGTAACATGCACTTATTCTTTTTCCCTTTTCCTCATGGGAAGGTCGAAAGTGTAAATTTAAAGATCATCCGAGCCTTATTTGAATTTACAAGGTTTTCCGTGTGTCAAATCTCTAAAAACATACAAATATTTCATGATTTAAGGCTCTCATAAGAGTACAACGATGATAAAAACTTTTCTCTTAAAGGATAGATAAAATCCCGTAGTTAAATTTTAATTATTTCATGCTTTATACCATGATTAGCTGATTTTAGCAAAAAAGAGAAATCTAGTACATCTGGCACCACCACTACCAAGTTTAAAGGGAATACTAACATTTTATTTTAACAACTTAAAAACTTGATAATACTTCATAAAATGGGGAGTGAAGGCTTCCCAAAAAGATTCTACAACCTACAATTATATTGAAGTAGATATACTTATGGATTTGCCCACTAAACGGGTTAGATTTGTATGATTAATAACTCCATTAGGTAATGATTATACGTTGGTCATAAGGATTTGACAGTTTCTATTAGTTCTTTTTTTTTTTTGAGGGTGGAGGGGGAAGGGAAATTTAATTTTTGACCTCAAGAAGGTAAAACATATATAAGATAAAGAATATCATTGAACCAAATATTCATTGACCGACAGGTTCTATTAGTAAACTAGAATCTAATTGATATTGTTGACTTATTGTTGTTTGAGGGTCACAAAGTTGCGTAGGGTGGAAAATATACTTTTGTGTGCTTCTGTAAAATGTAAGGTCAATTGTGTAATTTCAAGAACAATTTTTTTCCTAAACAACCACTCACGTAAATAAAAAAGAATAAATAAAGCAAAAATAACATGTGGATATTGCACTCCCACAACAACGACGTCAGCAAAATTTTAGGGTTATTTTTTTAGTACTAGGAACGTGAACAACTAATTAAATTTATTATTGTTTGAATGGTCTTTAATAGGAATTGGGTGGAGTCTGAAAAGTAATTATTATTTTATAAACTTTTCATACACAAACAAAATATTTTAATAAAAACCCTTTATTTGAATACCCACCTATGACTTTGATTGTTATTGCTTTAACATGGGCTATGACGTCAGTCCTTGCAGCAACCATTGGAAGCAATAGAAGCTTACTTATGTGGAAAGAAGGAGGAATACGGATGTGAAAAAAAAAAAAAGAGGTTGTCTTAGCTGTTTAAATAAAGCAGCGGCTAAGTCTCTACCCCCACCTTCCCTTTTTCAATAAAGAAGTCGCGCTCCGTAAGAGGCCTCTCTTTGATGAAGAAAGAAACGAAATAATCTCCATTTTACAATAAATGTGGTTCGTTCTCCACTAACCACAAGGATTGAAATGGATCCAACTAAATGTATTACTTAAATAGTTTGAGAATATTTTATTAGATAAATTGGTGGACCGCTTGTCCTGAGAATATTTTATTAGATAGTCTGGCATGGTCAAAAAGTATAATTATTTACGATGGCTCTAAAAATTTAACAAAACAAAATACATCGTCTTTTTTAAATAATCTATTAGTGACACATATTGAGACAAGAGAAATGTTAAAAAAATGTGATGGGGCTTTTATAGCTCAATGTATTCCTTGTGGCACCACATATGGGGACAAGAGAAATGTCATCATAAGACCGCCACAAAACTATATTGTACGAAATAAAAGTACTTAAGTGACAATAGGATAAGTTGTGTGCTCTTTAGGGCAATTCCAACTTACTCTCTATGTCTTCTTTTTTAGCTATTTTAACTTGTCAAACACTACAAACACTCTCCAACCCACTCTCTATTTTTTATTTTACCAAAATGGCTCTCCAAATGTGGAGAATGATTCAGTGTCTCCAAATTCTCTCTCTACCTCTTTCTCTCTCTACATATTTCTCTTTCTCTCTCTATATACGTTGTAATCCCCTTTAAATTATTGAAGATTAATGAAAGTTAGGTGAAGTAATTTGTTAAAATAGAGAGTGTGGTTGAAGTAAACTTATAAAAGTGATTCTTTAAAACAGAGAATATAATATTTAAATGTATTTTGAGTAGTTAAAATGGAGAGTTGGATTGGAGTTGCTCTAGTGAAGCTCAAAAACATAAATATTTTTTGTGGCGATTTTTTTTTGTTTGTGCTTTTTCAAATTCAAAAATATTAACTGAATTTTTAAACATTAAAATTAAATTGACAAAATTCGAATAGTCTACCGAATGTAATTAAGCTAGTTATCTATTTAAGATAAAGAGAAAGAGAATAAAAATTTAGACTAGCTAGCAAAATGAATTTTTTCAAAACAAATGTAAAAGTTAAAATTTGTGGGAGTTAAATATTATTGGAATAAGTGGAGCATGTGTTAATATTGTAGGGAACCAAAGAGATTTTTTAACAAAAAAAATTTAGCAAAACAACTGGTTACAATGAGTTTCAAATATTGAAATACTTCTACTTACACTAACAGTCATTTTGTGCGCCTTTAAAAAAATAATTCAACAAAAATCTATCCTAAATTTGAAGTGAACTCAAATTTTATCTAAAAAAAAATATAAAGTTGTATTTTATAACTATTAGTTGATAAATAAAAAATTAAACAGTTTATTTTGATAATAAGACTAAAAAATATTTATTAAGGGATAACAAAGTTTTTGTATACCATACACATTGGGCAAAATAAAACAAATTAGCTCGAACTCTAGGGCCCTAAATGTTTTTGTACAATATTCTAAAAATCTTACAATAATATTGCTTGTATTATTTAATTTAGGGACCAAATTTTGGCACCTAGTAAATAGTGGTTATTTGATTGCAAGTGAACTTATTAAATATTAGTTCCCGTTACTATGAGTAATGTTATTTGGACCTAAAAATTTGACCTCATTTGTTGACCTAATGATGTGGCTTCATTGGAATCATTGGAAGAAAAATAAGTTTCAATGTTTGATGGAACTCATAGTCAATCCAAAGATCATAGATTATCAAATCAGCAAATGAAGTCAAATTTTTAGGTTCAAATAATATTATTAATTCAATGGTCAAAATGCATTAAGTTCTCAAATTAAACCAACAAAAAAAAAATAGGTCTAGTAACATTGTACATTAAACCTATATATTCTTTCACATATGAACATATCATATTTATCTATTACATATTATGTATATATTAATTTAATATATAAATATAGGGTTAAATGCCAAAAAACAAACCTATACTTAAGGTCATTTGCGCGTGACCTCCTCATAGTTTTAAGTGTCTATACTAAACCCCCGTCAACTTAAAAATAAAGTGTCAAATTGGATGTCTATGACAGAGAGAGAAAGAGTTTCGTTGCGAAAGTGGGCTCGATTGTGAGAGTTCAGGCAAGGGTCGACAGGGTGGGAGTGTTGCAAGGGATGGGTTTTGCTGCGAGAGTAGGTTGTGATGGCGTTGCGGGTAGTGGGCTTCGGTGAGGAAAATAATGGGTTCAGAGAGAGACAGAGATGGCTAAGTAGGTGGTGGGTTGGCGTGAAGGAGGGGCTGCAATGGTTGCAGATGGTGGATTTCAGTGGAGAAAGGAGAGGGTTTGAGAGAGAGATATGGCTGGGTTAGGGAGGGTATTTTAGGAATTATAAGTTATAATTTTAACGCATTTTATCTCCCCCTGCCGCTTTGAGCGCATGTTTAAAACCTTCCATTGAATTAGCAATGTCGTTCTCTTTTTGCACTTTATTTTCAAGTTGAAGGAGATTTAGTGCAACAGTTAAAACTGTGAGGAGGTCACGTTTAAGTGTTGTACTAAACCACCCTCAACTTAAAAAGAAAGTGTGACATTGAATGTCAGTTATAAAATCTATAAAAATACTAAAATATTCTCATTTAGTCATTTAATTTTCATTCTTCTACCCTTCTTCTACCTCAATATTTGTGGCACCACCCTTTGATTTTCTCTCTCTAGTTCTCTCTCCCATTCTTTTCCAAGAAAATTTATATACCTCAATTGTTCATCCATTAGCACCACACTTGTTCATCATTCTGTCGCAGAGAATACCACACAATTGCTTCCATCGGAGAGAACCCACAATGCAAGAACTTGTAATTGCTTCCATTCTTGCAAAAATCTCTAGCATATTATATGCAAGCCCTCCGACCAAACCCAATTCCACGATCTTCACACCCATTAGCCCCAAGAAACACATCACACACTGAACAAATCCTATGAAGTTGGTGGTGGTGAGTGTCCCCACAACTCTCATAATCCACCTAATTTCTATCACCACACCTATATGGGAACACAATTGAGTAACCCGTTAGGCTCGAGTGGGGGAGTTCTGACGGGGTAGGAGTGTGCAAGGGGTAGGTTTTGCTACGGGAGTGGGCGTCGATGGGGTCGATTTCGATGGGGAAAGGAATGGGTTTGGAGAGAGAGAGATTTTTGCAGTGGGTGGGATCGTTTGTGACAATTTTAGCGAGGGTGGGCTAGGTGGGAGTGTTGCAGGGGGTGGGTTTTGTTGCAGAAGTGGGCTGCGATGGTGTGGTGGTGTTACAGGTGGTGGGTTTCGATGGGGATAAGAGAGACACAGAGAGAGAGATTGCTAAGTAGGTGGTAGGGGTGCAACTCAGGCAAGTTGGGCGGGTTGGACAGTCAACCTAGTCTAATTCTGGGTATATAATCTTCAACCCTAACTCTAACCCTAACCCGAGTTCAACTCGAGCACTGTCTAAGTTTAATTCGAACGGACTCGGGTTGAATTCGGGTTACTGATTTCGGCCTAATTTCATGTTATTTTACAGGTTCGATTCAGGTTGAGTTTGTGTTGAACCCAAAATAGACTTGTTGTTCTAAACCTGATACATATATTACATAATATTCACCTAAATTAACAATCAACAATTTCAATCAAGTTTTTAACATAAAAACCATAATATTAAAAACTCAATGTTTGAGATAATGCAACCACAACCAAAAGTCAATGTTTAACATAAACACATAATAGTAATTTAACACAAACAAAAACAGAACACAAAACAAGAAAATTAAACCAAATGACACAGTCACTGCCCACTGTCTAATGACATAGCCACTGTCATTGCCACCAGTCCACTGCTGCCACTACTACCAGAGCATAACCACTACCCACTGCTACCACTGCATAGCCACTGTCCACTACCTATAAGAAATCTAAAAATAAATTTGAAAAATATCATAAATTTACAATTGAAAAAATTGAAAATAAAATATTGTACTTGAAAAAGTCTAAAAAAGATAATAAAATAATTTAAAATGTGAAAATAAAAATGAAAATTGCATACCTGATCTAAGATAAATGAAGGGAGAGGCATAGACGGTAGATCTGCTCTGAGATGAAATCTGATTTATTGATATGAGATGAGATCTGATCTAAAATTTCCTTTCAAGTGTAGATCTTTGAGAGTGATGAGTGAGATCTGAGAGATCTGAAAGTGACGAGTAAGATCTCGCAGCCTCTTTCCTTTCAAGTGTAGATCTAAAATTTCTTTTCCCGTGTTGATCTGAGAGAGGGAAGCATAGAGAGGGAGTGACGAGCGAGAGAGGAGTGGCGAGTGAGAGAAGGGGTTGAGACTCTAAGATGACTAAGATGAAGGAGGCTGAGAGAGGGAGGAGGCACAGGAGAGAGGGATCTGAGAGTAAGAGATAGATCTGAGAGACTGAGAGTGAGTGAGAAAGGGTGATAGATCTGAGAGTGAGAGTCTGAGACTAAGAATGAGTGAGGGAGGCACACAATGAACTGAATGAAGACTAAAGATTAACCCTAGTAGAGACAAAATATATTTATACATTTATGAATATCCGTGTTGAACCCAATTTAAAATTCGTGTTAAACCCATCTTAATATTCGGGTTCAACCCGACAACTTGAGGTATCAACCTAAAGCTCGCTCAAATTTAATTCGGGTTGGAGTTTTTTGGCCCAGGTCCAACCCAAATATTAAAAATTCTAACTCAAGCCCTATTTTTTTTGGATGGGGCTCGGATTGAAATCGGATTAGCCCGCCCAAGTTGCACCCCTAGTAGGTGGTGGGCTAGCATGGGAGAGGGGCGGCGACGGTGGTGTTCCAGGTGGTGGATTTCGGTTGGAAAAAGAGAGGGTTTGGAGAGAGAGAGAGAGAGAGAGAGAGAGGTAGATATGGATGGGTTAGGGAGTGTGTTTTAGGAATTATAAGTTATAATTTTAACACATTTTATTTCTACCTGCAACTTTGAGCGCGTGTTTAACATCTTCCGTTAAATTAGCAACGTCCATCTATTTTTTACACTTTATTTTTAAGTTGATGGAGGTTTAGTGAAACAGTTAAAACTATGACGAAGTCATATGCAAATGATTCTAAGTACAGAGAGATTTTTTGTACTTTACCCATAAATATTATTGCAAAAATATGCATCTATACCTTTTTCATCCTTATATTTTATCATCCTACCAAACACAAAAATAATTCTTCCCACTTTTCATCCCTCCTTATTTTCCATCACTACTTCCTACTTTTTCCATCCTCTCCTATTTTTCTTTTGTTGAACAATATGTACATAATAATAAGGAACAAAGTTCAAACCTGCAATCATTAAATACAATGACAAGATAGTTGTCAGTAGGCCAACGACTAAATTCTCTAACTCATAATATATTAGCAACCCATTGTAACCACCAAATGAGTTAAGGACATAAGTCGACAAATCAGCCTTTTTGATCACTATATATCATGAAATCCATGCCTATTCTAACATTTGGTTCAACGGTCAAGGGTGTTTGGACTTATTTATATGCACCTCATGGTTTGGCCCCAAATAGCCCTTTAGAGTCAGATTATCAGAAATTTATTCCTTATGAATTCTCTAATCTCAATATGAATGGTCTAGTTTTGACCAGACCGAAGAGGAGATTTAGTCAATGTACAATCGGTGTTTTTAACATAAGATCAATATTGCCCGCTAGTTATTTCACCTAAATGATCTATTTTTTGTATACTTGACACTACTTTTTTAGCTACAAGACAGATCTTAGAGTCCAACAAAAAATACAAATATAAAATTATAAATTAGAACCTACTACCAATTTTTTTTTTTTGGCTAGGTAAAAGGATAGTAAAGGACGACCAGAGCTAACAACCCCTAAGATGTTACCTTGAAGTTTTCACCCGCTATAGAATATTCGGTTTGAGTTGTAGTTAATGACCTGAGATAGTTAAGTATGTCACCATAGATCCACCGAAGGTAAGCTGAACATTCAACCCCTCCAATAGTATCCAGTTCATAAGGACTACTACGACAAGCGAGTTCGAACCCATGGCCATTTAAGGAGGCAGGACTTTCACGTTTTACTGAAGCAAATTAGGCTACCAACTCGGTGGTCTACCAAAATTGATATCCTTTCTAAACAAGTAGCGATAAAGAGAGTGATATATTCTCTATTATTTTCTCCCTATTTTCTTTCTTAATAGATATATAATGTGAATTCAAATAAGACTCATTATATAAAAGTAGGCATATGCTAAAAGAGAAAATAAAAGAAAATGATATTGGAGGGGCTCTAGAGCCGAAATACCAGTCGGTAAGAAGCAAAGAAGATTCTAAGAGATGTGACCTCCAATGGAGATTCTAAGAAATTTCTTTCTATATATTGAGAAATTCCATATAAAGTAGATCTTTTTCTCTACGAATTCCTTCAATCAATGATAAGACAAGAAGAAAGAGAACTGCATAGTGGAATTGATGTATTGTTCCAACTATGAGATTGGAGAAAATAGTGATCAGACGACAAGAGTTGAAGCAAATTTGCATGAAAGAAACTTAGAGTGAAATCTAGTTGAGTATATTCTGTGTGTAGACTGTGTGAGATGGATATAAAGAGAAACTCTAAATGTGCACATTAAGATAAGTTTTGTTATTAATGGGGTGGGTGTAGAATGGGGTTAACCAAGTAACTAGTGATGTGGGTATAAAAGGGGTAAACCTAAAAGTTTTATGATTTATATAATAGAGTGGGAACGGAGATTTGCGGGGTGGGAATAGCCCCACCCTTTAATGAGCTAAGGTCATAAGTCGACAAATCACCCTTTTTTATCACTATATATATGGGTGTTTATAAGCTCGGCCGAGTAAGGTCCGTGAAATTTTTTTTGGGTTGGATAGGGTAGGGTATGTCCAAGGCTTTACTTGGATGAGTTATTGGTCGGGTCGGGGTAGACTTCGAGTAGGGGTAGACTATCCGCAACTCAACCCATCACTCATAGGGTGGGTCTATTGGATGGGCCGATTAGGCGGGCCTTTACATATATATATATATATATATTACAAGTAGAGTCAAAATTGCAGTTCAACCCATTATATAGAAGAAAATTGTCATTTGGAAGCCAGTACACCAAATTAGATATAATTGTAAAAAAATACACATAACAAAATATTTTGAAAAAAAGTACACAGCTGAAAGACAATAACGTAAATGCTCATTTTGTATACATGTAGAGATTTTGCCAAATCCCCCACCCACACTGGGTGGCTTTGAATTAAAAAAAATGGTCTTTAATAGGAATTGGGTGGAGTCTCAAAAGTAATTATTATTTTATTAGCTTTTCATACACAAACAAAATATTTTAATAAAAACCCTTTATTTGATCTATGACGTCAGTCCTTGCGGCAACCATTGGAAGCGTTAGAAGCTTAAGTATGTGAAAAGAAGGAGGAATACGGATGTGAAAAAAAAAAATAATAAAGACGTGGTCTTAGCTGTTTAAATAAGCAGCGGCTAAGTCTCTACCCCCACCTTCCCTTTTTCAATAAAGAAGTCCCACTCCCTAAGAGGCCCCTCTTTGATAAAAATAGAAACGAAATAAACTCAATTTTACGATAAATTCGGTTTGTTCTCCACTAACCGCAAGGATTGAAATGGATCCAACTAAATTTATTACTTAAATAGTTTGAGAATATTTTATTAGATGAGTTGGTGGACCGCTTGTCCTGAGAATATTTTATTAGGTAGTCTGGCATGGTCAAAAAGTATAATTATTTATGATGACTCTAAAAATTTGACAAAACAAAAGCAAAACAAAATACATCGTCTTTTTGAAATAACCTATTAGTGACACATATTGTTGTCGGCAAAAAAATGTGACGGGGCTTTTGTCGCTCAATGTATTCCTTGTGGCACCACATGTTGAGACAAGAGAAATGTCAATCATAGGACCGCCGCAAAACTATATTGTACGATATAAAAGCACTTAAGTGACAATAGAATAAGTTGTGTGCTCCTTAGAGCAACTCCAACTCACTTTCTATTTTTTCTTTTTTAGCTATTTTAACTAGTCAAACACTACAAAAACTCTCTAACCCACTCTATCTCACTCTCTATTTCTCATTTCATTCAAAAAACTCTCCAACCTTCTCTTTCTCTCTCTATCTCTCTATATATATGTTGTAATCCCCTTTAAATTATCGAAATTAGTGAAAGTTAGGTGAAATAGTTAGTTAAAATAGAGATTGTGGTTGGAATAAACTTATAAAAGTGATTCTCTAAAATAGAGAATATAACATTTAAATATATTTTGAGTAGCTAAAATAGAGAGTTGGGTTGGAGTTGCTCTAGTGAAGCTCAAAAACATAAATATTTTTTGTGGCGATTTTTTTTTTGTTTGTGCATTTTCAAATTCAAAAATATTAATTGAATTTTTATACATTAAAATTAAATTGACAAAAGTCGAATCGTCGACCAAATGTAATTAAGCTACTTATCTATTTAAGAGAAAGAGAATAAAAATTTAGACTAGTTAGCAAAATGAATTTTTTCAAAACAAATGTAAAAGTTAAAATTTGTGGGAGTTAAATGTTACTGGAATATGTGGAGCATGTATTAATATTGTAGACAACCAAAGAGATGTTTTAACAAGACAAATTTATCAAAACAACTATGGTTACAATGAGTTTCATTGAAATACTTCTACTTACACTAATAGTCATTTTGTGCGCCTTTAAAAAAATAATTCAGCAAAAACCTATCCTAAAATTGAAGTGAACTCAAATTTGATCTAAAAAAAATATAAAGTTGTATTGTATAACTATTAGTTGATAAAAGATAAATTAAACAGTTTATTTTGATAATAAGACAGAAAAATATTTATTCAGGGATAACACATATTTTTTTTTAACCATATACATTGGGCAAAATAAAACAAATCAGCTCGAACTCTGGGGCTCTAAATGTTTTTGTACGATATTCTAAAAAGTTTACAATAATATTACTTGTATTATTTAATTTAGGGACCAAATTTTGGCACCTAGTAAATTGTGGTTATTTGGCTGCAAGTGAACTTATTAAATGTTAGTTCCTGTTACTAAGAGTAATGTTTTTTGGATCTAAAAACTCATTTGTTGACCTAATGATGTTGCTTTACTGAAATCATTGGATGAAAAATAAGTTTTAATATTTTATAGAACCCACAGTCAATCCAAAGATCATAAATTATCAGATCAGCAAATAGAGTCAGATTTTTAGATTCAAATTGTATTACTAATTCAATGGTCAAAATGCATTAAGTTCTCAAATAAAACCAAAAAATTAAGTCTAGTAACATTGTACATTAAACATATGAGTAATGCTACATAGACTTAAAAACTAGACTTAAAATGTATACTTGATAATTACAACCATTGATTTTACTGTGGATTCTAGTATTTGTTGAGACCCACTACCTATTCAATGGTTGTGATTATCAAGTCTATTTTTTAAGTCCATGTAGCATTACTCTAAACGTATATATTCTTTAACATATGAACCTATCATATTTATCTATTATATATTATGTATATATTAATTTAATATTTATAAATATAGGGTTAAATGCCCAAAAAATATATATATACTTAGGGTCATTTGCACGTGACCTCCTCGTAGTTTTAAGTGTTTATACTAAACCCCCTCAACTTAAAAATAAAGTGCCAAATTGGATGTCTATTATAGAGAGATATGGAGTTTCGTTGCGAGAGTGGGCTTGATTGTGAGAGTTCTGGTGAGGGTGGACAAGGTGGGAGTGTTGCAAGGGATGGGTTTTGCTGCGAAAGTGGGTTGTGATGGTGTTGTGGGTAGTAGGTTTCGGTGGGGAAAGGAGTGGGTTCAGGTGGTGGGTTGGCGTGAAGGTGAGGTTGCGATGGTGGTGTTGCAGGTGGTGGATTTCAGTGGAGAAAGGAGAGGGTTTGGAGAGAGAGAAAGAGAGATAAGGTTGGGTTGGGAGGGTATTTCAGGAATTATAAGTTATAATTTTAACACATTTTATCTCCACCTACAGCTTTGAGCGCATGTTTAACAACTTCTATTAAATTAGCAATGCCATTCTCTTTTTGTGCTTTATTTTCCAGTTGAGGGAGATTTAGGGCAACAGTTAAAACTACGAGGAGGTCACGTTTAAAAAACCCATGTACTTAAGGTCATTTGCATGTGACCTCCTCATAGTTTTAAGTGTTTGGAGAGAGAGAGGTAGACATGGATGGGTTAGGGAATGTTTTAGGAATTATAAGTTATAATTTTAACACATTTTATTTCCACCTGCAGCTTTGAGCGCGTGTTTAATACCTTCCGTTAAATTAGCTACGTTTGTCTATTTTTGTACTTTATTTTCAAGTTTATGAGGGGTTTATTGCAACAGTTAAAACTACGATGAAGCCATGTGCAAATTATCCTAAGTACAAAGAGATTTTTTGAATTTTACCAATAAATATAATTGTAAAAATATGCATCTATACTTTTTTTATTCTGCTATTTTTTCATCCTACCAAACACAAAAAAATAATCCTTCCTAATTTTTTCACCCTTTCCTATTTTTCTTTTGTTGAACAATATGTGCATAATAAGGAACAACAAAGTTCAAACCCGCAATCATTAAATCCAACGACAAGATAGTTGCCAGTAGGCCAACTGCTAAATTCTCCAACTCATAATGTATTAGCAACCCATTGTAACCACCAAATGAGTCAAGGACATAAGTCGACAAATCAACCTTTTGATCACTAGATATCATGAAATTAACGCCTATTCTAACATTTGGTTCAACGGTTAGTATTGTTCAGACTAGTTTATGTGCACCTCATGGTTTAGCTTCAAGCAGTCCTTTGGGGTCAAGTCATCAAAAATTTATTTCTTATGAATTCCATAATCTCAATATGAATGGTCTGTTTTTGACCAGATCGAAGAAGATATTTAGTCCATGTACAATTGGTACCTTTAACATAAGATCAATACTGCCCACTAGTTATTTCACCTAAATGATCTAGTTTTTGTATACTTGATACTACTTTTTCAACAAAAAATGCAAATATAAAATTATAAATTAGAACCTACTACCAATTTTTTTTTCTAGGTAAAAGGATAGTAAAGGATGACCACACCAAACAACCCCTTAGATATTACCTTGAAGTTCTCACCCATTATAGAATATTCGATTTGAGTCATAGTTACTGACCTGGGATGGTTAAGTCCATCACCACAGCACCACCGAGGGTAAGTTGAACATTCAACCCCTCAAATAGTATCCAGTTCACAGGGATTACTACCGCAAGCGAGTTCGAACCCATGACCATTGAAAGAGGGCGGAATTTTCACCCTTTACTGAAGATAATTAGGCTACCAACTCGGTGGTCTACCAAAATTGATCTCCCTTCTAAACAAGTAACGATGAAAAGAGTGATATATTCTCTTTTATTTTCTCCCTATTTTCTTTCTTTGTACATATCTATTGTGAATTCAAATGAGACTCATTATATAAAAGTAGGTCTATGCTAAAAGAGAAAATAAAAGAAAATGATATTGGAGGGGCTCTGGAGCCAAAATATCATACGGTAAGAAGCAAAGAAGATTCTAAGAGATGTAACCTCCAACAGAGATTCTAAGAAATTTTTTTCTATATATTGAGAGATTCCGTATAAAGAAGATCTTTTTCTCTGTGAATTCCTTCAATCGACAATTAAGACAGTAAGAAAGAGAATTGCATAGTGGAATTGAAGTGTTGTTCCGATGATGAGATTGGAGAAAATAGTGATCGGACGGCAAGAGTTGAAGCAATTTTGCATGAAAGAATCTCATAGTGGAATCCAGTTAAGTATATTTTGTGTATAGACTGTGTGAGATGGGTATAAAGAGAAACTCTAAATGTGAACATTAAGCTAAGTTTTGTTATTAATGGGGTGGGTGTAGAATGGGGTGAGCTTAGTAACTAGTGAAGTGGTTATAAAAATGATGAATTTAAAAGTTTTATGATTTATAATTTAATAAAATGAGAACGAAGATTTGTGGGGTGGGAATAGCCGCACCCTTTAATGAGCTAAGGTCATAATTCGACAAATCACCCTTTTTGATCACTATAAACAGGGGTATTCACGAGCCGGGCCGAGTAAGGGTCGTGAAATTTTTTTTGGGCTGGGCTGGGCTGGGTAGGCTATGCCCAAGCCATTACCTGGATGAGTTATTAGTTTGGTCGGGGTAGACTTCGAGTAGGGGTAAACTATCCGCAACTCAACCCATCACTCATAGGGTGGGTCTATTGAATGGGCCTATTGGGAGGGCCTATATATATATACAAGTAGAGTCAAAATGGCAGCTCAAACCATTATATAGAAGTGGGTCTTTGCTCAGAGAGAAAATGGTCTTTTGGAAGTCGGTACACTAAATTAAACATAATTGTAAAAAAGTACACAAAATAAAATATTTTTGAAAAAACTACACGGCTGGGATACAAAGACGTAAATGCCCATTTTATAAAATTTTCTTTCCTAAAAAATGTAACAAGGCATTTATCTTGAGCGCTGAAATTTCGGGTCATTTAATTTGAAATCTCTAATGCACCTTGATTCATGCATTGTTTTTTTTTTTTTTGGAAAGTGGTTTTGTTTTCAAATTATATTTATGCATTAAAGATCTCCTAATTTTATGGGAGAACTTTAATATTATGTTTATTTTAGGATATATCACTTTGTTTGAATTTCAAAAATTTGTTAATTATTGTTTATATAATTATTTTTTATGTAATTTGAAATATAAAACTATTTATACTGTAACAAAAACGTAACAAATTTATTAAACAATAGTGTAACACAGACAATGTAACAATATACTGTAACAAAAACAGTATTCAATGGTTTTGTACATGTGGTAACAAATTCAAAACAAAGTTGGACGATTTTGAATAAAATTATATATTTGACAAAATGTAAAAGTACAATATTTTGTGTAAATGTCTTGTTATACTGTTTTTGTTATACTATTATTATTACACTGTTATGGAGTTCGAATATTAATATAATTTAAAAATAAAATCAAGGTGCATTAAATATAGTTTGAAAATAAAATCACTTTCGAAACAAAATAAGCATGAATCAAGGGAGAATATAATTATAAAATATTAAAGTTCTTTCATAAAACTAAGAAATGTTTAATGCATCACTTTCCAAAAAAAAAAATAGGCATCGATTAAGGGAGAATATAAAGGTTAGAAGAATATATGAAAATTTCAAATAATTTACTTTTAAACAAATAAATATCAAAATTAAAGACTTTTTTAGCTTACATTTTTTTCTATGTACTTTTTTACAATTAACACTAATTTGGTATACCCCTTCCAATTTCCCCAAGAGAAAATAACAGAAAATGATATTGGAGGGGCTGTGGAACCGAAATACCAGACGGCAAGAAGCAAAGCGTGCCAAAATCATGTTACTACTCCTCTTTGTCGATTAGAAATTGTCTTCTTTTCCAAATTGAACACATTGACTTGTGTTACATTTTTTATGGTCAATAAATAGCATGGCTTCCTTTTTCACATTGGCTTCTTCTTTTCCAAATTGAAAACTACTACTAAGTCATCCTTCTTAGCAGCTCGTGAGCAAAACTGATAATATTTTAAGGACAACACCAACGAACCACTACAGTTTTTGCAAATTGATTGGTTGTTCAAATTTCTTGTGTTAGTATTACAAGCAATCTCAAAGGTCAAACACTCATCCAACAAAATATCAAGGTCAACCCCGTTTGTTTCATATCTATCAAAATCAACTTCTAGATATATTACTTACCAAAAAAACCTTCTTGGGAAAAAATTAGAGATAGCACTTGTAAAAACATAGAATTTGGAAATATTTCTTCACGATTTCCTCTTGTCGTATTCTACGACGTGGCCTTATGATCATGCTTCCACTCCCCACCAAACCAAACAACCATTCACTTAATTTTCGTAAAAAACCAATTCTTATAGTCTTATAACTTTCTATAACTCTCTAACTTACTAGATGGTCGGGTTGGGAGGAAAAAAGGAAAGGGTGAGGGAGAGTGGGCGGTGTAAAGGAAAGAATTGTATTTCACAGGTCGACGCTTAGTAGCAACTAGAAAGAAACATCAATCACACCCATTCTAAGGCCGTAACAAAATGTTGCCGTGAGACTTAGGGAGAGACAGAGGCAATCGAGCTGCCAACTTTCTCCAAATCATCTAGATGATATGAAGACGCAATGCAAGTGGAAATTCCACGAAGATAGACCATGTCAACTCAATAAGATTATTCAGTGAAAATGAATCTAAAATATATTGTCAAAAAAAAATAAAAAATTAAAACTAGAAAGACTTAGTAGCAGATTCCATACCCAGATGTCGTGTGAAGGACTTTAAAATGTTTTACTTTGCCCCTAAAAGATTAAAGGTCTCATGTTGCACCCCAGAATTTGTCAAAAAGTATAGCAGCGTTGCGCCAACAACTAGATAGCATCGTGTTTGGACATAAAATGAATAAATCATATGAATATTTAATATATCAACATCTGATAATTTGGATGTAATAAGAAGATGTCACGTGACAGAATCTGAAGAAAAGTGAGAGATGATTAACCACAACCACTTTTAAATATTCAACCCATTGACAATGATGGAAAAACTAACGGAAATCTAACATAAATGTCGCATTGTAATACTTTTGATACATTAAGAGTACAATGTAGAAAATTTAATCTTTAAAAGTGTAAATTGAAAAACTTAAAATTTTTAGGGTACAAAGTGTAAATAACCCTAAGTATTTTTGAGAAGATACTTCAGGATTTTAAGTCCCAGTGTTATTTCAATGTGGGTTGAAATGTTCAATTCAACGCTAAATGATTCAGCAAAATCAAAGAAGATTAACACAATTTCATCTAGACCCTACGCGGTTTGTTGATTTTTAAGCACACCATCCTGACTTTTTTAAACTTCTGCCGGTCCTTGTGTATTGGACATGGAATAACAGAGGAAAAGCTATTGTCTTTTGAAGTACTATAAATAGATAAGGACATTACTCAACTTTTGCTCACAAAACCAAAAACAAACAAGCAATGAAAATGATCAGCCCAAGAGCCTCTTTTCTTTCACTTCTTTTTGTTTTTCTCTTCTCCACTTCATTGGCTGCTTCGGCTCATGAAAATGAACGTTTTCTTCAATGTCTTTCCTATCAATCTCAAAACTCCACCTCAATCTCTCAGGTTCTTTACACACCACAAAGCCCTTCATATTTGTCTGTCTTGGATTTCTCTGCTCAAAACCTAAGGTTCACTACTCCTCACACCCTACGACCTTTAGTAATAATTACACCAACGCACGAATCTCATGTTCAGCGTGCCGTATATTGTTCTCGAAAGCATGGCATACAAATAAGAACTCGGAGCGGAGGACATGACTTTGAGGGTCTCTCTTATGTTTCTGGAGTACCATTTGTCATCATTGACTTGAGAAACATGCGATCGGTTATTGTCAATGTTGAAGATAACACAGCATGGGTTCAAGCTGGTGCTACTCTCGGTGAAGTTTATTATCATATTGCAAATAAGAGTGGAACTCTTGCTTTTCCAGCAGGTATTTGCCCTACTGTGGGCTCTGGTGGACATTTCAGTGGGGGAGGGTATGGTGTGCTGCTACGTAAATTTGGTCTTGCTGCAGATCATATTGTTGATGCTCATTTAGTTGACGTCAATGGTAGATTTCTTGATAGAAAATCAATGGGGGAAGACCTCTTTTGGGCTATAAGAGGAGGTGGAGGTGCTAGTTTTGGGGTCATTTTGGCATGGAAAATAAACTTAGTTGTTGTTCCAGAAACATTAACATATTTCTCAGTAAACAGAACTTTGGAACAAAATGCAACTAAGCTTATTCATCGATGGCAATACATTGCACACAAGGCTGACGAAAACCTTTACTTCAGAGTCTTCTTAACAAATGTTAATTCTAGTAAAGATGGAAAGAAGACAGTACAAGCTTCTTTCGACTCTGTGTTCCTTGGTGGAGTCGATAGATTATTGTCATTGATGCAAGAAGACTTTCCTGAGTTAGGTTTGGTGAGAGAAGACTGCAGTGAAGTGAGTTGGATTGAGTCAGAACTCTCTTTTTACGGTGGAGAATCAATGGATAGTTTGTTGGACAGGTCTTACCCATTCAAAGCCTATTATAAGATTAAATCAGATTATGTGAAGGAGCCCATGTCTGAAAGTGCGTTGGAAGGAATATGGAAAAGGTTTTCTGAAGAAGATGTCAATGTACCAATAATGTTGTTGAATCCTTATGGCGGAAGGATGAGTGAGATTTCAGAATATGAAATACCTTTCCCGCATAGAGCTGGAAACATCTACAGCATCGAATACCAAGTAGGGTGGCAGGAAGAAGGGGTAGCTGCTTCGAGAAGGCATATCAGTTGGCTTCGAAGACTTTATAAGTATATGGCTCCCTATGTTTCTAAAAATCCGAGAGAAGCATATCTCAATTATAGAGATCTTGATATTGGAGTCAACAACAAAGGCAACACAAGCTATGCACAAGCAAGTATTTGGGGTACCAAATATTTTAAGAACAACTTCAACAGGTTGGTGTATGTAAAGACGTTGGTTGATCCTACCAACTTTTTCAAGAATGAGCAAAGCATTCCACCGGTTTCTTCATCGTGGATAAAAGGAACTGGTCATAATCCTCGGGTAGGAAAAGACTCTCAATAGAAAGTTTGATCATCTATTGTTTAACCTTTAATAAAAGAAACATGCATGCTATGTTTAGGTAGTAGTAACATGCACCTCCTTCCTTTGTGATACTCTATTTATTGGTCAAGTCAATATGTTGTTCTTATACAAGCAAGTGTACTGATGTTATTGTTATACAATCAATTGTACTCTTTTTTGTTATTTATTCTTACTTTTTATATGGGAATTGAGAAATAAAATGGCAAATCTAAAAGTAAGGCAGATAAAATAACATGCACTTATTCTTTTTCCCTTTTCCACACGGGAAGGTCGAAAGTGTAAATTTAAAGATCATCCGGGCCTTATTTGAATTTACAAGGCTTTCCGTGTGTTAAGTCTCTAAAAACATACAAAGGTTTCATGATTTATGACTCTCATAAGAATACAACGATGATTAAAACTTTTCGCTTAAAGGATAGATAAAATTCCGTAGTTAAATTTTGATTATTTCATGCTTTATACCATGATTAGCTGATTTTAACAAAAAGATAAATCTAGTACATCTGGTACCACCACTACCAAGTTTAAAGGGAATACTGATATTTTATTTTAACAACTTAAAAACTTGATAATACTTCCCAAAATGGGGAGTGAAGGCTTGCCAAATGGATTCTACAACCTAAAATTTTATTGGAGTAGATATACTTATAGATTTGCCCACTAAACGGGTTAGATTTGTATGGTTAATAACTCCAATAGGTAATGACTCTACGTTGATCATAAGGATTTGGCAGGTTGTATTAGTTTTCTTTTTGGGGGTGAGGGGAAAGAGGACTTAAATCTTTGAATTCAAGAAAGTAAAGTATTTATAAGATAAGGAGTATCATTGAACCAAATGTCCATTGATCGACAGGTTCTATTAGTAGTCTAGAATCTAATTGATATTATTGACTTATTGTTGTTCGAGGGTCACAAAGTTGCATAGCGTGGCAAATATACTTTTGTGTGCTTCTGTAAAATGTAAGGTCAATTGTCTAATTTCAAGAACAATTTTTTTCTTAAACAACCACTCACGTAAATCACAAAGAATAAATAAAGCAAAAACAACATGTGGATATTGCACTCCCACAACAACAAAGTCAGCAAAATTTTAGGGTTATTTTTTTAGTACTAGGAACGTGAACAACTAATTAAATTTATTATTGTTTGAATGGTCTCTCGGCTCGCGTATGTCACGTCCTGCGGGAGGTGAATCAGGCTGTCGACTTCATGGCTAATTGGTCTTGCTCACTGTAGCTCAATCAGCGATTTCATGATTCGTCATCCTTTTCTTCTGGGATTGCTTACATCCTCGTCTTGGACGCTCGACAGACTCCTCACGTTCGTCGTTGAGTTTTTTATTTTTATTTATGTTTTCAATTATTTTGTTATGTGAGTAATGCCTACTTTGCTTTCATGTTTTTGGTGGTGAGTCACCACCTTGCTTTTGCTTTGACTTTCTTCCTCCCACTTTATATTTTCTGGAGGCTTGGCTCTATGTCTTCCTCCCTTGTGCCTTTTTTCTTTTAGTTATATATACAGGTAGAGGTCCTACTAAAC
This sequence comes from Ilex paraguariensis, assembly GCA_963454935.2. Taxonomy (NCBI): domain Eukaryota; kingdom Viridiplantae; phylum Streptophyta; class Magnoliopsida; order Aquifoliales; family Aquifoliaceae; genus Ilex; species Ilex paraguariensis. Next base: position 171,234 of record CAUOFW020010080.1, read on the forward strand.
CCCCCACCCAGGGTGGCTTTGATTAAAAAAAAAAAAATCAATAAGACATTCTGAGAAATTGGGCAGAGTTGAACTGAGGTTGAATCATAATCTGAAGATGAGAAGTATACTGTGTTCATGGATAAGTCTATGGTACCCAAAAAAATATTTGATACCGTATTCTTATTTATCACTTTTATGAATATTTTTATTATTTTGTTGTATAATAATCAAAAAAATTATACAAACATCCATTAATATAGTAAAATTTAGAGATAGGTACCGAATTTTTTTACGGGTACCATATTCTAAGTCGTGTGCTCATTAAATGAACAAATATCCATCTCTTTTGTGTTTAAAGCATTTGGTTGGCATTCAAATTGATTGGTTGGCTGATCCAATTTATTATGTTAATGGACAAGCAATCTCAATTTTCAATGGTCAAACACCTAACTCAAAAAGAGAATTTTCAAAGGTCAAAATCCTCCACATTTCAGCGCTTTGAATAAATAACTTTGAATAAATAACTCTTCGTATTTACTTTGCATCTATTTTAATCATGAAAAAATATTTATCGTAACGATGATACTACGTCTTCATTATCTTTTAATCTGGTGGTTTCTTGGTCCTCGGCCGGAGAGAAAGTTTGGGAAGCATTCTTTTTTATTTTCTTAAGTTTCATAATTTAATTTATTGAAATAAAAATATAAGTTGTGTCCTGTCACATTCTATCAACCTCTTCCCAACTAACTAACACTTCTCTAATTCCCCCAACTAACTAACAACCTCTCATTGTTTTCCAAATAATCAATTTTTATAGTCCTCCAACTTCTCAAAATCCTCTAACTTCCCAAATGGGGGCTGGGACCATGGTTATCAAAATTTTAATTAGTCAACTAAAATACACCATTCAATTTTAATTATTCATTCTCTCTCTCTCTACAACACAAAATAAAAAAAGTAATGTAATTTGAAATTAAAAATATGACCTTATTTAGTGACCTAATTTACTATGACTTTAGATTGACTGTAGACCCCATTAAACATTGGAACTTGTTCTTCATTCAATTATCAAATTTTTAGGTCTGAATAGCATTACTCAAATAAAAAAATCTCAAACATCTCTCTCTCACACAAAACTTAAAAATTCTCAAATATATACCCTCCCCCCCTCCCCCCCCCCCCCCCTCTCCCTCCCTCTTGAACACAAACTCTTCTTTTTTTGGTTTGTGTTACAAATTTTTTTTTTAGTTTTTTGTTAAGAAAAATATATCAAAATATTTTATATTTTTTATTAAACTTAAAAAATTCAAATTTTAAATTGATAAAATATTCGCTAAGACCAACTACCACAAGAAAGATCATGTGGATTAGTGACACTATTAATATAAAAAGATACGGTGATAAAATTTAAATATAAAAATTAATAGTACTTTTAATCTCAAAAAATAAGAGGAATAGATTTTAAATAAAAATATTAATATTAAAAATAAAATGTATCATTTTTTGTTGTCACTTTAGTCCTCAAATAATTTTGGGTAGGGGTGGCAATCATGTCGTGTTAGGTCGTGTTCGTGTCTTGTAATTTTGGGTTTGTGTCGAGCAATAATCAACCCTAATTCAACCTGTTTAATTAATCATGTCATGTCAACCTATTTATTTTTGTATAGTATTCGCGTTAACCCATATAACTCGGTGAATTAAAAAATTAAGGCTCATTTTGATGTTTAAAATTTCATTATCCCTTAATCGAATATATGCTCATAATTTTTTTTTATATACTAAAAATTAACTTAATAAATATAATAATAAAAATGAGAAAATATATATTTTTGTACAAGAATTAGGTCACTACTTGATAAAATATAAAAAAAATTAGCATTTTATTCATATACTATTACTTAAATGTATTAATCATGTCAATTTCATATTATTCGTGTTTGACACTAACCCAACTAATTTATTATTCGTGTTAACAGATTGGGTCATATACGAGTTTGCGTCAAGAAATGAGCAACTATAACCTGCTAATTTCATGTCGATTTAAAGTCGCGTTTTTGTGTTGTGTCAAAAATTACGACCCTAGTCTTTGGTCGTCCCTTTTGATGGAAGAATATTAAAAACTTGGTAGAGCATTAAAAAGAGATGGAGACCAGAACTCAAAGACGCAAAGTGTATAAACCGAAATCAATCAATTCTGGGTTGAAACATTTGGTTGCATTTTATATCTCCTAATTAATTAGTTGGCTCATTTTCTTGTGTTAGTTTAAAGGGAACGTCAAACGCCACCCAAGAAAATCTAGATGATCAAACCCTTCGTTTTTCTACTCTTTGAATAAATAATAACTCTTCCTATGGAATTCATATCTATCTCCATCCATACAAATAATAATCAGATAATGGGTAGAGAGAGCTTTTTATTTTATTTTTCTTCAAAGCCATCTAGTGTGGGTGGGGGTTTGGCAGGACCCTTATTTGTATAGATAACTAAAAGGAAAAAAGTACAAGGGAGGAGGACATAGAGTCAAGCCTCCATAAGTGGAAGAAAGTCAAAGCAAAAGCAAGGTAGTGACTCCCCACCAAAAGCAAGAAAAATAAATAAATAAAAAACCAAAGTGGGAAATCCCCACAGAACAAAATAATTGAAAACATCAATGAAAATAAAACTCAACGATGAATGTGAGGTGTTTATCGAGCATCCAATGCAAAGATGCCAGCAATCCCAGAAGGAATGGATGACGAATCAGGGAATCGATGATTGAGCTGTTGAGAGCAAGTCCAATTAGCCATGAAGTCTGCAGTCTGATTCACCTCCCGCAGGACGTGGCAGACGCGAGCCGAGAGAGAAGCACACAAAAGCCTAATCTGAGCAAGCAGGTAAGCATAAACCCAGCACCCAGTACCTTTAGAAAAAACCCAAGAAACCACTGTAGCTGAATCTGACTTCACTACCAACTCTGAAGCTCCCAAATTTGCAGCCAACTCCAACCCAGCACAAACAGCCTGCAACTCCGTATACAGAAGAGGCTGATGACCCAGAAACAAGCCAAAAGCCCTAAGTACCCGACCCTGGTGGTTCTGAACAACACCCCCTACCGCAGATAGCCCCGGATTGCCTTTAGAACAGCAGTCAACACTGATCTTCAAGCAACCCGCTATAAGACGAGACTAAGTAACCAAACGAAGAGGTCGAGGCCAAGGAACGAAGACCCTAAGAGAACCCACAAACTCAACCGACTCATCCCGACGCAACTAACTTGGAACAAACCCAAAAGCAAACTCAAGCAAATGCATAATGGCCATAACCCTCTGAATCACAACTGGCACATGAAAGGCCTGGCCATCAAACCTATAAGCATTACGCGCCTTCCATAAGTGCCACATAATGAAGCACAGTAGCAGTACTCGCACATGACCTGTAGAAGGAGCGCAACGCCGCCAACGAAGCATCAAAGTATAAGGAGACTGAAACAACCAACATCTAATCCCAAACATCCAATAAAAATGACCCACACCTGAACTGCAAGCGGACAATCCAGAAAAAGATGTCTAAGAGTCTCAACAGCCCCACCACACACACATAGGGATACTACATGGAAACCCCATCTCTTTAAGCCATCATCTGTGGCCAAGAAACCATGAAACAACCGCCACATAAAGAAGGAGATCTGTGCCGGAATATGCCTCTGCCAGACACAAGAAAACCCAGCCCGAACTGGAGCCACACCCTGAATATCAGCCCAAGCAGTCCTCAAGGAAAAATCCCCATCCAAAGACAACCTCCACCTCATCTGATCAACCCCCTGATCCGGAATTGGAATCTACACAATCTGCTTAACAACTGAAGAAAGTAAAACCCCCAACAATTGGCCTCTGTCCCACTGCCGACCCGCCCAGTAAGCAGAAACAAGAACCCCAGAAGTTGTCCCCGGATACATTAAAGCCAATGAGTAATCCCCCAATTAACAATTATACCAAAAATTAACCTCACTAGACCGTACTAACCATCTGATCCTCGGCTCAGTCACGAATCGAATCCCACACAACCGCCTCCAAAGAGGAAAAACTGGGTAACGAAACTCAATCAGCACAGGAGGGGGTGGACCTACAGTACTTGAACCTCATAAAAGTGGACCAAAGTGACTGTTGAGCACGAAAACTCCACCATAGCTTCACCTCACAAGTCTCGACTAAGTTAGGAAAAGAACGCACCCCTAAGCCATCCTCCTCTATAGGGAAACACACCTCAGCCCAGTGACACTAGTGAATCCTTCGATGAGTAGTTGTATCACCCTACAAAAAACGAGTGAACATCCTCTCTAACTGGTGAAAAACATCTGTAGGAGGCCTTAGCATGTGAAACAAGTGAATAGGCATCGACGCTAGCACATGATGAATCAAAGTGAGCTTACCTCCAAAGGAAAGCAAGCGATTCGCCCATCCAAAAATCCGCTCACGCACCTTCCGAATCATCTCATCAAAGTACGAGATCCGGAGATGACCCAAGTAGATAGGGCACCCCAGATAAATAAATAGGAGGTCACACCTCTGAAAATCAGTGGTCTATCGTGCAATCACCTATCTGGAATGCGAGGCACGCGAACTGATATAGAAACTGCTCTTAGCCTGACTAACTAACTGACTAGAGGAAGCCTCGTAGTGATGAAGAAAATCCATAACTCACTGCAAGCTCAACCGACACCCATTAGCAAAAATAATAATGTCATCAGCAAAAGCCAAGTGAGAAACCGAAACGTCAACTCCAGTACTATAAGCCACCCCCGAAAATCGAGCATACAAAGAGTCCAAGTCTCGAGAGAGATACTCTGCAGCAATGATGAACAAACAAGGAGAAAGGGGGTCACCCTGCCGTAGCCCCTGCAACTAGAAAAAACCTTGATTGACCCCATTCACCATCACAGAAAACCACGGCCCCCAGATAGCCTATCGAACCAAAGAAATCCAACCCTCAGAGAACCCAAAAGCCCGCAACATCTAGAGAATGAATGTTCTAGACATCTTGTCATATGTCTTAGCCATATCAACGTTTCCACCCCCGGGAACCTCTCCCCAAATCATGAACCAACTCTTGATTCAAAAGAACATTGTCCTGTCACACACGGCCTCGCACAAACCCACTCTGCGTCGGTGAGATGATAGGCGGCAACAAGGACGACAGACAAGAAACGAGGATCTTCGTCAGCACCTTGTTGCTCACGTTACATAAACTAATGGGCCGAAAATCTGCCCAAGTAGAAGGTGACTCCTTCTTGGGTAAAAGTACAATCAACGTACTCATGAATCCTCGAGGCATAGGAGAACCCCGGAAATAATCCTGAACTGCAGCTAGCAAATCTGCTCCCACAGTGTCCCAACAAAATTAATAAAAGTGACTGCAAAATCCATCCGGCCCCGACGCACTATCTAAATCAATAGAGAACACGACTTGTCTCACCTCCTCCAAAGTCGACATAACACACAATCCAACATCATTTGCATCAATTACAATAGTTGGAATAACCGAAAAATCTGCAACCTCAACCTGACCAACTCCTACAGAGAACAATCCCTGAAAAAAGGAAATTGCCGAACACCAATAGCCCTAGGCTCAATAATCTACTCTGCATCATTACCCCGGATCTGATGGATTGAAATAACATGTCGCTTCTTCCTCACTGAAGCATGAAAGAAGCGGGTGTTCGAATCCCTTTCTCGAAGCCAACGGACACGGGACTGCTGTCTCATAAAGGACTCCTCATACTGTAAAGCCTGCTGCAACTCAGCCCTAGCCTGATGAAGGGCAGCCCGATCTAAAGGAGACCCTGAATAATCATGTGCCACCTCTCTCCTACTTACCTCGGCCTCCTGAACTCGCTAAAATACATTGCCGAATACTTAAAATTACAATTTGTCAAATTAATTTTTACAAGTTTAATTTGTTAAATTACAAATAAAAGTTTCCTCCTTTAGAAAGAGGTCACAATAAATTATATAGAACATGAAGACTGAGTGTATTCAAAGCATAATAGAAGATGGAAAAATAGGGTAGACTTTAAATGAAGCATGACGAATGTCGCTTGATCTAAATCTGGGCAATGATCAAGACGCATCTCTATGTCATCAATTCCATTGTTTTTTGAAAATTGAGAACAAAAAACTGAATAGATTTAGATAACAAGTTAGAACTGTTTTATGTGTTTTTTTGAAATATTTTTAAAATTTAGAAAACACCACCATCACCACACTTCCATCAGCACCACACTTTCACCACCTCCAACACCATCACACTTCCACCACCACCACACTCCCATCACCAGCACCAGATTCCCACCACCACCACACTTTTGTTCCACTATTTTCTCGGTTATTGTTAAAACAAGTTTTACTATTTTTTTTTTCTGTATAACTGTTTTTGCAATCATAGAATCAAACAAGTTGTGTGACAAAAAAACATTAAAAATAGTTTTTTAAAACTCTTCTAAAAATAATTTTTGTATATTATTTTTTGAGATACATATATATATATATATATATATATATATATATATATATATATATATATATATATATATATATATATATATATTCCCATATATTGCGAAGGGTGAGTAGGTGGTGGAAGGTAAAGATTATGAATCCCATATATTGCGAAGAGTCATCACCAGTAACTAGAAACAACCACCATGACCACATCATCTAGATGAAATGTATAGGCAATACATGTGGAAATTCCACGAGACTTACCATGTCAAGTCAAAAAGATTATTTAGTTGAAATGAACTTGAAATCTATTGTTCAAAAAGAGAAAACATAAAATCAGAAAGATTGACTAGTAGATTCTCTATCCTGATATTGATTCAAAACACATATCACATATACGGTTTGTGAGTATAATACAATGGAAAATCAGCAAGTAATACAATACAACGATCCCCCAGTATGAACGCGATGTCATTTTGGTCCATCAACTTTTAATTATGCAATTTGATGTTTGATGATTTATTGAAAATACACTGTCCTCTCTTCATATATGATTAATAATTACTTGTCTTTTGATGATGCTCATCAAGTATCTACTTTTGTTTATTACTTGAACGTAAGTTAGTGAAAAGACCATTAAAAATGAGGGATACTAGTACTTTATTTTGGGAAGATTTTAAAAGTTTTAAAACTGTCTACTCAAATATTAAAAATTTCATATTATACATTTGTATTTCTCAAAAAGTGTGAAAAAAAACAACATGGATGGATTTTTTTTCTTTTTTTTTTTAAGATCTTGTTAGAGCACTTTACCCTATGTGTAACATCCCAATCCCACCACACTAGTATTATAAAAATAAAATTTAGGCAATCCCGCTATTAATAAATAATATTATAACATGACACTTAAAGAAAACCCATCCGAAAAATATTTATCTGAGGATCATTTTTTTTTTTAAAGAAAGGTCGTATGCGCGGCACACAAGCCTGCTACCATGTAGAATATTTACAAGTGTTGCTTACATGACAAAACAAAAATATTGGCATCATATACAACCCAAATTTTTTTTTTTTTTAAAAGACAAGAGAAACAGACACGAGCCCTTCCCGACACTCCTGACTAGACTGACTAGACTTCTAGCTGCGGCAGTGGACTGTAAACTTATATACAGTTTACCTAAAAAGTTTTCAAGCAAATTTTAGTGAGTTCTTATTAATGATTTCAGAGATAGAGCAAAGAAAGTAATGTAATGTCCTTACTCATTTATGGAATTTTAATATTCGTATTTCCATATCTTTTCTCAAAATTCTATTTTATTGCGCTACGGTTTCACACATAAATAATCATCTTACCACCCAGGCGACAAAACACCACACAATAATATTCGTGGTTCCACACTTTTTCTCCAAGTTCTATTTCATTGCGCTATGATTTCACACAGAAATAACCGTCTTGCCACCCAGGCGACAAAACATCACACAAGTTAATCATCATATCAATATACGATCATCACTCAGACAACTTAACAAAATGTATCCTTTTCTCGGTATTCTTTTTTTTTTTTTTTGAACAACTTACCTCACATCAAAAATTTAGCTTCCATCACTTAGACAAAATCAACTTTAACTTATCTCAATCACGGGGACAAATGTGAACACTTGGGTTACTTTTAGTCACTTAGACATCCGACCCTTTATCGTCTCAACCATTTGATTTTTATTTTCGCTTGTCACACAAACAACTAAACTATAATATTATAATCTGTCACGAAGACATCTTATTCCTATCGTAACATTAGAACACTTAAACCATTTATTCACAATAAAACTCATAAGCTAGAAAGTCATATAAAAACAAATAAACTTTTACATGTACATAAAACCAAATGTTAGCGTACATACGTACCTTGTTAAAAATTTATCGTGTTGATGACTCCTAAGCCAAAACTTTTTGAGCAGCGTTCTTTATGGTTCTCGTCCCTGGACCTGACACCTATTATTCAAAATCTCATTCGAGTATTAATAAATAATACCGATGTACTCGAATTGGTTTACACAAAACAAATTTCTTAATATAATCAATCCACCTTCAATCACTCATCTACATCTAGTAATATCAATTACTCAAAAAACATAAATAAATAAACTAGTAGTTATAATCAATTCCAGTCACATGCCATTCATAGTTAGTAAAATTACCCACTCGAAGCCATGACATCCAAAGTAAACATTTCTCATAAAATTAGAGTAACCAAAATATAGTTGAATCTACATAATTTTCCAATAAAATCATAAAATTGCATGAAAATTTCATACCCGTGAATTTCATGAAAATTCAAGAACAATTAACAAAATTTCTAATTATAAATACCCAGTAAAATCATAAAATTGTATGAAGATTTCATACCCATGAATTTCATGAAAATTCAACAACAATTAACAAAATGTTTAATTATAAATACCCAATAAAATCATAAAATTGTATGAAGATTCCATACCCACGAATTTCATTAAAATTCAAGAACAATTAAAAAAAAATTCTAAGTACCCACCACACTTCAATTTGTTTTTTTTTTTTTACAGAAATATTAACTTAATTTACACACCCACATAAATATCAAGATGTAACTTTCACGCATTAATCAAATCTCATACCCAACATCATACATCAATACACAACATCTAAACACATACAAAATACCATCTTTGAAACACATGCAACACACATAATGCCTAAATAAAAATAAGATTTTTCTACATATTAGAAGAAAGAAAATGAATCATAAATCTTACCTTGTACCCACACTTTATTTTTTCTTGCTTCTTTTCTTCTCTTTTCTTTTCTTTCTTTCCTTCTTCTTCTCTTGGTTTTTTTCTTCTTTCCCTCTTTGTTCTTGATCTAGCCGAATATCCCAAGTGCAAACCCCCCCCCCCCCTTTTTCTTTTTGTTTCTTTTTGCATGCAAGACATGCATGTCTTGCTAAGTTGAACTAGCAATCATAACCCTATTTTATAATATATATATATATATATATATATATATATATATATATATATATATATATATATATATATATACATACACATATATATAATATACATACATATATACAATTATATGTATGTACCCATTTTTCTCTTCTTGTATACATATTTATACATAAACATGTATATACATATATTCAAATTATTGACAATCTATTAAATTCGTCTCTCGGACCCCTAATTCCACATGCGCTAATGTACATAAAATAATATCACAAGTCAACATTCTTATTTAAATTTTCACACTTTTATAAAATTATCTCTAAATATTTAAAATATTCATCGTTCAGTTTAGGTCTTATATCATTACTCATAATTAAATACTAAACGTCAATCCTACGCATGCATGTCACATGTGAATATGTTTATGACAAATATTATATATTGGTTATGCGTGTTCGGGTCTTACAATTTTTTCCTCCTTAGGAATTTCATCCCCAAAATTTGACTTACCAGTCTAAAACAAGTGAGGATACTTGATTCGCATACTTTTCTCTGCTTCCCAAGTTGCTCCTTCGACTGTTTGATTCCCCCCCAATACTTTTACTAATTGTATGACTTTCGTTCGAAGCACTTGATCCTGTCAATTTAAAATTGCCACATGTTTCTGCTCATATGTCAAATCATTGCCTAGTTCCACCAGCACCGTTGCTAGAATGTGAGAGGGATCGGTTACATTTTTTCGGAACATTGACACATGAAATACATCATGTAACCGAGACAAATTCGCCGGTAATGCTAAACGATATGCGACAGCTCCAACTTTTTCAACTATCTTAAATGGCCCGATGTACCTTGGACTTAATTTCTCTTTCTTCCCAAACCACATAACCCCTTTCCACGGTGAAACTCGCAAAAATACTTAATCATCAACAGAAAATTCTAGATCTCGTCTCCTATTGTCTACATAACTTTTCTGTCAACTTTGAGCGGTTTTTAATTGCTCTTGTATCACTTTCACCTTGTCCACCGTTACCTGCACTAATTCTGGACCCAATATCTTTCGTTCCCCCACCTCGGTCCAACATACTGGCGTTCTACAACGTCGTCCATATAGTGCTTCATACGAAGTCATGCCTATGCTAGATTGAAAACTATTATTATAGGCAAATTCAATCAAGGATAAGTGATCATCCCAGTTACCCCTGAACTCCATTACACAAGCTCTCAACATGTCTTCTAAATTTTGGACCACCCTTTTTGATTGTCCATTTGTTTGAGGATGAAAAGCTAAACTGAGCTTTAGTGTGGTACCTAGAGCTTGTTGTAAACTTGGCCAGAACTGTGAAGTAAACCTTGGATCCCTATTTGCCACAATTGACACTGGTGCTCCATGTAAATGCACGATTTCATTCACATACAATTTAGCATATTTCTCCAAAGGAAAGTTTGTTTTTACCGCGAGAAAATGAGCAGACTTGGTTAAACGATCAGCTATTACCCAAATGGAATCATGTCCCTTCTGGGTTCAAGGCAAACTCACAACAAAATCCATCGTGATATGTTCCCATTTTCATTCTGGAATAGGGAGTGGTTGAAGTAGTCCCGCAGGTCACTGATGCTCCGCCTTTACTTGTTAACATACCAAACACTTATACACAAACTCAGCTATTTCCCGTTTCATTCCCATCCACCAATAATATTTCCGAATGTCACGATACATCTTAGTGCTCCCTGGGTGCATAGCGTAGGCGGAATTGTGTGCCTCCTCCAAAATCATGCGTTTAATTTTCAGGACATTGGGTACATAAACACGATTTTCAAACATCAACATATCATCTTTGCGCACTTTAAAATCAGTTTGACGCCCACTTCCAATCTCCTCCCTCATCTTCTTCGCAAATGAATCATGTAGTTGTGCATTACAGATCTGATCTTTCAAATATCGTTCTAACTTTAATTTTCCCCAGTACTACATCATCTCCCAACAATTGAAATTCCACACCTAAAGTCCTTAGCTCTGCCAAGGCATTCACCCGCGCACATTGCACACATGATAACAATCCCGATGATTTACGACTTAGCGCGTCTGCCACTACATTTGCCTTCCCTGGATAATAATGAATAATGCAGTCATAATCCTTCAATAACTCCATCCATCTCCTCTGTCGTAAATTCAACTCCTTTTGCGTGAACAAGTACTTTAAGCTTTGATGATCAGTATAAATTTCACAAGTCTCTCCATATAGTTAATGTCTTCACAATTTCAAGGCGAACACAATTGCAGCCAACTCCAAATCATGGGTAGGGTAATTACGCTCGTGAGTTCTTAATTTTCGAGAAGCGTAGGCGATCACCCTCCCATCTTGCATTAATACACAGCCCAACCCCCAATGTGAGGCATCACTGTAAGCTACAAAATTCCCGCCTTCTGTTGGAATGGTTAAAACAAGTGCAGAAACCAACCTTATTTTCAACTCTTGGAAACTTTGTTTACACATATCATCCCATTGAAATTTAACATCTTTTCTAGTGAGGCGGGTCAACGGCATCGCAATTGAGGAAAATCCTTGAATGAATCTATGATAGAAATCTGTCAATCCCAAGAAACTTCTTACTTCTGTTACATTCCTTGGTTGCTCCCATTTTACCACGGCTTCAATTTTCTTTGGATCCACTTGAATACCATCTTTTGACACCACAGGTCCAAGAAATACTACGCTATCCATCCAAAATTCACATTTGCTGAATTTGGCATACAGTTTCTTTTCCCTTAAAGTTTGTAAAACAAATCACAAATGTTGCTCATGTTCTACTTCATTACGAGAATACACCAAAATATCATCTGTAAACACAATTACAAATGAATCCAGGTAGGGTTGAAACACCCTATGCATCAAATCCATAAAAGTGGCCAGAGCATTTGTTAATCCAAACGGCATAACTAGAAATTCATAGTGCTCGTACCTAGTTCGAAATGTCGTCTTTGGTACATCAGTTATCTTTACCCTTAATTGGTGATATGCAGATCTTAAATCAATTTTGGAATCGACTTTTTGCTGCCTGCAATTGGTCAAACAAATCATCTATTCGTGGCAATGGGTATTTATCGCGAATAGTTACCTTATTAAGTTGTCGATAATTAATACATAGCCACATAGTGTCATCCTTCTTTTTCACAAATAGCACTGGCGCTCCCCATGGTGAAGTACTCGGTTGAATAAAACCCTGATTCAATAAATCTTGTAACTGTTCCTTCAACTCTTTCAACTCAGCTAGTGCCATTCGATATGGAGCGATTGATATGGGTGTATTTTCGGGTAGTAATTCTATCACAAATTCTACTTCCCGATCAGGTGGCAACCCAGGTAATTCATCCGAAAAAACATCAAGGAAGTTTTTCACTATTGTTACCTTTGTTGGTTCAACCTTATCCTCAACCACACACCTCACATATGCCAAATAACCTTGGCATCCCTTCTTAAGCAACATTCGAGCTTTGATTGCTGATATAAGACAATTTGGAGTTACTTTCCGTTCACCTTGGAGTTTAAATTCGGCATCGCCAAGTGGTTGAAAAGTAACCTCTTTTTTATAACAGTCAACCGATGCATGATAGGCCAATAGTCAATCCATCCCCAAAATCATATCAACGCCACACATATCGAGTGGAAGTAAATCCACAAATAATTCTCGTGTGTCAATTCGAATTATGCAAGCCTTACAAATAGTACTAACTACCACTACCTCACCCACCGGGGTTGCTATGGATAAATGATAATTCAAAGGTGTGGCAAGGTGTTTCCAATGCTTACTATAGATGTGTGCAACAAAAGAGTGTGTGGATTTGGGATCAATTAAAATTTGAGCATTTTCACCTAATATAGAAATTGTACCTGTAACCACATTGGGCGACGCATAAGCATCCTGCTATGTCATAGCGAAAACCCGTCCCTGAGTCCCGGTAGCACCAACAGACCCCTTATCTGCACCTTGCATCCCTGCCGATGTTGATGTATCTCTTCTCCCCACATTTACACTGCCCACTGAAAGTGACTTAACAAATTTGGTTGGACATTCACGTGCAAAGTGCGCACTTGCCCACACTCATAACATCATCGAGCTCCACTAGCTGATCCTGTTTGACAATTCCAAGCGATATGACCTTCCACTCTACATTTAAAACAAGTAACATGAGTGTCTCGTCCACTTGATTGTCCCCTGCCGTGAAATTCTGTTGGGGTTTAAAGGAAGTATAACCCCGTGAACCACTAGATTTACTAGAATTCCAACACCTCCTGTTTGTGAGAACTTCAATCCTTGCCCCTTCTGTCCCGATGTCTGACCCCCACATGGAGATGCCATACCAAGAACGGTGTCAAACTTTCTCCTCTTGAATTGCTCCCGTCGCCCCTTTGATTCTTTTACATCTTTCTCAACAACTAAAGCTTTATTAACCAAGGTCACATAACTTGTTAACTCAAAGGCTGAAAGTCGACTCCGTGTAGGCCAAGCTAATCCCCACTAAAAATTCTTGCACAGAGCCTCATCAATTTGAACAAAAGCCCTTGTGAAATGTGACAATGTAGTGAATTATTTTTCATACTCTGCCACTGACATCCTGCCTTGAGTCAGAGTCATAAATGCTATCTCCTGCTCATACCGATAAGACTCAGGAAAATACTTGTCATTGAACACTTTCACGAATTGATCCCAAATAATATGTAGTGATGCTAGAGCCACATTACCGACTACTTGACCTTCAACTCCTACTACCAGTGCAACCAACAGTCGCCTAACAACCTCCCACCAAAAATGTGCTTCCTCCTTAAGCATAAAGGATGCAAGTGTCACTCGTTGATCATCATAGAGTTGCATAACTTCAAAAATTGATTCCATCAGTTTCAGCCAGTCCTCCGCCTCCGATGGATTAATTGTCCCTGCAAACATCGGAGGATCTAGTTTCATAAACCTCTCATGAATCGTACCTTGCGGTTCCGCAAGGGGTACATGTGGTATTGCCCTGGTGGCTGCCTGAATCTCTGTTTGCAATTCCACAATCCGATTTGTTGATGCCGACACCTGCACTATCACTTCCAACGCCCTCTGAATCATATCAGGTTGATTCTGTTCACTTTCCCCGCCCTTCTATTGTTGTCCCTCCCCTACCTCAGCCACAACAGGAGCATGAGAACCTTCAGCTTCCCCTTGATTTTGACCCTCAGAAGGATCCATTATGCTTTCAACGATTAGTTGTAATTCACAATGTACACAAATACACATGTACTTAGCATTAGTACCTTAACTCATTTCTACTCACTGACTCAAACAACCTAACCAGTCCACTGCCGACCAAGACATTCATGTCTACAGAACCTATAAACCTAGGCACTAATACCAAAAATTGTAACACCTCAATCCCACTACACTATTATTATAAAAATAAAATTTAGACAATCCCGCTATTAATAAATAATATTATAACATGACACTTAAAGAAAATCCATTCGAGAAATATTTATCTGAGGATCATTTTTTTTTCTTTTTAAAAGAAATGTCGTATGCGCGCGGCACACAAGCTTGTTATCATGTAAAATATACATATCTTAAAAATATTTACAAGTGTTGCTTACATGAAAAAAGCAAAATATTGACATCATATACAACCCAAAAAGTTTTTTTTTTTTTTAAAAGACATAAGAAACTGACACGAACCCTTCCCGATACACCTGACTGGACTTCTAGTTGTGGCAGTGGACTGCAAACTTGTGTACAGTTTACCTGAAAAGTTTTCATGCAAATTTCAGTGAGTTCTTATTAATGATTTCAGAGATAGAGTAAAGAAAATAATGTGATGTCCTTGCTCATTTATGGAATTTTAATATTCCTGTTTC
Organism: Ilex paraguariensis; assembly: GCA_963454935.2. NCBI lineage: Eukaryota > Viridiplantae > Streptophyta > Magnoliopsida > Aquifoliales > Aquifoliaceae > Ilex > Ilex paraguariensis. The sequence goes on from CAUOFW020010080.1 coordinate 186,572, forward strand.
CATATCTTATCTCAAAATCTATTTCATTGCGCTACGGTTTCATACAGAAATAATCATCTAGCCACCCTGGCGACAAAACTCCACACAATAATATATGTGGTTCCATAACTTTTCTCGAAGTTCTATTTCATTGCGTTACGATTTCACACAGAAATAACCGTCTTGCCATCTAGGCGACAAAATATCACACAAGTTAATCACCATATCAGTACACAATCGTCACTCAGACAACTTAACAAAATGTATCCTTTTCTCGATATTCTTTTTTTTTTTCTTTGAACAACTCACCTCACATCAAAAATTTAGTTTCCGTCACTTAGACGAAGTCAACTTTAACTTATCTCAGTCACGGGGACAAATGTGAACACTTGGGTTACTTTTAGTCACGTAGACATCACAGGCTAACAATTCTCTTTCGTCCCTTTGACGACTTCACTACGCAAATAAAATACGTCACTTAGACATCCGACCCTTTCTCATCTCAACCATTTGATTTTTATTTCGGCTTGTCACACAGACAACTAAACCATAATATTATAATCTGTCACAAAGACATCTTATTCCTATCGTAACATTAAAACACTTAAGCCATTTATTCACAACATAACTCATAAGCTAGAAAGTCACATAAAAACAAATAAACTTTTACATGTAGATAAAACCAAATGTTAGCATACATACGTACCTCGTTAAAAATTTATCGTGTTGATGACTCCTCTGCCGGAGCTTTTTGAGCAGCGTTCTTTATGGCGCTCGTCCCTGAACCTGACATCCACTATTCAAAATCTCATTCGAATATTAATAAATAATACCGTTGTACTTGAATTGATTTACACAAAGCAAATTTTTTAATTTAATCAATCCACCTTCAATCACTCATCCACACGTAAAAATATCAATTACTCAAAAAACATAAATAAATAAACTGGTAGTTATAATCAATTCGAGTCACATGCCATTCATAGCTAGTAAAATTACCCACTCGAAGCCATGACATCCAAAGTAAACATTTCTCATAAAATTAGAGTAACCAAAATGTAGTTGAATCTACATAATTTCCCAATAAAATCAGAAAATTGCATGAAAATTTCATACCCATGAATTTCATGAAAATTCAACAATTAACAAAATTTCTAATTATAAATACCCAATAAAATCATCAAATTGTATGAAGATTCCATACCCATGAATTTCATGAAAATTCAAGAACAATTAAAAAAAAATCTAAGTACCCACCACATTTCAATTTTTTTTTTTTACAACAATACTAACTTAATTTACACACCCACATAAATATCAAGATGTAACTTTCATGCATTAATCAAACCTCATACCTAACATCATACATCAATATACAACATCTAAACACATACAAAATACCTTCTTTGAAACACATGCAACACTCGCAATGCCTAAATAAAAATAAGATTTTTCCACATATTAGAAGAAAAAAAATGAATCATAAATCTTACCTTGTACCCACACTTTATTTTTTTTTCTTTTTTTCTTTTTTTCTTCTCTTTCCTTTTCTTTTTTTCCTTCTTCTTCTCTTGGTTTTTTTCTTCTTTCCCTTTTTGTTCTTGATCTAGCCGAATATCCCAAGTGCAAACCCCCCCCCCTTTTTTTTTGTTTCTTTTTGCATGCTAAGTGGAACTAGCAATCATAACCCTATTTTAATAATATAATATAATATATATATACATACACATATTTATTACATTATTACACATGTTTATAATACACATACCCATTTTTTTCTTCTTGTATACATATTTATACATAAACATGTATATACATATATTCAAATTATTGACAATCTATTAAATTTGTCTCTCGGACCCTTAATTCCACATGCGCTAATGTACATAAAATAATAAAATAATATCACAAGTCAATATTCTTATTTAAATTTTCACACTTTAAATAAAACAATTCTCCCTATAATCATTCTTTATAAAATTATCTCTAAATATTTAAAATATTCATCGTTCAGTTTAGGTCTTATATCATTACTCATAATTAAATACTAAACGTCAATCCTACGCATGCATGTCACATGTGAATATGTTTATGACAAATATTATATATTGGTCATGCGTGTTCGGGTCTTACACTACGATATTATTTACTAGGGCATTTCTTCCCATAAAAATTCAATTGTTTCACATGAATAGACAGAAAATATGACACTATTTCCTAAATCAGGGACATTACAATCACTTAAAAAAATTATGACACAGTACGAGACTTACAATTTTTAATGTTGCAAAATAAAATTTAAAATTTTTCAGGGGACATCATTTATGTTTTCAGTTATTTTGTTATGTGGGGAGTCTCCACTTTGCTTTCATGTTTTTGGTGGTGAGTCACCACCTTGCTTTTGTTTTGACTTTCTTCCTCTCGCTTTGTACTTCTGGAGGCTTGGCTCTATGTCTTCCTCCCTTGTACCTTTTTCCTTTTAGTTATACTAGCAATGCACACGTGCTTTGCACGTGAAAAAAATTAGTTCATTAATTTTTTATTAAATTTATTTGAGATACAAAGTTGATGAGTAATAAAATTGAATTATTTTTTGTAAAGGTAAGTGAATAATTAAAATACCAAGAAAAAATGCACTTAATCTTTTAACCTCAACATTTGATAAATTTCAACCAATAAATGATAAAAATACTCAAAAACATGGTACATGTAAAAATATTCAAAAACATGGTATATATTACATTAACGTTTTTTTTTGGTGAGGTACCTAACTTTAACTATTTTTTTAAATCTTTTTTCTTATAGTTAGAATAACGAATTTTTGGAGCATACAATTTTTATTTATAATGCTATAATAGAATATGAGCAATTAAAAATTAAGTTTAATAAATTTGATTACAGAGTATTAAAGTTTGAATCGAATTCAATCGCTTTTTTACAAAATTTAACAAATAAGTGTGAGGTTGTTTGACTGTAAGTTAATAGACGTCCTCAAAAGACCCATTCTTTATATTTTATCTAAAAATTGATAAACTCTTCCCCAAAAAAAAAAACGGACCCAAAAAATGATAAATAAAATCAAAAATTACATCAACTTCTCAGTCTTCTCAACTCACCCAAGTTACACCCGTAATTTGAATAAGCTCTAGTTTAGAGATTTTTTGCTTGCTCTCTTAATAGTCCATTCTCTCTTCCAAAAAATCTCTATCTTCACTTTTAAAACATAGGGGGTCTATGTTTTCTTGGAACAGCCGACTCTCTTTACATGCATTCTGAAGGATTCTCAAAATGGAGTTGGATTTTGCAAGTGCCATTATTAATTGGTTGAAATTTTATACTTCTTCAGATGCATCTTTGGGTTTAGATTGTAGAGGTCAAGGCAGGAAGCTTTTATCTTATATGCAAACCCTTGATGCATTGGGGTTTTGATTGGATAAGTTTCAGAATGATGCTGGTTAGAGAAATTTTCTATTCTCGTTTATTCAATGATCATGAACAGATTTTTATTAAATGAATTTGTTTATGTGAACTCTGTAAATTACAATTTTAGTCACTTCTAATGCGTAAGTGTTTTTACAGTGTCAGTATGCTGTTTCTATAGTAATTTTTTTTTTGGCTTCTGTTAATTAATTTTTTATGTGGTGCTTGCCATGTTATGTTTGGTATTTTTATGTCAACTAGATTTGTGATCCTTGAAGCCCTGTTTATGATTTCTTGTGTATAATTTTCTCGTTCACGATTCACGTTTCTATTTACTGTTCTCCTAGACTTGTTAATATAATCTTCAATAGATTTCTGTGCGAATGATTGAAGAGGAAAAAAGAAGCAAATCATGTCTTAAGTAGTTTCTGCATAGTTTCTATGTGGCACCTTCTTTATTAACGAGTCATGCTTTTGACTTTCAAGCTGTTTTTCCTCCATTTTAGATTTTATTTGCATTTAATTTATTTATTATTGGATTGATTGTTGGTCTCAATAAATGTTAGAATTTACCATCAATTCAAAAATTAAGAATAATTAGGTCAATATTATAGGAGATTTGAACAAGCTTTCAAAATATTAGCTATATGAGCAATGAAAAATTGGATTCACGAGAAGTTGTAATAAAACAAAGAAACACTAACATAGAAAATTTTAACGTAAACATAGGAATTAATAAACTAAAACATACAAATTAATAAATTAACCTCAATTATGCTGAATACTCGACATACCACACCAATGTAATAAACTAAAACATAAGAATTAATAAACTAACCTCAATTATTATGCCAAATACTTGACCTGCCACACAAATATCTTAGAAAGCTGCTTGACATTAAATTAAGAAAAATTAAGTGTCACAGAACATAGGAATTAACGTAAACATACGAATTAATAAACTAAAACAGATGAATTGATAAACTAACCTCAATTATGCCGAAAACTCCAACTTCGATCTCATTGAGTTTGTCACAGAAGAGCATGAACCCATAGAACTTCAAATATATGACTATGATATATATATATATATATATATATATATATATATATGAAGGAATTCAAAATATTTTAGAAGTCTAATAAGTAGGAAAGACAAAAATATATATGTATATGTATCACCTAAAAATTATCAATATGTGGTATCAGAATTTTAGTAGAATTTGTACAATTGAACGGAAAAAAAAAATGTATTGTCATAGAGATAAATTTTATCTATCTAGTCATAGAGATAAAGTTTATGTAGTTAATATTTTGGAAGTCAAGTAGGTATGAAAGAGAGGAAAATATGTGAGTATAATTAGTTTTATGGTAATAATTAAGGGTGAAATAGAAAATTAAAAATTTTCACATATGGTGACATTTATAAGTAGTATAGATATAGATATACAGGACTGGGTGGCTTTGAATTAAAAAAAAATGGTCTTTAATAGGAATTGGGTGGAGTCTCAAAAGTAATTATTATTTTATTAGCTTTTCATACACAAACAAAATATTTTAATAAAAACCCTTTATTTGATCTATGACGTCAGTCCTTGCGGCAACCATTGGAAGCGTTAGAAGCTTAAGTATGTGAAAAGAAGGAGGAATACGGATGTGAAAAAAAAAAATAATAAAGACGTGGTCTTAGCTGTTTAAATAAGCAGCGGCTAAGTCTCTACCCCCACCTTCCCTTTTTCAATAAAGAAGTCCCACTCCCTAAGAGGCCCCTCTTTGATAAAAATAGAAACGAAATAAACTCAATTTTACGATAAATTCGGTTTGTTCTCCACTAACCGCAAGGATTGAAATGGATCCAACTAAATTTATTACTTAAATAGTTTGAGAATATTTTATTAGATGAGTTGGTGGACCGCTTGTCCTGAGAATATTTTATTAGGTAGTCTGGCATGGTCAAAAAGTATAATTATTTATGATGACTCTAAAAATTTGACAAAACAAAAGCAAAACAAAATACATCGTCTTTTTGAAATAACCTATTAGTGACACATATTGTTGTCGGCAAAAAAATGTGACGGGGCTTTTGTCGCTCAATGTATTCCTTGTGGCACCACATGTTGAGACAAGAGAAATGTCAATCATAGGACCGCCGCAAAACTATATTGTACGATATAAAAGCACTTAAGTGACAATAGAATAAGTTGTGTGCTCCTTAGAGCAACTCCAACTCACTTTCTATTTTTTCTTTTTTAGCTATTTTAACTAGTCAAACACTACAAAAACTCTCTAACCCACTCTATCTCACTCTCTATTTCTCATTTCATTCAAAAAACTCTCCAACCTTCTCTTTCTCTCTCTATCTCTCTATATATATGTTGTAATCCCCTTTAAATTATCGAAATTAGTGAAAGTTAGGTGAAATAGTTAGTTAAAATAGAGATTGTGGTTGGAATAAACTTATAAAAGTGATTCTCTAAAATAGAGAATATAACATTTAAATATATTTTGAGTAGCTAAAATAGAGAGTTGGGTTGGAGTTGCTCTAGTGAAGCTCAAAAACATAAATATTTTTTGTGGCGATTTTTTTTTTGTTTGTGCATTTTCAAATTCAAAAATATTAATTGAATTTTTATACATTAAAATTAAATTGACAAAAGTCGAATCGTCGACCAAATGTAATTAAGCTACTTATCTATTTAAGAGAAAGAGAATAAAAATTTAGACTAGTTAGCAAAATGAATTTTTTCAAAACAAATGTAAAAGTTAAAATTTGTGGGAGTTAAATGTTACTGGAATATGTGGAGCATGTATTAATATTGTAGACAACCAAAGAGATGTTTTAAAAAGACAAATTTATCAAAACAACTATGGTTACAATGAGTTTCATTGAAATACTTCTACTTACACTAATAGTCATTTTGTGCGCCTTTAAAAAAATAATTCAGCAAAAACCTATCCTAAAATTGAAGTGAACTCAAATTTGATCTAAAAAAAATATAAAGTTGTATTGTATAACTATTAGTTGATAAATAATAAATTAAACATTTATTTTGAAAATAAGACAGAAAAATATTTATTCAGGGATAACACATTTTTTTTACCATATACATTGGGCAAAATAAAACAAATCAGCTCGAACTCGGGGCTCTAAATGTTTTTGTACGATATTCTAAAAAGTTTACAATAATATTACTTGTATTATTTAATTTAGGGACCAAATTTTGGCACCTAGTAAATTGTGGTTATTTGGCTGCAAGTGAACTTATTAAATGTTAGTTCCTGTTACTAAGAGTAATGTTTTTTGGATCTAAAAACTCATTTGTTGACCTAATGATGTTGCTTCACTGAAATCATTGGATGAAAAATAAGTTTTAATATTTGATAGAACCCACAGTCAATCCAAAGATCATAAATTATCAGATCAGCAAATAGAGTCAGATTTTTAGATTCAAATTGTATTACTAATATAATGGTCAAAATGCATTAAGTTCTCAAATTAAACCAAAAAATTAAGTCTAGTAACATTGTACATTAAACATATGAGTAATGTTACATAGACTTAAAATGTAGATTTGATAATTACAACCATTGATTTTACTGTGGATTCTAGTATTTATTGAGACCCACTACCTATTCAATGGTTGTGGTTATCAAGTCTAAGTTTTTAAGTCCATGTGGCATTACTCTAAACGTATATATTCTTTAACATATGAACCTATCATATTTATCTATTATATATTATGTATATATTAATTTAATATTTATAAATATAGGGTTAAATGCCCAAAAAAATATATATACTTAGGGTCATTTGCACGTGAACTCCTCGTAGTTTTAAGTGTTTATACTAAACCCCCTCAACTTAAAAATAAAGTGCCAAATTGGATGTCTATTATAGAGAGATATGGAGTTTCGTTGCGAGAGTGGGCTTGATTGTGAGAGTTCTGGTGAGGGTGGACAAGGTGGGAGTGTTGCAAGGGATGGGTTTTGCTGCGAAAGTGGGTTGTGATGGTGTGGTGGGTAGTAGGTTTCGGTGGAGAAAGGAGTGGGTTCAGGTGGTGGGTTGGCGTGAAGGTGAGGTTGCGATGGTGGTGTTGCAGGTGGTGGATTTCAGTGGAGAAAGGAGAGGGTTTGGAGAGAGAGAAAGAGAGATAAGGTTGGGTTGGGAGGGTATTTCAGGAATTATAAGTTATAATTTTAACACATTTTATCTCCACCTACAGCTTTGAGCGCATGTTTAACAACTTCTATTAAATTAGCAATGCCATTCTCTTTTTGTGCTTTATTTTCCAGTTGAGGGAGATTTAGGGCAACAGTTAAAACTACGAGGAGGTCACGTTTAAAAAACCCATGTACTTAAGGTCATTTGCATGTGACCTCCTCATAGTTTTAAGTGTTTGGAGAGAGAGAGAGTAGACATGGATGGGTTAGGGAATGTTTTAGGAATTATAAGTTATAATTTTAACACATTTTATTTCCACCTGCAGCTTTGAGCGCGTGTTTAATACCTTTCGTTAAATTAGCTACGTTTGTCTATTTTTGTACTTTATTTTCAAGTTTATGAGGGGTTTATTGCAACAGTTAAAACTACGATGAAGCCATGTGCAAATTATCCTAAGTACAAAGAGATTTTTTGAATTTTACCAATAAATATAATTGTAAAAATATGCATCTATACTTTTTTTATTCTGCTATTTTTTCATCCTACCAAACACAAAAAAATAATCCTTCCTAATTTTTTCACCCTTTCCTATTTTTCTTTTGTTGAACAATATGTACATAATAAGAAACAACAAAGTTCAAACCCGCAATCATTAAATCCAACGACAAGATAGTTGCCAGTAGGCCAACTGCTAAATTCTCCAACTCATAATGTATTAGCAACCCATTGTAACCACCAAATGAGTCAAGGACATAAGTCGACAAATCAACCTTTTGATCACTAGATATCATGAAATTAACGCCTATTCTAACATTTGGTTCAACGGTTAGTATTGTTCAGACTAGTTTATGTGCACCTCATGGTTTAGCTTCAAGCAGTCCTTTGGGGTCAAGTCATCAAAAATTTATTTCTTATGAATTCCATAATCTCAATATGAATGGTCTGTTTTTGACCAGATCGAAGAAGATATTTAGTCCATGTACAATTGGTACCTTTAACATAAGATCAATACTGCCCACTAGTTATTTCACCTAAATGATCTATTTTTTGTATACTTGATACTACTTTTTCAACAAAAAATGCAAATATAAAATTATAAATTAGAACCTACTACCAATTTTTTTTCTAGGTAAAAGGATAGTAAAGGATGACCACACCAAACAACCCCTTAGATATTACCTTGAAGTTCTCACCCATTATAGAATATTCGATTTGAGTCATAGTTACTGACCTGGGATGGTTAAGTCCATCACCACAGCACCACCGAGGGTAAGTTGAACATTCAACCCCTCAAATAGTATCCAGTTCACAGGGATTACTACCGCAAGCGAGTTCGAACCATGACCATTGAAAGAGGGCGGGATTTTCACCCTTTACTGAAGATAATTAGGCTACCAACTCGGTGGTCTACCAAAATTGATCTCCCTTCTAAACAAGTAACGATGAAAAGAGTGATATATTCTCTTTTATTTTCTCCCTATTTTCTTTCTTTGTACATATCTATTGTGAATTCAAATGAGACTCATTATATAAAAGTAGGTCTATGCTAAAAGAGAAAATAAAAGAAAATGATATTGGAGGGGCTCTGGAGCCAAAATATCATACGGTAAGAAGCAAAGAAGATTCTAAGAGATGTAACCTCCAACAGAGATTCTAAGAAATTTTTTTCTATATATTGAGAGATTCCGTATAAAGAAGATCTTTTTCTCTGTGAATTCCTTCAATCGACAATTAAGACAGTAAGAAAGAGAATTGCATAGTGGAATTGAAGTGTTGTTCCGATGATGAGATTGGAGAAAATAGTGATCGGACGGCAAGAGTTGAAGCAATTTTGCATGAAAGAATCTCATAGTGGAATCCAGTTAAGTATATTTTGTGTATAGACTGTGTGAGATGGGTATAAAGAGAAACTCTAAATGTGAACATTAAGCTAAGTTTTGTTATTAATGGGGTGGGTGTAGAATGGGGTGAGCTTAGTAACTAGTGAAGTGGTTATAAAAATGATGAATTTAAAAGTTTTATGATTTATAATTTAATAAAATGAGAACGAAGATTTGTGGGGTGGGAATAGCCGCACCCTTTAATGAGCTAAGGTCATAATTCGACAAATCACCCTTTTTGATCACTATATACAGGGGTATTCACGAGCCGGGCCGAGTAAGGGTCGTGAAATTTTTTTTGGGCTGGGCTGGGTAGGCTATGCCCAAGCCATTACCTGGATGAGTTATTAGTTTGGTCGGGGTAGACTTCGAGTAGGGGTAAACTATCCGCAACTCAACCCATCACTCATATGGGTCTATTGAATGGGCCTATTGGGAGGGCCTATATATATATATACAAGTAGAGTCAAAATGGCAGCTCAAACCATTATATAGAAGTGGGTCTTTGCTCAGAGAGAAAATGGTCTTTTGGAAGTCGGTACACTAAATTAAACATAATTGTAAAAAAGTACACATAATAAAATATTTTTGAAAAAACTACACAGCTGGGATACAAAGACGTAAATGCCCATTTTATAAAATTTTCTTTCCTAAAAAATGTAACAAGGCATTTATCTTGAGCGCTGAAATTTCGGGTCATTTAATTTGAAATCTCTAATGCACCTTGATTCATGCATTGTTTTTTTTTTTTTGGAAAGTGGTTTTGTTTTCAAATTATATTTATGCATTAAAGATCTCCTAATTTTATGGGAGAACTTTAATATTATGTTTATTTTAGGATATATCACTTTGTTTGAATTTCAAAAATTTGTTAATTATTGTTTATATAATTATTTTTTATGTAATTTGAAATATAAAACTATTTATACTGTAACAAAAACGTAACAAATTTATTAAACAATAGTGTAACACAGACAATGTAACAAAAACAGTATTCAATGGTTTTGTACATGTGGTAACAAATTCAAAACAAAGTTGGACGATTTTGAATAAAATTATATATTTGACAAAATGTAAAAGTACAATATTTTGTGTAAATGTCTTGTTATACTGTTTTTGTTATACTATTATTATTACACTGTTATGGAGTTCGAATATTAATATAATTTAAAAATAAAATCAAGGTGCATTAAATATAATTTGAAAATAAAATCACTTTCGAAACAAAATAAGCATGAATCAAGGGAGAATATAAAATTATAAAATATTAAAGTTCTTTCATAAAACTAAGAAATGTTTAATGCATCACTTTCCAAAAAAAAAATAGGCATCGATTAAGGGAGAATATAAAGGTTAGAAGAATATATGAAAATTTCAAATAATTTACTTTTAAACAAATAAATATCAAAATTAAAGACTTTTTTAGCTTACATTTTTTTCTATGTACTTTTTTACAATTAACACTAATTTGGTATACCCCTTCCAATTTCCCCAAGAGAAAATAACAGAAAATGATATTGGAGGGGCTGTGGAACCGAAATACCAGACGGCAAGAAGCAAAGCGTGCCAAAATCATGTTACTACTCCTCTTTGTCGATTAGAAATTGTCTTCTTTTCCAAATTGAACACATTGACTTGTGTTCCATTTTTTATGGTCAATAAATAGCATGGCTTCCTTTTTCACATTGGCTTCTTCTATGGCATCTTGATGATTTGAAAACTACTAATAAGTCATCCTTCTTAGCAGCTCGTGAGCAAAACTGATAATATTTTAAGGACAACACCAACGAACCACTACAGTTTTTGCAAATTGATTGGTTGTTCAAATTTCTTGTGTTAGTATTACAAGCAATCTCAAAGGTCAAACACTCATCCAACAAAATATCAAGGTCAACCCCGTTTGTTTCATATCTATCAAAATCAACTTCTAGATATATTACTTACCAAAAAAACCTTCTTGGGAAAAAATTAGAGATAGCACTTGTAAAAACATAGAATTTGGAAATATTTCTTCACGATTTCCTCTTGTCGTATTCTACGACGTGGCCTTATGATCATGCTTCCACTCCCCACCAAACCAAACAACCATTCACTTAATTTTCGTAAAAAACCAATTCTTATAGTCTTATAACTTTCTATAACTCTCTAACTTACTAGATGGTCGGGTTGGGAGGAAAAAAGGAAAGGGTGAGGAAGGGAGAGTGGGCGGTGTAAAGGAAAGAATTGTATTTCACAGGTCGACGCTTAGTAGCAACTAGAAAGAAACATCAATCACACCCATTCTAAGGCCGTAACAAAATGTTGCCGTGAGACTTAGGGAGAGACAGAGGCAATCGAGCTGCCAACTTTCTCCAAATCATCTAGATGATATGAATACGCAATGCAAGTGGAAATTCCACGAAGATAGACCATGTCAACTCAATAAGATTATTCAGTGAAAATGAACCTAAAATATATTGTCAAAAAAAAATAAAAAATTAAAACTAGAAAGACTTACTAGCAGATTCCATACCCAGATGTCGCGTGAAGGACTTTAAAATTTTTTACTTTGCCCCTAAAAGATTAAAGGTCTCATGTTGCACCCCAGAATTTGTCAAAAAGTATAGCATCGTTGCGCCAACAACTAGATAGCATCGTGTTTGGACATAAAATGAATAAATCATATGAATATTTAATATATCAACATCTGATAATTTGGATGTAATAAGAAGATGTCACGTGGCAGAATCTGAAGAAAAGTGAGAGATGATTAACCACAACCACTTTTAAATATTCAACCCATTGACAATGATGGAAAAACTAACGGAAATCTAACATAAATGTCGCATTGTAATACTTTTGATACATTAAGAGTACAATGTAGAAAATTTAATCTTTAAAAGTGTAAATTGAAAAACTTAAAATTTTTAGGGTACAAAGTGTAAATAACCCTAAGTATTTTTGAGAAGATACTTCAGGATTTTAAGTCCCAGTGTTATTTCAATGTGGGTTGAAATGTTCAATTCAACGCTAAATGATTCAGCAAAATCAAAGAAGATTAACACAATTTCATCTAGACCCTACGCGGTTTGTTGATTTTTAAGCACACCATCCTGACTTTTTTAAACTTCTGCCGGTCCTTGTGTATTGGACATGGAATAACAGAGAAAAAGCTATTGTCTTTTGAAGTACTATAAATAGATAAGGACATTACTCAACTTTTGCTCACAAAACCAAAAACAAACAAGCAATGAAAATGATCACCCCAAGAGCCTCTTTTCTTTCACTTCTTTTTGTTTTTCTCTTCTCCACTTCATTGGCTGCTTCGGCTCATGAAAATGAAGGTTTTCTTCAATGTCTTTCCTATCAATCTCAAAACTCCACCTCAATCTCTCAGGTTCTTTACACACCACAAAGCCCTTCATATTTGTCTGTCTTGGATTTCTCTGCTCAAAACCTAAGGTTCACTACTCCTCACACCCTACGACCTTTAGTAATAATTACACCAACGCACGAATCTCATGTTCAGCGTGCCGTATATTGTTCTCGAAAGCATGGCATACAAATAAGAACTCGGAGCGGAGGACATGACTTTGAGGGTCTCTCTTATGTTTCTGGAGTACCATTTGTCATCATTGACTTGAGAAACATGCGATCGATTATTGTCAATGTTGAAGATAACACAGCATGGGTTCAAGCTGGTGCTACTCTCGGTGAAGTTTATTATCATATTGCAAATAAGAGTGGAACTCTTGCTTTTCCAGCAGGTATTTGCGCTACTGTGGGCTCTGGTGGACATTTCAGTGGGGGAGGGTATGGTGTGCTGCTACGTAAATTTGGTCTTGCTGCAGATCATATTGTTGATGCTCATTTAGTTGACGTCAATGGTAGACTTCTTGATAGAAAATCAATGGGGGAAGACCACTTTTGGGCTATTAGAGGAGGTGGAGGTGCTAGTTTCGGGGTCATTTTAGCATGGAAAATAAACTTAGTCGTTGTTCCAGAAACTTTGACAGTTTTCTCAATAAACAGAACTTTGGAACAAAATGCAACTAAGCTTATTCATCGGTGGCAATATTTTGCACACAAGACTGACGAAGACCTTTACATCAGAGTCTTCTTAAGAAATGTGAATTCTAGTCAATATGGAAACAAAACAGTACAAGCTTCATTCGACTCTGTGTTTCTTGGTGGAGTTGATAGATTACTGTCATTGATGCAAAAAGACTTTCCTGAGTTAGGTTTGGTGAGAGAAGACTGCAGAGAAGTGAGTTGGATTGAATCCGAACTCTTTTTTTACGGTGGAGAATCAATGGATACTTTGTTGAACAGGTCTTACGCATTCAAAGCCAATTATAAGATTAAATCAGATTACGTAAAGGAGCCCATTTCTGAAAGTGCATTTGAAGGAATATGGAAACAATTTTTTGAAGAAGATGTCAATGTGCCAATAATGGTGTTGAATCCTTATGGTGGAAAGATGAGTGAGATTTCAGAATATGAAATACCTTTCCCACATAGAGCTGGAAACATCTACAGCATCGAATACCAAGTAGGGTGGCCGGAAGAAGGGGCAGCGGCTTCCAGAAAGCATATCAGTTGGATCCGAAGACTTTACAGGTATATGGCTCCCTATGTTTCCAAAAATCCAAGAGAAGCATATCTGAATTATAGGGATCTTGACATTGGAGTCAACAACAAAGGTAACACAAGCTATGCACAAGCAAGCATTTGGGGTACCAAATATTTTAAGAACAATTTCAACAGATTGGTGTATGTGAAGACATTGGTTGATCCTAGCAACTTCTTCAAGAATGAGCAAAGCACTCCACCGGTTTCTTCATCGTGGATAAAGGGAACTGGGCATAATCCTCGAGTAGGAAAAGACTCTCAATAAAATGTTTGATCATCTCTTGTTTAACCTTTAATAGAGGAACCATGCATGCCATGTAGAAGATTTCTTAGGTAGTAGTAACATGCACGTCATTTGTAGGTGCTATTTTAGTAAATTAATCAACCTGATTGTATTGCTCCCTGTTTTGCTTTATTATTCTTACCTTTTATATGGGAACTGTGTAATGAAATTTCAAATCTAAATGTAAGCTAAGGAAGATAAAGTAAATTTTTGAGATGGTAATTTTCTCGATTAGCTAATACTTTTAATAACTATAGGGTATTACGAATCTATAGTCCCTTTGTTAATCACAGAACCTTGGTGCAACAATCAAGTAATTGATGCTTCAAAGTTGCGTTTTTCACACTCAAACAAATAATTGATGCGCTTTGATGCTACGCTTGCCGTGCTTGATACGGGTTATCACTTAGCACTCATTGTAGCTGCAACTTGCCCGGCACCATAGTTTACCACGTATCTTCATTTGACCTTATTTGTTTTAAGAATTTTAGGTTTTTAAAATGGGTTTTGCTTGGAGTCTCTCTATCTGTCTGTTGTTCGTGTGCATATAGATAGGAATGAAACAGAAAAAATTTTAATATGAAAAAACTCTAAAACGTAGGAGCTTTTAGTTTCAAATTCTATTTTAATTGGATGAAACTACCGCTTTAAGGGTAATTTAGTCTTCTTATAATGAAGCGCCGTTTGACACCTAAACTTTTTTTTTGAATGAACTTAAAGCCTAATAAGTCTCAAAATGGGAACAAGCTTCCAAAAATTTTATTTTCCATTTGACTACCTCGGACCCGACCTATTAACTAGTCAAGATAGTTAGGCCCAGCCCTTGATTGGCTATAGGCCCAAAACAAATGGGCTAGACTGCCCGACCCGGTCATTCATACTTTGTCCACTATAAAAAAAAAATTCTAGCAACCCATTTTTTACTTTTTTTTTCCATCGGGTGCCCTGTAAATACCTGCCAGCATCAATGCACGGAATTTACAATCATCCCTTTTTCTCCCTCTTCATCCTTCACCCCGCTCCCACCGTTCTTAATTAATGAAAAAAATTTAGAAACTATGAAAAATTGTAAGGGGTAAAAATTAATTTTTTTTAAAAAAAATTCAATTAATTGTTGAGAGAGCGAAAGAGTGGATGAGGAGTTAAGCGTTGAATTGTGATTGTCAAAAACCTCTGTTTAATATTTACAAAAAAAAAAAAAAATTCAAAGAGAAAGGATTAAGAGACAAAAGAATTGGATTAGAAAATACTAATATTTTAATTAAACAACTTAAAACCCAGATATATTTAACAAAATGAGCAGTGAAGGCTTCCCACATAAAGTGTACCCTATTTGATTGTTGTATATATACTTATAGGTTTGTCAGCGAATGCGTTAGAATTGTTTGATTGATAACTACATTAGGTAATGACTCTACTGTGGTTATAAGGATTTGACACGTATTATGTGGCAGCTGGTTGGTTATATATCTATATAATAAAGTAGAACGAAGTTTGAATCCAAAAGATAAAGAGAGATTCAGATCGTTTTGAGACAAAACACAAACACATCCAACGGAAAACGTAATCTCAACATAAAAGATGGTTCAGATCATCTCATAAATACTAATCCGATGATCATAATTGAACTTAATTCTAACACTTCTATCTCTCATGTAACTCTCTCTCTTATCTTTTAGACGTTTTAAACACACTATCTCATCTCCTCTTCTATATATATCTATATAATAAAGTAATTAGATTTCTTTATCTTTAATTTTTTGGGGCTCTGATATTTTTATAATTATTAATCTAACGATCGTAATTAATCCCTAAATTGCAAAAAGACCTCTCATTCTAGAACTCTAAAGATGTTTGCCTCTCACTTTCTACATCTCATTTCAAGACTCTTTGAAGAAGACGTTTCTCCCTCTCTGCATCGCTACCATCCACCACCGTCTCAACAAGTTTGATTTTTTTACTCTCTCTCTAAGTATCTATAACAATGGAAAACAACTAATGACAATTCAAGATACTGGGTTCTATGGTAAAATTTATACTACTTTTTTCATTCTGAAAGATGATCTTTGTTTGTAGAATATTTGTCTACGAGTAAGTGTTATTTGGATATTGTTGGAAGATATGCTAACGAATTCAATCTTTCAAATTGTAGAAAAAGTTGCCTCCCTCAATTTACAAAATAGGTTGCCAGCAGGCCATAAAGAATATATGGGTGCAGAGGGGAAAGTCACAAGTGTCCAGAAAGGTAAAACTGATGGAAAATCTAAGGGACTAATTGGCTTAGATTTGCTATTTTTCTATTGAAGTGTTTTACACTCTTGCTATCCTAAATTGCACAATGTTTGTTGGTTAATTTTAGATAGTTATCCTTGCTTTTAATCCTTTTCAATTTGATCTCATCAACTTCGGTGCTTAATCCATTTTGCTATTGTGCTTACATTGTGAATATCTTAAACATTGTTTAGAATCAGTAATTGGGTTGCCTTCAATTGTATGATTCTCAATAAAAGATTATCATTCTATGGTTGTGATCCAATGATAACCTTGTGAAACCCTATATTGATACCCTTGTGAACAACTTTTGGTAAAAGAAAATACATTTTGAGACAATCCACTTGCGACACCTACTGCCGGCAAAAAAAACAATGATACGGCTTTTCTCGTAGTATATATATATTTTTGGCACCACTTAATGCCACAACAGAAAGTCGATGTGGGCCACCGCAAACTGGTACTTCTACCCTATAGAGGCATTTAATGACAGTAAAGACATTTAGTTGGTTACCTTTGGACAAAAATAATAAGCTCCTTATTAGAGCTAACATAAATATTGGTTTGAAACATTAATTGGGTTGTTTTAAACTTTATTACTCCTTCCGTTTTTAAATATAAATGTATCTTGTTTAAAGTTTTTATACAAGGATTAAGCAAACTATTAAATAATTCTAATATGAGTAAAAAATAATTTCACTAGACTAAAATACTCTTATTTAATTCGTATTAGGAAAGAAAAAAATATGAAAAACACTTAGTCTCCACTTAATTTAATACATTAAAAAATTAAGGATAAATTTAGAAAAAAAATATTAATTATTCTTTGGTTTCATTAAACGACAGATATTATAGAATAAAAAAATTGTGTAAAAAAATAAATATTTAAAAACGGATGGAATGTTGTGACTAAATTTTTAAGATTATAATTTTATGATTGTGATTTAACGACACCCTTAAGAAGTGCAATACGCATACAACTCTAACTAACGTTAAAAAATAAAGTTTTAAATTAAGTATAAAGTACAATTTCTAAGATTATGTCGGTGGCTCTAAAAAGCCGACACAAGAAAGATAAATTCATTGCTTTTTACGGCGATCCATGTTCAACTAGTATTGCCGTTGCAAAAAAAAAAAGAAAACGTGACATGACTTTTCTTGTGTAATGGTATTTTTATCAAATAAAAGCACTTGGTTGATAATGAAAGACATTTATTGCGTTCGGCCTTAAAGGCTTCTCATTCAATCTAAACATCATAAATGGTCATCAAAATCATTAATTGAGTTGATTTAAATTGTATGGATCCGATTAAAAGTAAAGATTACCATTCTACGGTTGAGATGTAATGAGACCATTATCAACAGCTATATATAGGCAATTGTATCAAGCACAATTTCACAAGAAATTGGTTTATTTTGAGAAGACTTGGAGATGAACTCTCATAGGTCAACGATTTAGCAAAAAAAAAAAAGTTGGGGGGAATATTTTTTCCTTTTTTTTTTTTTTGGTAAATCGTTGAACCGATTAGAGTTCAATTCGACCAAAGATGAACTCTAGCAAGGTGGGATTTTACCAAGAATGTTTTGAGAGCTAAGGTTTGTCCATTGAATTTGTCGTATGTTACTGATACTCTTGGAATTAGCTTTTACAAGAAGTCATACACCTCTACATTACCACAAAATAAATGTTTTAGATGGAGGGGTAACACGTTCACGAAAAATGAAAACATGGGCATTTCTCTTGTCATAATTGGGGGCGTCGCGGTAAAAGTTATTTTCCAAGTCAGAGGTCTAATTGCATAACTTTTGTGATGGTAATAGATGCCGTACATAAACCGTCATAACAGGTGGACACGTTTGCTTCTTTTCTTTCTTTTTTTTTTTTTTTTTTGACTTTTTAGCGACGACAATTTGTTCAACCACAAATAATTGTTTTTTCAAAAGATTGAGGGTGGACCAAAGATCTTCGGTTTCAATGTGGCGATACCTTCCTATATCAAATGAAAAACAAAGAAACTCAAGCCTCCCATCCTTATACCATGTTGCATGTTTTTCAATGAGTTCATTCTATCTTGTAATAAAAAAATGAGTTCATTCTAGATATTGTTAAGCTTCTTAAAGGTCATGTTGGGCAATTACCACAAGGTGGGTAATGTTCCACGGGCAATCTAGATGTAACTTGAATTTAGTAGTTGGTCTAATGGTCACCGTCCCGTAATTGTTTGTAAGTTCAAATTTCGTTACTCCGAGGTAAATATTATTTAGAAAAATAAAGAACTTACAATCAACCTTCAGATCTTCTATTATTTGGATGCTGGTACACGATGGTGCTGCTAAGTTCATTTGACCATTGCCCTAGAGCCTGCATCTCTAGGTTGGTCTATCAGGTTGTGTCCTTTATTTATTGCTAGGGCATTTCTAGACTTGACGGGTATGTAATCTTTGTCATTTAACGGTGACACTATGTCATCACCACATCTTTCAATAAGAATATAAAAAATAAGAAAATAAATTTCACATATTATAGTAATCACCCATTTTATATCATTTAATAATTACCTAAGTGAATTTTATCTTACCCACTTATAGATTTATTATTAGATAACGATATCACATAACATTGATGACGTAATGTTATCGTCACACACAATATTTACTTGTACCGGAGGAAGATCGGAGCATGCCCCTTTTGGCTTCCAATATTTGTGTCATCCCTACAAATATGCTTCAAAGCTCAACCTTCTCATTTGGACACCATATGGCATTGGCCATCCAACAGACTTGTGGCCTGGTAGACTTGGGCTTCATAATTTTAGAAACAATTCGTAAACTTGACAAGAAATCATTACAGTATTAACGGAGTTTTGCTTGAAGTTTAGTAGCTTCAAATGGTAAGTCAGTGGATCCGTTAAATCTATCGAATAAATAACTCAATACGAATTCGGTTAAACATAACACAAGTCAATTAAACGCGACTTGTATACAGTTTACACACGATACAAATCCGACACAATATGAACCCGACTATACACCAACTCTTCCAAATCCAATAGCCTCCTACATTTCACCCCCTATTTCTTGTCATTGAAAATTTCAATATATTGGAAGAAACATCTTTAATGGAGTTAAAATTGTATTCTCAGACAAATTTCAAAATATAAAAATTTGTCTGGAATAATTGTAACTGAACAATTATTATTTTGGGCTACCGGTTCATAAGTAAAAAAAATAATTTCATCATAAAATAAAAACACGCATTTTGATCGCTCTATAATAAAATTATTTATGTGATTTTGCTTATGAAATACCCTTTTATACGTGTATATATACATATAATTAAGCTTGAAAGAACAGAAAAAAAAAAAAAAAAAAAAGTTCATCAAAAAAAAAAAAAAAAAACAGTACTTTTATTTTATTTTTTAAAAAATTGTGGTTAAATTTGTACCCCAATCCAAGTGCTTTTATTTATTATTAGTTTATTTGTTATATCATTACTAGCAATAACCCTATGTCTGAAGACATTTTATAATACTAAAAATTAAATATTAATCATGTAATATTTAAAATTTATTTTTATTTTTTCTCTTTAATCACAGAAATTAAATAAAAAAAAGTAAAATAAGAGAGATAGGGAAGAAATAAAAGGGATGTAAATATAAAATAGTGGGATTATCTAGCATTACGTTTGTGCACTGAAAAAGACGTTTTTGAATAGTAAAAAAAAATTTGAGATTTTTTGGAGACCGGTGCTCAGCCCAATAAGATTCCAAAAAAAAAACTCACTTGCCAATATAAAAACACACTAATTGTCAAACTCTTATTCGTTAGCATCTACACAAGAACCGTATGAATTTTTTTTTTTTAAATATAAAGGATTTTTTTATATATGAAAAATTCAATAGGATTAAAATTAGTTTATATACTAAAGAAAGAACTTTAACTTAATTAATGAAAAAAATTAAATTTAATGGTTGTTTTATTGTTATAAACATTAACCATTGCTGCATTGTTGAGAATTTAACTTTGTAGTCGTAATGGAGTAAGCTAACCCGACCATAATACAGAAAGGGCAAAAAAAAAAAAACTCCTCGTGGTGAGTGTTTCATCAACGATAGCGATAAGTTCATAACTGGATATAATTAACAGACAGTAGATAGGGGTGATTGTGGACGGTTCACTCTGTGCTTGCTTGTCTCACAGTGAGACAGAGAGAGAGATAGATGGCGAGACTGTGTATGAATTTGAGCACTGGCAAAGCTCTGACCATGGCATGTGCTAAAGAAGGTGAACATACCAGTGGAGTTCAACTTCCTGAAAAGACTCGAAACTCGAGGGTTCTGATACTTGGAGGAACTGGAAGAGTTGGAGGGTCCACCGCCATTGCTCTTTCCAAGCTCTGTCCCGACCTTCGCATTGTTATTGGCGGCCGAAACAGGTAATTCTCTGAAAATTCTGTCTAATTTATCTTTCTTTTCTGTTTGGTTGTTGAGAAAATTGCCACAAAAGAAAGTTGAGAACCAGAAAAGAAAGTAAACATTTTGAATTTTTTTTTTCGTGCTTTATGTCGTATATGTTGTGATATGTAATGTATCTATCTATAGTGCTTAGGGATTGTTGCCTTAAATAGTGGTAATATATGCTTGGGGAGAAACTATAGAGTGGCTTTTTATCTGTATGAAGTATTTAGTGTCATAGCATCTGTGGGTGATTTATTTTGGCAGCCTTTTGTTTAGTGAAACGGTGTTGGTTTTTCTTTTCTGTCTGTTTGGTTACTGGGAAAATGTGATAAATAACGAAAGAAATATTTTAGGCCAATGTGCTATGTTGTTGTGATTTTTATGAATTGAATAATTCTCTGTTTGCAATTATTGACAATAGTTTTGAAGGACTGGCTTTTATGAATAGAATATTGACCTCCTACATGTTCTCAGACTCAGAGTTCAAAGTTCTCTTAGTTTCAAGAAGCACATGTAATCCAGCTTGATTATGGACTGGATTTTGTGCCTATTAACGCCAGTTTGAAGTTAATACATGTACAAATGGTATAACTGTTTATGATCAATTAAAGATGTGTAGCGGTTGGCATGGATTGATTATATATAAGAGTTGAATTAGAATTTATAGAGCTTTCTAACTTTGACCGACTTTAACTTTGTACCCCTTTTTTTCGGATAAGAGACAAAATTGCAATCTCAACAGAACAGATATGTATATATCATCTGTTTGTTTTTTAGCCTTTCAGATGGTAAATCATTTATTCATCTCTTAGATGTTGTGGTACTCTAGCTAAGTGAAGGGAATTTTACTGATCCAAACATTCCTGATTTGCTTACATTGGGTGGCAACCGAGTAATTTCTGGTTTGTAAAAATTACTCAACCCGAACACGGCCTGTTTAGATTATGCACATTTGGCATGCTTAATTATTCTCTTATCTTCTTTCTCCTTTCTCCAAATTTATAGATAAATGAGCTGTCAATTTTCCCTGTTGTTCAATCTGGAAATTCTTTACTTTTTTATATGAGTGCCTAAATTGTATATATTGTGTTCTTTGACAGGGAGAAAGGTGCTGCTATGGTGTCTAAGCTTGGAGTGAACTCGGAATATGCTGAAGTCAACATTGACGATATTAAATTATTGAAATCAACTTTGAATGGTGCACCAATTATATTAATTACTTGAATTTCAAACTTCCATATCAGAGAAAAATGTTAGGAATTCGGCTTTTCTCATTTACTTGACCTTTACGTAATGAGCCAATTCAAGAATATAATTTCTTTTTCTTATAAAACATTCCATCCTCCTATTCTGTTTAAGTTCATTACTATGGAAGTTCTTAGCTTAGCATATTTTTTCCTTTTGTGATGAACTTTTACTTCCCTTTCCTGTGGGCAGAGGTGCAAAGAGATGGTGGCAACATTAATAAAAATCATTCACTTAGACTTTGAATTTTATCTACTCAATTCCCACTGATGTTCCTAAATCACACTCATGGTGACTGTGATTTAGTTTGCTGTGTGATTTGTGACTGAGTAATTCAGAATTTTTTTTGGTTGGTATGCTGAAGTTGGATCCCAGCTTCTCGTTTGTGGTAGAAGGCACTATTTATTCAAACTCCTTTGTTGACATTGTATGCTGGCTACTGAACATTATGTTGCATGAGCTCTTTGTTTTTGGACTAAATATGTAGGAGGGAGAAAAATACTGACTTGCCATAAATATACTCTACGAATGCATCAAACACTAATAGCATTGCAACTAGAACAAAATAAAAGTGTATACACATCTTAGTGTTTACCATCAGCAATGGCAGTTTTAATCAATTTTATGGGACTATTAGATCTAGCTCCATTCTTTAAATAGGTTGTTGACATGATACCTATTTACTTTTTTGTTGTGTCTGTTGTTATTATCTGTTAATAGTGATGACTTGATTGGAGTCTCGAACCATGACCAATGTCTAGGAACAATAGGAAAGTCATAACTTATGCCCGTAAAATGAAAGATCTTTGTTGTGATCCCTGGCATATTTGAACATTGTAGTTAAAGTGATAAATATTCTTAGGAGTCTCAACAGCTATAGTAGCTGCCACATTGCCCATCTTAAAGATTTGCAAATTCTTACTGTACTATTCTTTTGCACTGTGCAGATGTAGATCTTGTTGTTCACACTGCTGGGCCATTCCAACAGGCAGAGAAGTGCACTGTGCTGGAGGCTGCCATAGAGACCAAGGTGAGACAAAGGTAATTCACATTTTTATAGTTTCTAGAATTTCTTGTCGCCTATGATAATTGCAAGGCATCCTGTCTTTCTGTCAAAGAATGTAACCTTAGTTTGAAAAATGCTTTCTTCCCAACAGACAGCATATGCTGATGTATGTGATGATACAAACTATTCATGGCGCGCAAAATCTTACATGAATCAAGCAGTAGCTGCAGGCATTCCAGCCATAACAACCGGAGGAATCTACCCAGGAGTGAGCAATGGTGCTATTATTTATCCTTCTCAAACCTTTGTACACTATTAAGACACCTAATACAAGAGAGACAGAAGGCAATAATAATGAAAAGCAAAGAGAATTAAATCGAAAGCTGAAACTAAAATCTATGCGACTAGAGTTTTGCTTTTTGTTTAGAGAGAATAATTTCCATAGCGTGATTTGTACATGATCCATGATCTAACAGATTTTAGTCTAGCTTGTGGACACAAGACTATTTTATATGATTGTATTGCTCTTCTTGTCCCATTACTGCTCTCAGTGGACTACAAATTCTGTCGGAAATGTGGGTTTCTTTCAAAAAAACTCAAGTCTATGAGATCGTAGTCAATACACCTGCACTCAAATATGTCTTAGGCACATACATTTGTCTAGAAAAGTGCCTTTTGCTTGTGTAGTCCAACGGTTCGTGGCCCATCCCATCTGATATCTGACCCAAACCGTCCGCATATATTTCTAATTTTCACAGCCTGCACATTCACATTTGACCTGGAACAAGATTATAATGTTCATACAAAATGAATACCTGCGGTCTGTTTCGATGCTTTCTTGAGATATCAAGCTTTGATTCTTCATACTGTTATCATGATAGTGATGGCAGCAGAGCTTGTTCGTACTGCTAAAAGTGAAAGCAAGGGTGCGCCAGAGAGACTGAGGTAATCAGTTTTTGTTTGTTTCTCATTTTTGGTTCCTGGACCTGTTTTCTTGCTGAGCTATTCTGTAAGCAGTATTAAATATCAGTTGAAATACCATATAACTAAATCAAATCTAGTGGCATTGCTCATTCTAAAAAGGTTACTAGTCCCTTTACAGTTCATGAGTAATAATCCAATTTTGACAATAGTCTCCTACATGGTTAATATCTATAACATCCTTAGTTGCAGCAGTATGCACCCTCACATGCTATACTTACAGCAGATTGCAAGCTTTCCCTTACCTTTTTAATTATTCAAGGTTTTGATATTAAAGCGGCATAACCAACTCTTGCAATCATCTGGGACACCTTACCTCTTATTGTGGCACTAATTCACTGAATTACTTTCTCTCCTAGCTTTTGGTTTCTTCATTAAATCACATTTTTGAATTTATCAATGTCATAAGTCCTCTGTAAATACAATCCAAGAAAAGATGTTCATGTGATTAACTTGACATCTGCAATAGATGAACGTCCATTGAGATGCAATGCCTCCATGAATACTGGTTTAACTTGCCTTACATGTTGAGAAGAAGAACAGTATCCAGCACATGAAAGCCTGCAAAAAAAGAATGTTAATCTATTTGTCTATATGTGTGTGTATTGTTTACGTTACTATGATCAGCAAAATATCTTATCGGAAAAATTGTGCAACATAATATGTGGGGATTGCAACAGTAATAGTTGTCTGTCCATCAAGGGGTAATTGGTAGCAAAGCCAGAAATTAAAACCTTTTTTATGTAACTTCATCAACCCGATGTTGGAAACGAATTTAAGGTATGAAAAGCTATACACGGAAATATTGTTAGAAAATAAAAAGTTCTCTATTTTGTGTGATTGAATACATTGAGGCACAGGGAAGAGGCCAGGATGTCACCTTGGGGTAGGGGCGGAAAACATATCCCGAGAAATTTTAACTGTCACGCAAATTATATTCGTTTGAGCAAAATTCCAGTATACTCAATGGACAACTTTAGGTATAATTAGACAAACATATAAACAATGTTGCAAACCAATTGGTACACTGCATGGTAGTTTACTTGAAATACGATAAAAAGCACTGGCCTTCTTTATCCTTAAAAGATTGGTCGAAAAAAGAAAACAAAAATCCTAACCTTTAAACAAAAGGACTACCGATTACAACCCCTTGGCATTCAGCTCTAACATGTTTGAAACAATAGCCTTTTAATAGAGCTTAAGAAAAATAAAGAGATGGTGGTTCCAGTTTCAATCGATTTTAGGGTTTGTGTTTGATTTTCAAATTAACTTCTACAAGATTGAAACATATGAAAGAAAATTAAAAAAAAAAAAGGAAAAAGAAACCAGCACTTCAGACAAAGTGCCTTAACTTAGTGCCAGCCTGGTACTCAAGTTAACATGAAAACCCATATTAATTCCTTCACGAAAATTTTTCGACCTTTTGATAGAAGAAACAGAACCATGAGCAATCCTATTAGTATCTCAAAGAGAGAGAGTGACCTTGAATTAGGAATATTTTTAGTGGAATGTTGAATTAAACCTGATTATGATGAAACAAAAAAGATTAAGCCCAATTATTAGTCTGATCTCCAGCACTCAAACATAACTGAAAAGCAATTAGCAAATTGAGATGTAAGCTAAGGCTGGGACATTTTGGGTTCTCCCCTCATGTGGGTAGTTTTGGTTTCTTTATCTAATTGCTGTCTCTTTCCAAAAAGCATTGAATAGTTTTATCACACTGACCAACTGGTTACTTAGATACAAAAGCAATCACCAATCAAGTTAATGAAAGATAAATATCGTTACTTCTTTCATCTTATAAGACAGCCGGGTCAGTTTGCAAACCAAGCATTTGGATTGTCCACTGCTTGTGCATCATAGCCATCATATGAACTTTTTCAAAAAAAAATTAGGGAGGGAGTCGCAATGTTTACCATTGTGACACACAAGTGTATGTATACTTGGGGTTTTTGGAAATCTTGGGCCATGGACCTCCTTGGTCCTCCTTTCCCTTTGCCCAGGGAAGCACTTCCGGGCAGTTAATGGCATCCAGAAGTATTCATGATGATTATCTGTCAATTTGGCACAAATGCTTGTGCTGTTGCTGATTAGCTTGGTTAAATTATTCTATGTTTACAAGGTGGTGACATTTTTTCTTTTTCATTTCTCAATCAGTTATGGCAACTTACGTGTTAATGTGTCTGTCTCAGATTCTTCTACTACACAGCAGGCTCTGGCGGTGCTGGCCCAACAATATTATCCACGAGTTTTTTACTTCTTGGAGAAGAGGTTGTTGCATATAATAAAGGTCTGCTTTGAAAAAGAAAAAAAAAAAGCATGTGGTTTCTCCTATTTGATTTGCTTGCCTATACTGTATAAGATGCTAACCAAGATAAAGGCTGTTTTACCAGGAGAAAAAATCAAAATGAAGCCTTATAGTGGAATGCTCAACATCGACTTTGGAAAAGGGATTGGAAAGAGAGATGTTTTTCTCTTGTAAGCATTTCAAGAAATTGCTATAATCGTAACTTCATACCTAAGTCCATAGCAACCAATGTAGTGATGAAAGATTGTCCTATCCTCGATGCACCGTATGTATTTTTATGTAATTAATGAAGGGTCCCACATGAACTTTACTCCCAAATGCATCATCAATAGTTTGCACCATCTCTCAAATTACATAATGCCCTTACATTATCCAGTTTTCCGTGTGTACTTAGACTCGAGTATTTTGAATAATTTTTTTATGAGCAGCTAGTATCAAAATTTGCGTTTTGATCACTCATTAGTAGTTCACTCTTATCATCATTTTGTCCACCTTGTAGATTCTATCCTGAAACTGGAATTAAAGGTAAATAAGCATCATTAATACCTTTCTTCTCTTATGGTACCAACTAAAGCCATCTGTTAATATGGATGTTAAGGAACAATATGTACTCTTGGCCATGAGGTTTGGGTTGCTTGTTAAAGATCAACTCACCGAAGTATTAAACCAGCTATTGGATGCCTGTTTTCAGTCAACATTTCTTGAACAAAATAAAGGAATGACCACAAACACAACATAAATTAAATTCTAACCACCAACCCTTTTATATTTGACCTCCTACCAACTAGAAAAGATGACACAGACAAACCTCAGTTTTAAATAACTTTTTGATATCTTGCCGGTGAATTTAACTAATGATTCCCTCGCACTTTTCTTTTGACTTGTTGGGATTGTGAATCAAATTATTCTTTGATGTGAACCTTACAGGTGTGATGGAGTTCACAATTTTGCAAGAACATTAAGAAGAATTGTACATTTTGCTATTCACTTTCATATCCTTGAATTTCCAACATTAAGAAAAACTGCAGGTTTTTGGGGTATTAAGATCAAAATGCACATACTCTTGCTCACGATGCCAGGCATTTTGATGGCCTTGTGCTCATTCAGAACAAAGTATTTTTCTTCTCCAACAACATTTTAGTAATTGAAACTTATTTGCAGGAATTTGCCTGAGGTCAGAAGTGCCCATGAGTTCCTTGGAGTCCCAAGCGTTAGTGCCCGATTTGGAACTGCACCGTTTTTCTGGAATTGGGGAATGACAGCTATGACAAATCTACTTCCTGCTGTATGCCGTTCCATGCAGAAAGTTTATTTTCTGTCCAGATATTGATAATAAGATGCTTCTTTGATATGGGAACTATCCACCAACTTTCATAGGAGGATTAAGAAATACAACTAACAGTGCGTACTAGGAAATCATTATATGTTTCTGAGAGTAAACCATTGATTTTGAGTGTTCTGTTGCATTTGATTTCAACGTTAGAATCAGATTTAGTCTTGGAATGCCATCATACAGGATACAAATGTGTCTAAAGTAACCCAGTGTGTGCTTTTATAAGAGTTAATGTGGTGATAATTATGTGAGCCCATATTTTTGACACTTGGCTGTAGAAGTTGTTGCTCTTTCTGCATCTTTAGGTGCTGAGTTAGTGATATCTTCAGATGAGATGATTGTCAGTTGATATTAACTGCAACTTTGTTCAAGCAACAAATATACAGATTGCAATGCTACTAGGCTCTAGCTCCTTATAGGCCTACCTAATATGCAGCGAATCTTGCAGGATTTTCTAAGAGATAGAAGCAAAGTTAATCGGTTGG
This sequence comes from Ilex paraguariensis, assembly GCA_963454935.2. NCBI lineage: Eukaryota > Viridiplantae > Streptophyta > Magnoliopsida > Aquifoliales > Aquifoliaceae > Ilex > Ilex paraguariensis. The sequence goes on from CAUOFW020010080.1 coordinate 214,993, forward strand.
TTGAATTATTTGATCCACTAGTTCGAGCAGTCGATGGAATAGCTGGAGAGCGTGTTTCAATGAGGGTAAGATGGCCAACATTGCTTACTGATTTATTGGTTTTTTTGTATCTTATTTTCAGAAAAGCAGATGGGGATAGAGTTCTGCTTGTTGCTAGAAAAATAATTATCAATTAATGCCAGTTGATTTTCATTTTGTCTGGGCAGGTTGACCTAGAATGTTCAGATGGACGCAAGACGGTAGGAATTTTCAGTCACAGAAAACTCTCTATGTAAGTTTTAGCCTTACATTAACTTTTTGACTATGCAACTTCAAAATCAACATCGGATATGAAATTAAGCAGAGAATCTAGTCAACTGATTTACTCATACTGATGATACCTTGTCTTACATAATGTACGTGCTTTTGTTTTTGATGCATTTATTTTAGATCCGTGGGAATTGCAACAGCTGCTTTTGCACTTGCTGTTCTTGAGGGAAGTACACAACCTGGGGTTTGGTTTCCAGAAGAGGTATGTAAATGTCTATATGATCAAGATTCAAACTGTTAACGCAACCAACTCAAAATTCAAAACTAATAGGCAATTATTAAAGAGGCTCACAAGGCTCATATACTAGTTTGACAGGCATTATTATGCCGATGTGGGACAAGCTCCAGCAGAAAAAAGAATTAGAAGACATAACAAATTGCACTTATACCGAATCAATAAAATTGAAACATAGGGTCTTGCCCAAAGCCTTCTTGGCAATGAGTGGAGAGGGTCACTAGGTTCATGTACTAGTTTGAGAGGCAGTATTGTGCAAAGTGGTACTAGCTCTAACAAAAACTTATGCTCCCATGAATTCAAGTTTAGTTTACATGCTCCGTGTAGCCAGAAGGAATCGCAATTGAAGCAAGGGAAGTTCTTCTCAGTCGGGCTGCACAAGGAACAATCAATTTTGTAATGAACAAGTAAAATTTTGTTTCCAATACTCTTCTTTCTTTTATTTTTTTATTTAGTTTTCTTGGTTATAAGCAGTTTTGCCTAAGCTTTTCTTTCAACAGGCCTCCGTGGATGGTGGAAACAGACCCTAAAGAGGTTGGACTTGGAATATATATGTGAACAATTTCTATATCTAATTCTACCACAGTTGAAGGGTATTGTTCAGCTTACCAGCCCACACAACATAGGTAAGACATAAATCTTTGCTTTTGATAATTTGATGCCCACATTCATGTTCACTTAACCATTCTGTTTACTTTTAAATTCTACATTCAGGAAGTGCAAATAGTAGCATTGCAGAGTTACACATTTTGAGGAATTGCGAACCTCCATAGACCCTTATGAGAAGCGAGCAGAAAATCTAGAAACATTTGTATTTTTACTGCAGTATACTAGGTAGAGTTCTCATTCTTTAGAAAAACTGTTAAATGTGTTTCATTCTTTGAACAATCAACCATTGGAAAAACTATTTCATGAACATTCTGATTTTTTGTATTTTACTTGAGCCTTGGTTCGTACCTGATAAAGAGGAGGGAAATTTGCTGTGATGCAATGTCATAAGGGGCCATAAGCCTCGAACAGCCAAATCACATTTCAAACGGACAAAGTTATAACTCAACGAGGTTAAATTAGTACCGATCAAAAGAACTTGGGATTAATTACAATTTTCTGCCATCGACCTTTTGTGTTTTGAACATCGTCTTAAATTTCTTGACTTCGTTTTTAACAATTTTGACCTTATTGGAACGATTTTCTTAGAAAATTGCTGTCATTTTTTCCTTGCAATCTTTGTACCCTCCAGCAAGATATAATGTGCTTGGCCAACATAGTCATACTGAAGGCCACTGCAATTCTTGAAACCCAATACCCCTTCCTCCTTTGATTTGTATCCAACCACCAGGTCCAAGGCGGATCAGTATGGATGCAGTTTTCCCTCTAGTGCAAAGGACTATTTACATAATTTGAGCTTATGACACCCATATCACATTGAAATAATCTTAACATTTGTCCCCAAGTCCTGCGCTCAATAATTAGTGAGAAAAGGAAAAAAAACAAAAATTCGCATCAATTGAACCCAAAATTCCAGACAATGGGCCTGTTTGGGAAGGGCTGAACACCTTAGTTTTTTTTTTTTTTTAAATATAAGAAGAAAAGAAATCAGATCCATTTGAACTCGAACTTATTAGGTAACTTTTCTATTAGAGTTTTATCGGAGTACTTCTAAGGAAAAGCCACTCTTATAAAAATATTCCAAATAATTCTAAGAGTTTTTTTATTTCACTTTTAAACCTTTGTTTCGTACCTAAAAAAATCAGGTCAAAACGAGCTGATCCTTCCGCAGGAATGATTTAAGGAAACACTATCATAGAGTGGTTCACATCCATCCCTCGAAGCTTCATAATATTCTCAAGACTACTGTTAACCTGAGATCAACCTGAAGCCCTGCTTACAAACTACAGCAAAAAATAGAACGCAACCAAATACCTGAACCCAAGTTATTTGTCTGAGAAGTCGGTCAAAGTTAAAACACACAAGCTTTCCTCTCATTGCTCATTCATTTGCTGAATTTTCATACCAATATAACAAACAGTTACTGTACAATCCAATATATTTACTAAGACGCTTTATACCAAAACAAATATGTATAACACATGTTTGATTCAACCAGGACCTCCATGGCCTCTTTGAAAAAACCACTATGTTAGTAATGTCACGGCCAAGAATAGCAAATGTCGCGACCATATTGTCTGTCTGATTAACACACTGCTGCATCAGTATTTGCTGCTTCTTTATCTCATTTACGGTATACTATCATCCTTTCTCAGTTGCATCAATACATCATCTGCATTTGTACATGTTGCCCGTACACAAACAGAACTCACATTCTAAGAGAATCACTTTCCTCCCTCCCCCATATAAAGCTACTATCCAACAATCTGTTTGAAATCCTAAAATATGGTTGATAAAAGTATTTCTGCTAGCTTCCCCAAATTATGTGTTTAGCCTTTGAGCATACCAGAAATCTCAGTCAAGCATTCAACATCTTTGAAACCTTTATCTACCATTTGCCTCCTGTTCTTTGTTGAGTTGACGGAGCCATTGCCCCTTCTTCTGAAGCTCTATACTGAAGCTTTATAGAATATGTAGCAGGCTGGACAGAGCAATTGTTCAACTTGGACTTTTGATGCAACGAGAGATTTGAAATTTCCAGACTGCTTTCACAGATCCTGCCAATAATTGGTCACGTATACTTGTCCGATTGAGTTCTTTCTGACCCTCTATGCACAGAGTTTCCATATGATCTCCGTACCTCTTGCCATTGTTGCCTGCTGCCACTTCTCTCAAATGGACAATTCTGGAAATCTGCATGCATTCTCGACATGCTGCTTCCATAGCCTCTATTATGGGCACTTCTCATCTCTTCCTCAGTATCATACCTTGACCGCTACAAATAGAAAGCATTTACCAAGTGAACACTAAGCAAGGACAGGAAAATTATGAAAATAGAAGATCAGTTTAAATTATATGCATTCTATCATACATTATAAATCTACTGTATACATCCCATTATAATTATAACAAACCCGCTAGTGTACTATGTTTCTGCATTCATCACAGTTAACTAAAAAAGGCCCTTCCAGAGAGCCAAATAAAAGAGGGAACTTAAGATATTAACAGTCCAGGTACAAAACTGAGGCTAGTGAAAGCATAAGTGGAATTACTGGTGAGCATTTCAAGTAGGGAAAATCATATAAAACAACAAACGGTAACAAGTAAATCCATCATGCACTGTTGTATGAATCTGAAGATAAATCATTCTCAGTTTGGACATGAAGGTATGGAACAGGATCAGAGAGGTGTATATCAGTCAACTAGAGGGCTTTCATAGTGGCGTAGTCCACGGCTCTGCCACATGACTACATATTTTACTGTGGGCGATGAGAAGTGAACCCTTGACACCCCCCACCTCCCCTCCTGCTGTCCCTATAGATAGAATGCAAGTGCTTTACCCCAATGCTACAATGACTCTGACAGCTGCATGAATTTATTTTTCCCTAACTCCTTGCTTTCTTCCTCGCTCCTTTCTCCCCCAGCAAGAACAAATATTAATTTGGTACCAGTCGGCTCTATTACAGAAATCTATGGTCTTATCGTGGATATTCAATTCTAAAATTAACAAGATATGGGGAAAAAAGTATAATAACAAGTAGAATTCTCCTGTTTATGCTTATATCCTGAAAATTTTATTTCCAGTTTTTTATTTTTAAAAGCTTAATAGTTCTGAAGAATGAGAGACATGTCACCAATTGTCTAGTCTCTGCAAGGTAGAGGAAAAAAGGTGGGAGACTCGTGCATACAAAATGAATACAGCTGCAATCCCTTATTTAAAAGTGATAGCAACAGTAATTGGCAAAAAAGCACTTCAACATCACAGAAAGACTGTATTTAAAATATGGCAACAGGATGCTCAAGCCTTCAAAAATTTGAGGCCCTTTCCTTTCTCTTGGCCCAGAGAGAGATGTATATGTTAAAATAAGACCTTGGTAGGGTCTGAGAGTACTGCATATGCCTCTCCAATCATTTTAAACAGCCTGTCAGCATCTTTGTGGACCTCTTCTGCTATTTGCTTCCAGAGCCCATCATCACCATTCTCACTTCTAGCCAAAGATTGACCAGCCTACATCAGTCAAATAATTTTTTAGAAAGAGTGCAACGAAAGAACCATGTTGATATAGCAGCAGCAGAAGTAAAAGGCCAAAAACCTTGTCGGGATGATGTCTGAGTGCAGCTTTCCGATAAGCTTTCTTTATTTCTGATGTGGCTGCAGATGGATCTATGCCCCTGAAATGTCAAAAGCATCATGTCACCTATAGTTAAAGACATCTATGATGAAAACAACAGATTGTCAATAATACAAGAGAAGCACAGATATGATCTTCTGAAACAACACAAATGAAATAACCATGCCAAAGGCGCTTAAAAACACTTGGTGATTTTGAAATGAAAATCAAGAAGGCAATGGTCAGTTTATTTTGATTAGAAGGCACATACTTACAGATTAGCTTTGACAATGCCCATGGTATATGCACAGCACTGGTCATATACAGACATAAAAGACTACTGCAAACAAAGTTCCACCCATCCCTCAGAGAACTTAGACAAATTTAAAACGGTAGACAACTGCCACGCGTCAAACCCCTTGTATGTCCAGAAATGATACTGACAGCCCTTCTACTTCGTAGGTCCATCTCAGAGAGTACCCTGCTGTGACTAGTAACAGGACAAAAGGTTGATGCCGTGAAAGAATTCTTCGACTTACCAAATAATACCCTTTACCAGAAACGTTCCTTCTTCGCACTCTCTTTCTCTCAATGCCTCATTTAAAGCGCATGCACACACAAACACACACTCTTTCACATGCCCCAACATGGCACCACCACCACCACCACCAATTCACATACCTCTACCAAGAGTTTCCACCAACACAAAGAAACAGTCAATCCATAAGGCTACCCCAACATAAAAGATCAATCGATCCCACCATAGACTACACACCTGCATACACCCCCAACACAACTCATGGACAATCCTGACATCAAATTCCCCCACTGTCACCTTCACTATAACCACCACTAATATCATCGAGCTTGCGACTGGGAAATATCAACCCATTGTCTATGGATGTGTTATGTCAGGCTCTATAATTAGTTTAGAGATATTTCTATGTTTGCATTTATAAATACTCTGGAGTGCAATTGTGCATTCTAGCGCAGTACCCTTCGCATAGTTTTTCTTGACTATTATTTTTTCTCCAAGTTTCTTTCTTCTTTCTCAATACCCTATAACTTCACAATCAAACTTGGTATCGCAACCTCGATTGAATCTAAAACTTTAAATTTTGTTGAACCCACCGGAATACATCCGACCATAATTGTTAATATCGTACGATACGTTACGATCCAGGCCTAAAACGATATGGATCGTAGTTATGTATCGTTTTTGCGTTGTATTGTCCGATACACAATACGTTTTTATGATATGATACGTATCGTTCCAATACGCATGACACGTGCAAATTTTTTTTTTTTTTGAAACGACGTCGTTTTGTGCCTAGAGTTTTTTTTTTTAATCCCTATAACCACTGAAACGATCAATGGCTAGGGTTGCAAAAAAAAAAAAAATCCCTCATTTTTCATATTCATCGTTCGCTCATCGCTGGTCAGAGCCTCAAAGGTCTCTAGTTTTTCCTTCAGCCATCGACAACGAGTGTGGGTGATCGATTGGGAGTGATCGATTGTGGGTTTGAGATTTTGACTACGGATGATCGCTATGGGTGATTGACTGTGGGTGATCGCTGGTCTTCGACTGTGGGTGATTAGTGATCACCGGTCTTCGAAGCCGCCTCCATCAAAGCTGCATCTCTTCCATCTAAGCTGTCTCCATCAAAGCCCAGGCTCCATTGAAGCTCCCTTCTTCCTTCTCCACTCCAAGTACTCCATTGAAGCTCCCTTCTTCTTCTTCTTCTTCTTCTTCTCGGTCTCCATCGAAACCTATGGTCCTGTGCAGTAAGAAATGATGTTAATTTATTTACAAAGCCAAATATATATATATATATATATATATATTTTGTATAAAAATTTTTGAATCTTGATTAATTTTAAACAGTGGAGTCTGTTTAATTTCTAAATCTTGATTAATTTCTGAATCTTGATTAATTTTTTTTTGTATAAATTTCTGAAACAGTGGCATCACTTGCATCCAATTTTCATATAGAAATGACTAAAAATCTTACTAATGATCCCACATGGGAACATTATGACAAAGTAAAAAGATCAAGGTTGAAATTGAAATGCATACATTGTGCAAATGTCTATTGGGGAGGCATTTCAAGAATGAAAAATTATTTGGCAGGTAATCGCAAAGATGTAGCATCGTGTAAGCATTGCCCTAAGGAAGTAACTGAATTTTTTAAGCAATTGTTGGATGATAGGGCAATTAGCACAGATATGAGTCTTGTGGATTCAAAAAGTAATGGCAGTGTGGATAGTACTACTGCTTATAAAATACAACCAACCACCACCATTACTTTGAATACCATGTTGAAGAAAAAGGGTAGGGAAGATGTATACTTGGATATTTATAGATGTTTTTATGCTAATGTCCTTCCTTTTAATTTGGTAAAGGATTCATATTTTGTAAGAATGTTAGAATCTGTTGAATACTTTGGCAAGGGATTGAAACCACCATCGTATCATGAGGTGAGATGTTCTTTTTTGAAAAAAGAAACAGATTTGATTAATGGTGGGTTAATAGAAAATTATAAAGTAGAGTGGAGAAAGACGGGTTGTACTCTTATGTCTGATAGATGGACTGATGGGAAACATCGCTCTATTACTAATTTTTTAGTGAATAGTCCTAGAAGAAATGTGTTTCTTAAAAGTATTGATACTTCAGGCATATGTAAGAATGCGGATAATCTTTTTTAACTTTTAGATTCAATGGTAAAAGATATTGATGAGGACAATGTTGTTCAGGTTGTGACCGATAGTGCATCGGCTTATGTAAAAGCTGGGGAGTTGCTAATGGAAAAGAGGAAAAAGTTGTTTTGGTCTCCTTGCGCTGCACATTGTCTAGATCTTATTTTGACGGATATTGGAGACCTTCCTCTACACAAGGATATAATGGCAAAGGCAAGAAAAATCACAGTTTATATTTATAAACATTCTTGGGTGTTAAATCTTATGAGAAAATTTACAAAGAAAAGGGATTTGGTGAGAACTTGTGTGACCAGATTTGCCACTTCATATTTAACTTTAAGGAGTTTATTTGAGAATAAAGGCTTAGAACAATGTTTGCTTCTGAAGAATGGCAGATAAGTCATTACTCTAAGAAGGAAGAAGGTGTAAAAGTGATGGATATTGTACTAGCTGACCAAAATTTTTGGGGATCAATCAAGTATTGCTTGAAGTGTGTGGTGCCATTAGTGAAGGTTTTGAGGCTTGTAGATGGGGGATATAAAGCCTGCCATGGAGTATATTTATGAGGCAATGGACAAGGCAAAGGAACAAATCCAAAAGAATTTTCATAATGTGAAGAAGCACTATGAGCCCATATGGACTACTATTGACACTAGATGGAACATGCAATTACACAGACCTCTTCATGCAACTGCCTATTATCCATAGTTGTTAGTATCGTACGATATGCGAAACGTATCATACGATACGTTACGATACGGATTGTAATTATATATCGTTTTTGCACCATATCGTCTGATACACGATACGTTTTTACGATACAATACGTATCGGTACGATACGACCGATACGCGTAAAACCTATTTTTTTTTTTCTAAAACGACATTGTTTTGTCTAAATAAGACACTAATTTTTTTTTTTGTATAAAAATTTCTGAATCTTGATTAATTTTATAGATTGAGTTCAAAATGGATGATAGAAATTTGGATTAAAAGTCTCTTTGGGGTTTGAAGTTTGAATTAGTGAACTATGGTTGTAAACTTTGCATTATAATATTAGCGAACTATGTTGATGACTTAAATATGTGGTGAAGTATGAATGAAATGCTATATTTTTATGAGTGTATGATTTTTTTTCAAAGGTATATATATTTTTTTATTATTTATTTAAAATTGCACCGTATCTTACGATACATGATACGATACACTATTTTTAAAAAAAGATACGCCTTCCGATACACGATTTGATAACTATGTTATTATCTCAATCCAGCGTAAGATTGAAGTTTCTCAATTTTTATATCATTTTATATCTATATATTGTATACTGATCAATGATCATTGTAAATCAAAATAACTATTTCAGGTTTCATTACACCGTTAGTGCAGACTATGAGATAAAGATGAGACTTTATCAGACTATTTAGAGAATGTGCCCAAGTCCAATTGTGAGAGAAAAAGTTGATAAACAATTAGATATTTTTTATAATGCTGATTTGATGTTTGGAATGGACATGGCAATCCAGATGAGGAAGAAGAAACAACCTGGTTAGTGGTAACCTAACTTAAGTTAGTCATTTAATGCAATTGCTTAAGTTAGTTAATGCAGTATTCTGTTGTAATTTTTTATAGCGTTGTGGTGAGAATCATTTGGAGGATGTTGTCTAGAGTTGCAACAACGTGCTATTCGTATCCTTAACTTGACTTGTAGTGCCACAGGATGTGAGAGGAATTGGAGTACATTTGACTAGGTACACTCTAAGAGGAGAAATCGATTAAAGCAACAAAGATTAAGTGTACTTGTGTTTGTGAAGTACAATCATCGATTGGAGGCAAGACACCAAAAGAGAATACTAGAGGGTGATTCCTATGATCCTATTTCTCTCTCAGATATGGAATCTGATGATGAGTGGATCACTGAAAAAGAAGATGCACTCTTTCCTGAGAGGACACTAGTTGGATGAATGTTGGTGAATGTTTTGAAGTTCAAGAAGGGACTAGCAAAAAGAGAAAGAGGGGTAAATAGTATATAATTAAAATATAGTGGTTATTTTTTCTTCTTCTCCATTACTTTGAATATATTTTTTTCTATTTTGTATTTGTTGTTTTGTAGGGTCTAAAAATCTTTCTTTAAATAAGAAAAAGGGGAAGCAAATAGTTCAACTTGAAGATGAGGATGAACAATACAAAAAGTTGAAGATGATGAAGGAAGTGAAAACTTGTTGGCATCCGATCACAATGATGATGATGATGCATTTTCAATTGAAATTGAAGATTGATTTCAAAATGAATGTTAGAAATTGGGATTAGAATTTAGAAGTCTCTTTGGTGTTTAAAGTTTGAATTAGTAAACTATGGTTGTGAACTTTGCATTATAATAGTAGTGGATTATGTTGATGACTTGAATAGTTGGTGGAGTATTAATGAAATGTTATGTTTTTATGAATGTATGATTTTTTTTCAAAGGTATTTATATTTTTTTATTATTTATTTAAAATTGCACCGTATCTTACGATACACGATACGATACACGATTTTTAAAATACAATACGTCTTCCGATACACAATTTGATAACTATGCATCTGACAAGGACAATTGTGCCTGGCGTCAATATCTAACAAGCTAATGTCAGCACCGATCACATCAGGATTTTTCAACAGCACATGAACTAAAGGTTATTTTCTAAGAAATATCGGAATACATTTGTCTTCTGTTTCTAAGAATAATAATTATTTTCTTGTAATTTTTTGAGGCCTTTTAATTGGACTTTTGGATTTTTTTATGCTTTTTAGTTTTCCATGATACCCAACCTCAAACAATGATTTTTGAGCATTTGACTGTTGTTTTTAACTTGATTCTAGGATAAAGTGTGATTTATGAAACACGGACACTCACAAGAAGGTGACATATCCGTGTCAGACACCGACACTCCCCGGATACTTGTGCAAGACTCTTTTATCAGTGTCCATAATTAAATGATAAAATTTTAATTTCGGACACATGTCCGACACTTCTTTGGTGATGTGTCCGATACTTCTTTAGACCATGAAATATGTGTTAACACTTAAAAATTAGATTAATAAATACAGATATGTTAAACTTGTACTAAAAATACAATAATAAAAGCTAAAGATACATAAAAACTTTAAACAAGAGGAATTGGTTAAATGAGAACAATCATTTAACCCATATATGTTGGGTACACATTGTATATAAAATAATTTATGATTATTTGACTATTATTATGTTTTAGTCTAAAAATTCACACTATATCACTAGACATAAAATCTACTTATTATAAAATACTGAATATTTTATGAATAGTACATTATTGTCACTATATTTGTAACAAATTATAATATCATATATAACACAATTATCTATAGCGTGTCTCCCAATGTGTCAGTGTCCTATTTTTTTTTTGAAAAATGTCGAGTCTGCGTGTCCGTGTCCGTGTCCGTGTCCGTACTTCTTAGGGTATGATTAAGGCTTATATCAAATGTCAATTAAAATTTGTTGGGAAGACCCGAACATAATGTTTGCTAATATTTGGCTTCTAATTGTTGTGTGGCAGATGGCAACTATTCGAGGTGTTCTTTGGGTATGGTTTATTTCTTGGACTTGGATAGTGATTTCCAATGAAAGCTTGCCTTTTTGACACTAATCCTATTGTAGTGATGATAAGTCGCAAGTCATTATCACTTGTACTAGTATCAGAGGGAAGCGTGCTGAGTCGTGTAGGGGTTCTTGCAAATGACTCCTCCATTATTCGACTTAACATGTTCTATTCCGACACCGTACCGTTATTCGTTCCTTGTAAACTACAAATGTCAGGCGACTTGGCCCACTTGTTTAAGACATCTCCAAGTTAAAACTCGAGTCGTCAGAATCACCATCATTAAACGTGCCAATGTCGTTTTGTCATGCTGCGATATGACAAGAATCTCGCATCATGTCATAGCATTTTGTGCATATTGCCCAATGCCCAATAGTAAGTTGCTCAAATTAAACTACACAATATTCAAGAAGCCTCATCTCCTAATATGTCATGCACATATTTAAACATGTTAAAAATATAGGATGAAAATCATATAAACCTCAGAAAAATCTATATCTGGTTAAAGACAGCATACTGCTAATTGCAATAGTTAGTGATAGACAATCGAACACATCTCAGCTTAGTTTAATTCAATTGACTTAGAGGTGAGTCAACGATATATATCAATGCACAAGAATGGACAATGCTGAAAAATATCAAAATCTGCAACTTCTTGGTACTAGCTAAAACTCTTCAAACCTTGTGTGAAAACTATTTTCTTAAGTACAAGAATTAGCTCAAATATCATGCATTAAGCCCTTGCATACAACTCACAGCAAAAAGAAAAGAAGGAACCAATATGAGATAACCACACAAAAAACTCCAAGGTGGGTACAGCTTTATGGTTCACATCGGACATGTTGCAGAGGGTTGTACTAACTCAGCAATGGTATGACAATAAAACTCTCATTTGAAGCCTGGAAGGCATATGCTTGAGTAGAATAAGGTAATTGCCGCATGATTGATGGTTATGATCCTTACAGGCCACCACATCACATAAAAGGTAGCAATTCTGCATTGTTCTATTCGTGGAATTAAAAGAAACTTACAGAATGAGGTACATATTCAAAGTGATTTCCTTTCTGGATTCCTCTTCCATTACAGAAAGCTTTACTTGAGTTTGTTTTAGCTCATTTATCCAGTTCATTTTATCAGATTGTCCAGACTGGTTGGCCTTTTCCTCAACTTGCTTTGTGAGAAGAGATACAAGTCTCCGGAGATCTAGGGCGGCTTGTCCATAATCTCGAATCATCTCAAACAAAGTGGCCCGTCTAGAAATTGCCTGTAAAAGTTAACCACAAATAAAGCAAGATATTTACCAATAAGGGCTCATAAAGTAAATCATGACCTTTCAAGTGTTGTTCCTTATTTTTTCTGAACAGACATTTTGAAGGTGGTGTTATAAATGATGCACAGAATTACAGTAAAAAAAATGATATTTTTTCAAAAGAAGTATTTGACAAACTACTCTGAAACTAAAGAAGATTAAAGCCATCAACAAAATGTTTAACTTCACAAAGTTTTTCAAACAAGTATAACTTAAAGACAAAAAACAAATATGAAATACGAGATATACCAAAAGAAAAAAGTGGAGCAAAAACAATCAAGAACAAGGCACTCATACCACAACTTAAAACCCTACCATTCCCAAAATAGTATAGCCCCACGGCCCCAAATTTTTAAGAACATTCAGAAGGCATCAAGGCGTATCTGAACTGTATGTCCAACGTGTTATAAAATACTACACCCACTCACTAACAAAACTTCAATTGTAACTCTTCAGTGTTTAAGCCTCAGTATGAGGAAAAGCAATTATACCACTCACACACAACCAAATGGGCTTTCAGCATTATCATGATAATAGAAATGAAAGCCTGAAATGTCCTGCAAGATGGGTTGGGAGAGAGAGAGAGAACAGAAGTTTGGGGGTGGAGCTCTACCTTAAGCAAACCCTTTTTGGGGGTGGGGGGTGGGGTTGGTTTAATGTAGTCTCCATGAACATAGGCTCATCAGCCCTTATTCCATGAGGAAACCAAGGAGAAACATACACATTTCCAAATAGTGACTAAATGGACCTGCGACAAGTGAATTTGTGAAAATAACTAAATAAGACCTAGAATAACCAATCATCTTACCCCAGAACTTACTAGAATTTTTACTTGAAAACTTAGGGTGTTTGAATGAGAGAATGGAAAATGTAGTATCATAATATCGTCATTACTACATATCTGTCCGCCCAAAAGAAAAAATATATACAACTCAACTCAACAAAGCCTTCTCCTAACATTTTTGAAATCGGCTACATCAATCATTTTCACCATTGTGCTCAACTAGAGGCTATACTTTCTTTTAAATCATAAGCTATCATTTTTTTTTTTACTATTTTATTTAAAGAATTTTGATTTTCCTCTTCCTCTTTGATTACCGACAATAGCTATTACATCGCTCTTTCTTGCTGATACAGTAGTATGTCGTCCATGAATACATTCCAACCACCTAATTCGATTACCCATTAATATACCTAACATAAATTATTATAGGCCAAGAAAATTCTTTGAACTGACATCTCACATAACCTATGGAATTAGTCACTTCCTAGAGAATGCTTTGTGCACAAAACTAAAGTATAACTATTAAGGCTAAATGCATTCTCAGGACTAAAAATACGTGATGCTTCTGTCCACAACCACAAAACAAGAACTCTCTCCAGCATGTATCAATTCCTCTAGTCACTTAGGAAGGAATTCAAAACAGAGATGAATAGTTTAGTCAATTAGGATAAGGCACAAGTGAACTCTATAGCAGTAAATCTTCAAGATCATATCTTCTCTAAACGATAAAAAAAAAAGTACAAGAGAGGGATAGGTTTTCTCTTGCTTCACAAGCCCTAAGTAAGAGACTGTCATGAGTATTGATTCGATGGTAGAGTGCAGTCTCATATTGTGTCGTCTGTGTTTGGAATGAGAAGCTCATAGCCAAATAGATCCAATTTGTTGAAGATTTCAGGATTTGACAATGTGATTAGCTAGGAAATAATGAAATACTTGATAACAGTTGCTTATCTCTGCTAATAATTCTAACCACCATTCAACATTTCTTGATTTTGGACACTTGTCTGGCACAAAGAGCATACAACTAATCAAGTGTATATGCATCCAACAATTGGGTATGACTTTCATTAGCGTGACCCATGACATATATGTGCATAACTGTATCCATATCTACATACACATACACATTTGCCACATTATTTATTAGCTTATCCATGAGATTTTGATACTTTTTGAGTACTATAATTGAGAAGTCAAAGGTTTAATGTTTAAGCCATAGAATTATGAATATATTTATAATTTTACCACATATAGAAATAAAACACAAGCTAAGCATAAAAATATATTTCCCTGCTGTTTTTCCTTGTGTCCTTTTGCATCAACTTGTCTGTGTTATATCCATCTCCCACAGTGTACATGCTTCACAGCATTTTCACAAGAGGTAAAATGATAGAAAACCGTCTTCTTTTGACAACAGTTAATGGGATCCTGAAACCCTGACCTAACAGGTTTTCGCAAATGAAATTGCACGATATTTTGCCAACAGGCCACCCAACGTTGAAACTAAGGCACAAAACAAATCTGTCCTTCATTTGATATTTAAACTCAACTCAACAAAAACTTTATCCAAGCTATTTGGGGTTGGCTTCATGAATTCTACTTTTTACTTTCTCCATTGTGCTCTGAGGACCTTATTTTCCGTGAAACCATGAGCTATCATATCTTTTTTTCACCATTTGGTTCAAAGTTAATTTCAATCTACCTTAACCTCTTACATTAAATGGAACAAAGCAATCTTTCCCACTGGTACATTACTAGGTCTCATATAAACATATTGGAACCACCAAGTCGAATTATCTTAATCTATCTCCTTTTGGTGCTACTTCTACAATTTCACGAATGTGCTCATTCTTAATTCTCTCTTTTGTTGTTTTACCATGCTTCTTTTTTAACATTCTCGTTTCTACAACACTTAATTTTTTAGGATGTTGTTTCTTAATTGCCCATCATCTAATGATATTTCTTGATCGCCGATCTTTACCTCTATGATTGAATCTCTACTACATACTTTATATTATTATTCAGTTTATTTCTACCAACCTGAATCATTTTGATTCTAACCTCGTTTAGGTTGCTTTCATCATTATTGTGATGGCTTAATAATTGCATATTAATTAGATATGCTGCTCGACTTTATATTGGATGGTCCTCACATAGAAGATAGTTTCCAGCAAAAAAAGCCCATCTGTGTAATTTCTGCCCCTTGTCTACTCAATGGGAGAAAGATTTTTTATAACTATAATTTTCCTTAACTTCACAAAAAATAAAATACTCAAGAATTTCGAAACAAACAAAACCATTTGTAACATGCTTAACATTAAAAAAAATCAAATTTAGGAACCCACAAGTTCCTCCTCAACAAAGTCATATTAAAGAACTATGGATAATAGATTTTCGAGAGGCAAGCCTTCAAACAAGGGAAAGAAGATTGTTAGATGCAAACCTTCAAATAATTTTCATCAAGGGCCATAGCCAGGCTGCAATCTGCAATGGCATCCGTGATTTGGCCCATAGCTCGGTACGCGGCAGCGCGATTGCAAAAACAAATTGCAGCAAAAGGACGTGACTCAACATTGCATAATATTGCAGTGGTATAATGTTCAATAGCATCTGCATGCTTTCCTGATTGAAATGCTTCATTTCCTGCAGCCTTAAGTTTCAAAAAAACTACTTAAAGCATCCCATCTTTTCAAGTGTAGAAGTACTTGGTTAAAAATTTTATAGCATCAAGCTACAATTCAAAATAAATTGTTAGATATGAGGAATGAGACATAGTAAATTTGCAGAATGCAGAGGAAGAAGAAACAAAACAGAAAGGTTCTACAAAAAATTCATGGACACCAAGCTTTTAAATATTAGTAGTGACTGTGATGAGAGTCCTGACCATGGTGCCTGAAGAGCTCAGGGAGCAAAGAAAGGAGATACAATGGTTGGTTCATTTCAGGTAAGGTGAATAATTGAGTGTTTTGAGCCAGTTTTCTATGCTGAGTTTTGCAGCTCTTCATTTCCCTTCTACTTGTGCATTAAAGTATCTCTCCGGTAATTATTTTTGAAATTGGATTTTGGATACATAAAGTATATCGTTTGTTCATATGATAAAATATACTCTGTATGTTACCATTTCCAATGCTGCAACTTTCTTTATTCTCTCTTTCTTTATTGTATAATCTATAATAGGGATGATGTCTTTTGTATTTTTTATTATAGTCCATTGGTTAGGCTGGCAATTGTTCAGCATGGCCAACAATCAAACCATAGGGTCAAAAGAAGAATTTCGTGAAAGCACACGAAAGTGGTTGACGACTTAACGCGTTGCTTGAAGCATTATTTATCAGTCAACAGTTATCACCAAGAAACATAAGCTTGCCCCAAGTTCTAGAGTATATAGCAATAGTTAGAAAGAGATCTTTCCCTTATGCCAAAGCACAAAAGACAATATAGGCTAAGCTTCTTCAAGAGATCAAAATTCACTGTTAGGGACAAATAGACATCCAAATATTTCCACTACCCAAGCATAGAATCAGTGGGTAATTTAACCACTCAATTACTTTACCTTTTTTGAAGTAAAGCCTCTTACTAGGGGAGGAGAGAGAGACAAATTGAAGTCATTTTTCTGGCATCTTCAAGGGCACACATGACGAAAGGGTCTAAGATACTCCTCTTTTTTGCATTGTTGGAGATTGGAGATCGTTGTGTATTGTAGAATTATGATGATCAGAGTATTTTCTTTTATTTTCTAGTGTGGATAGTTGGCGGGATGTATGGTTCTCCATTGCACCTGCAGTTTGCACTTTGTTCTTTCCTTTTTATACAGTTTCGATACTCACAAAAAAAGAATTATGGTTGAGGTATATATTTACACAACCTGAGAGACAAAGATGTAATCAATGGTAGTGTAGTTAAGTGCAAATCACCAATTTTGATTTGCGGTTAATTCATGTAAACCGACAAGCAAAATACATAGTTTTGGTCCAAAAAAAAAAATCTTCTTCCCCATCAAAGAGCCCTAGAACCCAGGCCTCAGCTGTGTGATTTTTGTACTTACGTTCCTGTACAGCAACTTTTCCACAGATCTTAAGGCTGCCAAAGATCTGTAGTTACGATTTTGCTTTAGAAATCTAAAGCAATTGCTTTTCCATGATCTTGGAGGACTTGTTCTAATAGTTAGCCTAGAAATATATACTTATTGAATAAGGTGGAGTAAATGCAAGGTTTATGTACATATATCCAATCATATAAGCAAAAATGTGCCATAACCAACAAGTGGTTAAGCAAATTGTGTCTTAAAGCAACAAACACACTCACCTTGTGGCGTAAGAGCTCCCGTACAGTGCCAGCTAAAGGTATCAGTGATTCCAGAGTCTTATTATGACTCCTGCAAAAGATAAATTAGCATTAGAAAGTTCAGTAACATGAACAGAACAATCTGATAGAATCCTTGAAACAGAAAATAAAATCTCGTATATAAGCGTAATAAAAATCACCTTTCCATGACAGGCAAAGACCCCTCTTGCTTCTTCAGAAAATCAAGAGCTTCCTCAAGCCTGCCCAAATGAAAATAGGACTTAACTATTAGGGACCACCTCCAGAGCCTGAACGAAGAGCTCCTTTGTAGGTCAGAACTATCCAAATTCACCGACTGGCAAGCCCTTGTTGTCAAAGTGTTCGACCCGGCAGAATTAAGAGTCTGCTCACACAACTGAATCACCTCTTCGTACTTTCGTAGCTGTAAGATGGAACAAGAAAACAAATGTCAAAGATAAACCTCAAGGTGAATTATCAATTGCTCAAATATAGTGTATTGTAAGATTTTTATACTTCTTAGATACTTATGAGCCTGTCACACGGGTTCATCAGCATGTATCATGTATATGAGGGACATTCGACACCTTCTCAATGGTATGGGACATCTAGCAATTGAAGTTGGTAATATACTGGTACACAACAACATTTCTCTGTGTTCATTTAATTTTATAATCACTTTCAAATACTACATGAATGTGATGATTAGACACATACTCACGACTCACACTCTTACTGAAATCTAGTAGCATTGCCTAGGACTAAAGTTTAAAATTTTCAAACCATATTAGCACAAACCATGAAAAGAGCATCAGCTTTTGTCTCAAGTAATTTTTCTGAGCAAGTGCCGATCATCAAAGCCTCAGCAATTACACCCAAAGCACACTCTGCATCACTAGACGATCTCCGCTGCAGGAACTCGGCAGATTGCTTCATGCACTCTGACACTTTCTGGAAAATAAAAAAAACAATTCTAGTATTATTAGATCAAAATGTTTGCCCATACTCAGAATAATGAAATTAAAAAGAGCAATATAAAAAATGAAGAAACCAAACTTGAGCACAGTTACTTTCATTTTCAAACTTCAATAAATCCCACCACAATACATGCATAAGGCCCAATATGGATGGCAGCAATCCTTATTGAGAATGGGTATCACATTCCTGATAAAAAAGATACCTAGGCATCAATTACCATAGTAACCCTCTACTCATTGTTTGGTTAAGGTAAGGATTGTGCACACCAATACCCATCTCACAACATAGAGAACGAACCCACAACATCTCTCATAAATGACAAAGTCATAGGAATATACAAGAAAATGATGATAACCCAATCCAAACATCCTCCCAAAAAAGAATTTATATCCCTATTACCCACCATGAATGTAACATATGAGGAAACAATGAATATCCCATAGAAATAAACTTGCATACACATCGACAAGTCCACAGTCAACCCATTAGCATCTCATCCATTGGCTAGTAATCCAATTGTCATTTTATTAGGAAGCTCAAAATGTGATTGCAAAGTATAGTGATTAGCTGGGAGAAATCCTTACGAACCAATTGGCTCAGTCCAGTAGTCTTTGTTCAAAATCATGAGTGAACTTAAGTGAAACATGCACATGTCATTCCCTAAGCCCTGTGCAGAGAGGAAAATGGATGACTATTTCCATGCTTACTTTCTATGGGTTCAATTTGATCATGTATTGTGACCTATTGTTCGTGATATTTGTACTAATTGTTGGGATTTTAGTTAAGTAATAATGACTTTTTAATGTGTGTATTTGGTAGCGATAGTTGGTGCCCACGTGCGTTGCACATGAGTCTTTTTAATCTACTAACAATGTACCACGTGTGTTGCACATAGATCATTTTGATTTATACTTAAGTTAGTGTTATCAAGTTTAAATTCAAGGTTTGAAAAAGCTTTTAGCTATAATTTTTTATCAGTCGGCTTTCTCAGTCATGCTTGAATCAATAAGGATAAGCTCCAATCAAATATATAGGGTGAACAGAGATTGGGTTTCCACAATTGAGACTTGCACCACATCAAACTAAGGATTCATTATGCTTGAAGCAAACAAATCTCCTGAGGCCTAAGCGAGAAGCAAGAGACAAAGCGAGCATCATCGAAACGAAGCGACCAATTAAAAAAAAAACAAATATTTTATATCTCAACCATCACAGATGAAAATCTAGTCATTAGTACTCAACCATCATAGATGAAATTCTAGTCATTAGTACTCAACCATCACAGATGAATCCTTTCCATAACAAATAGGAAACAACCACAAATCTTATATGTTTTTTCTACTAAATTAGTCCTTTTCGAGAGAAACAATTGAACCAAGCATAATAAAGCAGTAGAATCGGACAGGAGCAATCTAAAAACAAACACAACTGAATCAATCCGTGCAACAAGTGCATAAAACCAGTATAACAATGCAGAAAATCAGTATAACAAAGCAAAAAATCAGTCTTAGCCTAGGATCAAAATATCATGTCAAAACGTTCAAAATATTTTCGTTTCTAATGAGACCAAAGCGAATCATTAATTGAATTGAAATTCCAATACTTTGAGATATTTTAGAATGTTGAGTTTTTTTTGAGATGTTTCAATATGTTTTTACCAATGTTTTGGAATGCTTCATAATGTTTTAAGATCTTTAACTATATTTAGACCAATACTTTAAAATGTTTAGAAAATAAATCCCTAAATTTTTATCCATTTTTATTATGTTTCTGAAACGTTTCCATTTTTTAGGTGACCGAAATAAAGTGCAAAAATAATATTTTGATCCTTGGTCTCAGCATAACTACTTCACATAACATTACATCAGAAGCAGGGGGAAGGGGAGGTTCCAGCAGAACCAGAAACAGAATTAGCAGCACAGCACGAAAAAAAAACAAAAACAGAGTAGAAGAGAAGGAAGTAGAATCAGCATCACAACAACACACAAAAAAAAACAGAGTAAAAGAGAAGGAAGTAAAATCAATATCACAGCAACACTAGGAAAAAAAAACAAAAACAAAGTAGAAGCTAGAACCAAAAAATCAGAACAAGATGGGAATAATTAGAAAAGGAGGAAAAAAAGTAGAAGAGAAAAATCAGAGAACGTAGAATTAAAAAGTTCATTAAAGCGATCGCTTATTCTCTTCTCTCTCACCTTGCCTACCTTTGCTTCGACTGACATGTTCAAGGTGACATAGGATCGTCTCGCTTCTCACCTAAGCTCACTTTTCACAACACTGCCTCTTAGTTTTTACAACCACAAAAATTGTTGGTTAAAGGTTGTATAAGAACTTAAAATATAAAAATTTTATTAGAAGGCTCCTGATACCTTAATTTGTTCTATATTTTGCATTTGTTGCAACATGGGATGGGCTTATTTATTAGGACTCTATATCAAGTTTGTACAAATAGTAAAATATGTTATAATTTTGTGTACTATGTAATGGCACCATATATGGTGTTAAACTCATTGGCTTCACGTTAATCCGTGTTTAATTTTGCTATGTTGTGCATGTGTTAGACCATGGATGGTAGGGCTTCTCATGACTAGTAGAAGAAGTTTTTCCACCCTTGTTATTGTTTTTTGTTCACTTTTGGAGCAAGGCATGTTCTTGGCATTTTGCAAAAAACTCATTATCCTACTTTGATCATCAAGTACCAGAATTCGTAACATTAATTATTGCAATATTTGTCCTACATGAAATAAGATTTTACTGCAAATAAATTAAATTAAGTTCATTGTCTTCGATACAAAAGTTTTCAAGATGTCTCTGATATGCAAAAGCTGCTATGGAAAGGCAAGCTCTTTCCCACTGCTGGAAAAAAAAACCACAATTATAAATTACGCTTGTCCAGATTTTTTTTTTTTTTATGGGTGCTTATTTTACAAAAACTTTCTTTTTTGTAGAAAAAAAAAAATATGATCATGTCAAGAACATAGCAACATGGATACCGGATAATAGGGTTCTAACAAAATTACATGGCACTAATTTCGACCAGTTGGCAAAAACTTACATGTTTTGTAGACCATTATATGAGCATGTTGGAAGCCTTATGGACCGCTATGATCCCTCCACCCATTTTTTTAATTTTTCTGGCCGCAAAATTATCTCTGAGTTGAGGGATATGTTATATATTACAAGCTTGCCAATAGATGGCAAGCCAGGTGCCGTATCCTAGAAATGATTACTAGCAATATTTGAATAATGCAATCCAACTTTCTGATAAAGAAGGTGTTGTTAAAATAAGTGACATTTCTAAATATTTTTCTAATGTTCCTGAAAATATAGATGTAAACAGTCCCGAGCTTGAACCATATGGTTGAGCTTATGTTTTATATGTTTTGGGGTCAATAGTAGTCCCTAGTACTTTGTCCAATCAAGTTCTAGTTTTTTATCTCTCTCTCTCTTCAAAATTATCCAAAAGATTAAGAGTTATGCATGGGGTGCTACGATGCTTGCAAACATGTCCGTAACATTTGACAAATTCAAGGAGCAACCTCAGTCAAGTTTTTCTACCCATTCTTATTCCCTTATGGTAATCCTTTTTTTTTTTATGTACTATTTTGAAGCCTTATATTTCTTTCTAGATAAGTGCCATTTTTTTAATCATAGTGTTTTTTTAGTTCTTTGTGATGGAGCATATACCATTGTTGATTCGATCACTAGCATTTGACCTCCATCCCGAGGTCTCTATGAATTTACCAACTAGCTTTTTTTTATGGTTGGGTGGACTTTGTTGTATTGAAAAAAATCCAAAGACAACTACAACCGAAAAAAAAGTTACGTTATTTGGAAAGTTTGCATGGCTTACTGGCGGCAGATGTAAATTGGTGAAATTTTTGTCATGCTCTTGCATATTGTGTGATTGATGTTTTTGTTATTTGTGATTGATACATGCATATTTATACATTTTGTTGTAGATTATACTACAACCGTACAATAGGATTGGGGAGGACTTTCTGCCACCCCAATATTGGGGCCTACCATCACCCTGATGTTTAGTCTTCAGCAATTTGGGATTGTGGTGGTGGATGAAGAAGCATTGCGCCCCATCATCACATTCCATTTAAAGGCACGGAGCGGGCCCAAAGAGAAAGAAATGGATTGGACAAAGTTTCTTAGGGCTCCCATTTTGGAGTAGGACAGAAAGAGGCAATCTATGATCAAAGACGTCATTCATCATCAACACGCACAGCTTTCCCATATCCTTCCCTAGGATACTCCACCACTGTGACTGGCTTGCCATCTATTGGCAAGCCCGTTATATATAAAATATCCCAGAACCAACAGATAAGTCTGCGACCACAAAAATTAAAAGAATTGATGGAAAAATCATAGCAGTCCATAAGGGTTTCCAACATGCTTATATCATGGTCTACAAAACATGTAAGTTTAGTCAACTAGTCGAAACTAGTGCCATCTAGCTTTGTTAGAACACTATTATCCGGTATCCATGTTGTCATGTTCTTGACATGATCATTTTTTTTTTTTTTTTGCAAAAAAGAAAGTTTTAGCAAAATAAGCACCATAAAAAAAACGGAAAACTGAAGGAAAAAAAAAATCTAGACAAGCTTAATTTACAATTGTAGCTATTTTTTCAGCAGTGGGAGAGAGCTTGGCTTCCAATAGCAACTTTTGCAAATCAGTTCAAAGAAACAAATATTAGACAACTTGAAAACTTTTGTATCGAAGACAATGAACTTAATTTAATTTAGCTGCAATTAAATCTTATTTGATGGAGACCAAATGTTGTAGTAATTAATGCCACAAACTCTGGTACTCAATGATCACAGTAGGATAACGAATTTTTTGCAAAACGCCAAGAACATGCCTTGCTCCAAAAGTGAACAAAAAACATACAACAAGGGTAGAACAACTTTTTATACTAGTCATGAGAAGCTCTACCACTCATGGTGCAACACATGCACAACATAGCAAACTTAAACACGGATTAACATGAAGCCAATAAGTTTAACACCATATCTGGTGCCATTACATATTACACATAAATATAACATATTTTACTATTTGTACAAATTTGATACAGAGTCCTAAGAAGCCCCGCCCATGTTGCAACAGATGCAAAATATAGCAAAAATTAAGGTAACAGGAGCCTTCTAATAAAATGTTTATATTCTAAATTCACATATAGCATTTAACCTACAGATTTTTGTGGTTGTGAAACCTAAGAAACAATGTTGCGAAAAGCGAGGCGATCCTATATCGCCTTGAATATGCATGGTGTAGGCAAGGCGAGAGAAAAGCGACGAAGCCAAAAAAGAGATCGCTTTAGTGAACTTTTTAATTCTACGTCCTCTAATTCTTCTCTTCTTTTTTTTCTTCTCCTCCTTTTCTAATTCCTCCCATCTTCTTTTGATTTTTTTGTTCCAGTTTCTACTTTGTTTCTGTTTTTTTTGTGTTGCTGCTTCCTTCTATTCTACTCTATTTCTATTTTTTTTTTTTTGCCAATACTATTTCCTCCTCTTCTACTCTGTTTCTGCTTTTTTTTCTGTTGATTCTACTGTGATGCTGATTCTGTTTCTAGTTCTATTAGAACCTTCCCTTCTCTTTTTGATGTGATGTTGTGTGATACAGTTATGCTTAGACTGATTTTCTGCTTTGTTATGCTGATTTTCTGCTTTGTTATGATTCGGTTTCTACTTGGTTATGTTTTTTTCGGAAAGTTACTTGGTTATGTTGGTTTTATGCACTTGTTGCATAGAATGATTCAGCTATGTTTGTTTTTAGACTGGTCCTGTTTAATATTTGTAGCTTTGTTATTCTTAGTTCAATTGCTTCTCTCAAAAATGACTGATTTAGTAGGAAAACAAATAATTTTTGTTGTTGCGTTCCAGCATGTGCCTTAAAAATAGAACCACACTTAAACCGGTTTTACTTTTAAAAGGGCAGGTACTCTGTGCATTGTCAAATGCAATTCACAAATTTCAGATTTCAAAACTTGATAGGGTTATTCAGCAACTGCGTAGGCAAGTAAGTTCTTTCTAAGCATACCTCATACTAATAGCCTATCACTCTTCCAAAAGGAGTAAAATAAGTGGCTCTCTAACCTAAAAAACCGATTAAAGAATTTAGTGATGAAGGAAAACAACCAAAAGACCAAAACAAGAGTGCTCGTAAACAAAACATTCAATTCATAGGATGCAGCTAGAATGCTATATGTGCCAGACCAGACCAGACCATTGGGACTACATGCCACACCTTCCTCCCACTTCGTCTAGCCCAGCTCTAACTCCAGCTGCTACCAACCCCACATCAACCAATCAATACCAAGAAAAGCCAATAAAATAAGATGCCTGCATGATAATGTAACAAAAATTATTTTTATTCTCCTCCTATTTGACACGCAGCAACTATTGGAAATGAGTTCACTCTCAAATTATTGACATTGAAATGGACTCCCACTTCCATTTTTTGCTGTGGCTCATATCTCAGAATTCAAGATTAACCATATCTTACTCTTGGGGATGCACCCAAAATAGATGGCAGTACTCAAGTCCACGAAAAATAGTCCCACTGTTCCCTCTTTCCCCTAATCCATACAGTTATGATTACTAAGCATGCAACCTTCACTCAAGTACTATTTTGGCGGAGACCACACCCTACAAAGAAGGAAAGATGGGGTAATACTATAGACGTCAACAAAAAAAATTGCAACAGCCTCCTCACTACCAAGATGAAACAGAGAAAAAAAACTCATGGGCTCCAACTCCAAATATATCACTAACCTAAAAAAATTGCATTTTCAGTGCAGTGCGCTACCTAATCCCCTCTGAAAATTTCCACCATAAGAGACCTACATCTGGTGTAACGTTACAGTGGTCAAGGAAACTAATCTTTCAGGTCACATCCCACAGCAAATATCATCCTATAAAACAATCCTTAATACGAAAATAGCAAATCCATCTTGTTTAAAGAAGTTTCCTCTCTCTTTTGATACTTTTCTACAAACCCATTCCATATGAATCTCAGACCAGTTATAGCATTATTCCCCCTTATTAAATGCCATTTGTGGCTCCTGCCAATGGCGCACATCTTCAAACAAGCTACAATTACACACAATCAACCGCCATTCACTAGAGTTCTTGAATCTTCTATTTCATCTTGAAGGAAAAACAAATTAACCTGAATAGCCCGGTGCCACACATTTTCAGGTTCATATGCAGTAAAATATATAAGAATCGACCTCACTTTATTCATTTGCTTTCGTGGATATTAACAAAAGATGAAAATAAAAGACCACATAGTGAACACAACCAAAGAGATTTACTTCTTCCATCCACCTCCATGTAAATTGAATTTAAAGGAAAAAAATTCCTGCAAGATCACCTTATACAAAAAACATTACCACCTGATGTGAACCGTCCCAGTGCCAGCCTACCTACTCTTTAGTACTACTATATAACTCATGAGATTCCTTCCAATTCCATCGTTCTTTTCTTTTCTTTTTTTTTTATGCGCCAATGAACTACTCGTCCTTGCAATATTTTTATCAATAATAAAATTTTGTTGCTGACCAAAAAAGATGGAACAGAAAAACAAACAAACAAATAGTTACAAGAAAAACTGGTCAAATGCATCAACCTTGCTCTCAAAGCACCAATATCCTATTTCAGTGAGACTCCCTTGTTTATGGCCCTCCAGTTTATCTGATCTTTAATTCGTATATGTTAACTGACATTCAAGATCAACATAAAAGCATCTTTAACAGGTCCTTTATATGACAAAATCTATCAAAAGCTCAAAGCTATAGAAACAAAATCCGATTTCATCATCCGCATCCATACTCCACAATCCTTTTCCCTAATTTTTCTCTTTCCTTCCCCTGCCATTTCGCAATCAGCAATACTAATTAGAAAAGGTCACCAGATTGTAATGACCAAGAAGCTAAACATATGCCACCCACTAGTTTTACAGCGTGCATGACTCAAACTTTTGCTTCAATGGACAACTTCCTTAACTCAGAGATCATTGTGCATCAAAATGAGTAGAGCTTTATATGGGTGCAATGGACTTTCATCAATATAAGAGGTCACAATCAGCATAAAAAATAATAAACTTTAACTTTATCAAAAGAACAATGATTCTACCATAATTAGAAGAACTCAATTTCCATACCTGTGCCTTTTCAAGGCCCTCAGAGGCTTCTAGTAATAGTTTCCGGTCCACACAGACATCAGGTCCTGACTGCAAGCACTTCATGAAATGTAGCGATGCATTTTCAACTTCGCCTAGGGCAAGGTAACAACTGAAAAGATGAAGGGGAAAAAAGAGTGCAGTTATAAACTACTGTAATTCTGCAGAAGAGCAATGTTCATGGAAAAACTAATTAGTCCACCCATCAGATTAAGTTAATATAAGACTTGACTAACTAAGGAAGAAGGTTTTGTTTTTGAAAAGACGAAGTTTTTTTTTTTTTTTTTAAGCTTATCAAAGAAATAAAATTTAAACCACCCTTGTATAAGATATCCAACCAATTACAACTCAAAGAAACCACAAAACTCAAAATCCTTCACAAAACTGAAGAGGATAAAAACTCAAACAGCTTCCAATTCCGTGTATAACATTTACAGGTGGAGAGTCTCTCTCCAAACTCATATACTAGTGGAGAAACTTCATGAGCCGTTAAACAAGCAATTCGCATACATCAACATATCAAGCTTAAATCCATGATCTAAAAACCAATATTCATTTGATATCATTCAGTCAACATTGAAGTACAGACCAAAAAACAAGTTATGCATGAAAGCTCTATATATTTGAGAAAATTGTTCATACGAACTAAAAGCATAACTCAGAAATCAACATAAGTTAAAATCGTAGTTAGAAATAGCATCATAAACAAAATCTACAAATAAAGATAAACCTCTTAACAACCATGGAATTCTCAAAAAGTATAACAATTTTCGGAAAAAAATAAGGGGTTTAAGTGCAACTTCACAGGTGCAGGGGTGGATCCAGAAATATCAGGACATGGTGTTGTCTTAATTGGCTTAACAGGTTTGGCCTCTTTCCTAGATTGGCAGGGTACAATATGGATATGAGGTCAAATGTGGCTTTCGGGCCAAAGTTTAAAGAAGGTGGTTCAAATTCTTTTAGTTAATGGCTCAAGTTCTTTTAAAACAACTGGTTCAGTAAAAAATAGGGAAATCAAGTCAGATCCATAATCTTAAATCCCAACAAGTAAAAGCAAAAAAAAAAAATGTTTACTTCACATTGGTTTGCATCTTGCAAACCCCAGCTTCTATTTCAGCGGCGACAAAAAGGAGGGCAAGCGGTGGTGGCAGCAACTTGAAGACAGACATGGGGGTCTCAGACAAAGTTGCGGGAAATTGACGTTGATGGTGATGGGCAGAAAAATTGATCAAGAACAGAAAGTGATTCTGATGCAATCCTTCAGCCACGAATACCAAGGACGGCTCAAGACTATTTGAGGCCTAAAGCGGCAACTAAAAATGAGGCTTTTATTTTTAATATTAATAATTTTTTATTTAAAATATATTCTCATTTTTTTGTGAGATTAAATATACTGTTAATTTTTATGTTTATGTTTTGCTTCCATATCTTTTATATTCACAGTATCACTAATCCACCTAATCTTTATTGTGATAGTCGATCATATGAAAGATTTTATTAATTTTAATTTTGAAAAACTACTTTTAATTTTAAACAATCTTAGTCTACTAATTTTAATTTTTTAAGTTTAATAAAAAATCAAAAATATTTTGTTATATTTTCGCATAACAAATCAAAAATAATTCGTAACACAAACCAAAAAAGAAGAGGTTGTATTCAGTAGAAGTGAGTGAGACGAAGGGCATTAGTTTACTACTGGGGGGAAAGGGGGAGAAAGAGAGTGAGACGGGGAGTGAATATATGTTTGAGATTTTTTAAGTTTTATAATGTTTGAGATTTTTAAGTTTTGCGCTTTGGAGAGAGAGAGAGGTGTTTTGGTTGACCGGTTGGAATATTTTTTAGCCCTTAGCATTTGCCTTTTTTTCCAACAAATTTGTTTTGGTGTATTTTTAATATTATGGAATGGGTTCATGAGCCTACACTACTCAAATTTATTTTTGATTGTGCTTAAATTTTTGTAAGGCATTTTTTGGGGCCTAAAAAATCTTATGGCTCTAAAATTTTTTATTTGGACTGATTATCCACCTAAAAATTTTGGGGCCTAAAGTAGGCTTTGTTGGCCATGTGGTTGGGGCCGGTCCTGAGGAATGCAAGAGCTTGCCGACACCAAACACTTGGTGAATAACTTGTAGCCACAACAATAATGGCTTACCCAATGATGACAATTGACAATACAACGACGATCCCTATGCCAACAATCAGAGACTATCGCGGCAGAGATTGTGAAGTAGTGTAGTGCTGACGCCAACAACAGTATATTCCATTGAGAACGACAGTGGCATTCCACAAAGATTTCAAAGCAACCACCAATTATTCACAGCAAAGCAAATCACTTTCTTCAAGCAACTCCGACAACACAGCAAGAAGAATTGCCACCAGTGATGATGAACAGCAGCAGGGGCTATGCTTTTTGAAAAGTAAATAGGAGACAATTGGAGTAGCAGAAGAGCCGGGAAATAGCAAGAGACTACGGATCAAAGTTTGACTCTAATATCAATTGATACAAGGATGGAAGGGAAGAAAAGAAAGAAAAGATATTACCAACTACCTGCAAGGATTATGTCAAGAAGCACAAAATTCTGCATGGAGAAAGATCAAACAAAATTCATAATCTAAGGAAAATATGGGTGATTGCATCAATATTTATATGCTAAGTCTCCCACTAAACCTAATTAACCTTCCAAATAAAACTCCGTCAAAAATACTCTTCACCTAATATTTCCTAATCACATAATCCAAACTAATAATAAAAATAATCCTAATTAATACAATAATGCTAAATAAATAATTCCATCCAAATCCTCAACTAAAGCTTACCCAATTCCTTTGTGATCCCCATCACCATCACCATGGCTACAAATGCTAATCATTGGTATTTATACAAGTCCTATCATCAGATAGTGTACAACATACTGGTAAAATGGGGTGTTGCGTTCACATTATTAAAAATTTTTAGAAACCAAGAAATCTGTTGATATATTAATTTGGCATTTCATGTTTGTCAAAGCACAACAGCTAAAACAATTCGGATACCAACAAAAAGACCAGTAGAAAGATGAGGCTTACTTTGCGGCTCGAACTTGAACCCTGAGAAAGTTGGGATCTAATGCAGCAGCCCTCATACAATCCTCTAATGCTTCTCTCATTCTTCCTAGAGACATGCGTGCTGCTGCACGGTTGCTATAGCACAGCATCAAAGCCCTAAGACAGCTTCTAGATGTCTCATTTTGAGAAACACTGTTTACCCCTCGTGTGTAACAGTCCTCAGCTTTAGTTGTATCCCCCTTTGCATAGGCTTGATTTCCCCTGATAAGACTCAAAATAAACTCTATTGAGCAAAAACATTCATTATAATCTGAAACTAACATGACATAAACATATTATCAAGGCCACGTGACCAAACTGCAAACTAAATTGAAACAAGTTTTGAAACTAAATTGATACAATTTCTGAATTTTGAATGCAAGGCAAATGAATGGCAAGATGATATGAGATATAGATCCCCACCTCAGTCGCCACTTCTCACAGGCCTCTTGAGCAGCAATGCTTGCGAAAGGAGTAGAGACAGTTTCTTGCCCGACCTCTTCTTTAACAGCGTCACACTTATCCCTGTCTGTTCTTGATAAAGCTGGTGCATCACCTCTCTGACCCTGCCTAGGGGACAAAAGTGGAGAATTTCCAGGAACTGGAAAAAACTTCACAGAGGATGGTGCATAGGGAACTTTTGCATTGGGAGTAGAACTATATGAATCAAGACCAACTTTCAATCGATTTTTCTTTTTGTGCTGACGTGTTGTTGCTGAGGATTGGCCTTGAGCACAGGAAAATGCAGCAAAGGTAAAGCTAGTCCTGCCAATATCTTCAGAAATTGAGGCATGACTAAATTGCCCCCTGCCATCACTATCTTGCCTCTCGATTGTTGACCCTGAACTCACTTCAGTATCCGTTGCAGTAACAAAGGAATCAATGGTATAGTCTAATGTTTCACTGGCAGACTTAAAGCTGTCAGTCTCAGCTGCTGAAATAGACTCATCTGAAGGGGCTTCGGCGCCAGCAAATTTATCAGAAAAATGTTCAAAATCTTCTTCTTTTGCATCTGTGCATTCCACATCACTTCCTCCATTAACAGCTAAACGCTGAGTTGCAGGAACCAAAATTTCATCAACTGCATCATCTGAAACAGTTCGATGTGATGCACTTAATGTGCAGTGATCATCCAGATCGAAGGCTTCACCCAAAGTCACAGAAGTTTCTGCTAAACAATTATTATCTTCCAATGTTTCATGATATGGGGAAACATCCATGGGCGAATATGATTCAAAAGAGTCCGGATTTTCTGGTGAACTTCTTTCTTCCAGAACAAAGTCTTGTGCAAGTCTCAGTTCAACTGGCGTAGGTTTCTTCAACTTTCCTTTCTTTTTTTTCAACTTCGTATCTCTAGCTGATTCTCTTTTTGTTTCCAGTTTCCTATTTATGCCAGAAAATAAGTTTCCTTTTGGATTTGGTTTTTCGAATTCTGTGAAGGGTGTCCTGTTACTATCCCTTTTGCTAGTAAAACTAAACTCAATCTTCTTCTCGGGTCTATCCATAGATGGCACCTCGTAAACATTGCCAGCAGATTGGAAAGGAATGTCAGTAGATGAGAATGAAAAGGATGATGCCGTGGGGACATGAGCCCTGGCTGTGCAGTCATTATTTTGATGATCTATGGAAACATTAATACCACTAAAACTCTTAGCCTGTGCTCCCAACTGAAAAATAAATTCTGTTGGAACTGAATTACTTACACCCTGGAATTTTTCATTACCCAAATTTTGGGGGTGTCTCTCATTTGCACACTCTTTAGAATGCAAACCTGTATGCATTTGATTGAAGCTATCTCCAGTTTCACTTCCAATTTTCAACTTCCTTATCTCATCCGAAATCATATTTTCTGCTCTTCTGCCATCAATTTTTGTGCTAGTTCCAAAAATAAAACTGTTCTTATCGCTGGTATTTTTGTTATCCTCTTTCTTTTCACCAGCACAAGTATTCACAGAATCTTCTGCATTCAAATTTTTATACCTTTCAGGAAACCAAGCCAAAGAATCACTACTCTTACTACTGCTTCGAGAGGGATAATTGTTTACATGACCTGTGTCATGAATAACACTATCTCTGTCAACTGTTGTGCTTTGTATGTTCAATTTCTTCATCTCATTTGGCAATTCCCTTATGACCCTGCTACCAAAAGAATTACTGGCATTCTGAACACTTCCAAACCAAAAATGAGTCTTATCATTTTCACTAATATTAGACTCCACACCTTGATCATCTTGTAAACTCTCTACATTAGCAGAATTGTCAATATTCAACTTCCTCATTTCCTCTGGCAATTTAGAAGCCCCATTCCCATCAAAACCACTGTCTTTACACCCACTTTCAAATGGAAAAACACCCTTCCTATTTTCACTCATATTCATATTAAACACATTACTATCCACATTCACATTCCCTTGTTCACTTCCAATGTTCAATTTCTTCATATCATCAAGAACTTTATTCCTCACATTTCCACAAGAACTACTCACCCCAGAATTCAAATCACCTTCACCAATAGTTCTATTTTCTCCAAATGCCCCCAAATTCCCCAATCCAGAACTACCCATTTCTGAGCCCAGATTCAAATTCTCAAAACTGGATCGAAAAGGATTGGATCCCAGATCAACCCGACGGGAATCTGAGGCCGGCATCGACCTGGCATTGTGAGAACCCATTTGTTTTCTCATCTTAAAAAGTCGTGGCTTCGAAAGCCCCGAAGAAGCCGAGCCCAATGACGGCTTGCCAGACCCCAATGACGGCGCATTAAACCCAGAAAAATCATTATCCAAATTCGATGAATTCATTGTATTTAATCGATTCTTCGAAGAAAACCCAGAGGATTTGAATGAGAGAGAAGTAGAAATCTAACCGTTAGGGCTAGGGTTTTGAACCGCAGCTCTGGAGTCAAAAGGCCGGCGATAAAAGTAATCAAATGGGACGGCTTGGGATTTTTCTGGGTCTGATGAATTTCATGAATTTGATGTTGGTATAGACGAAATAGAAAACAACGAATCCAGGAAAGTGCTGGTTTTTCCGTTCTTAATTTGAAGGGGAGAGACTAGAGAGACGAATAGAGTTGTGTCGTCTCAGTTTTGATGGATCTTTTTGCACTTTTACCGTATTTACCTGATGGAGGCAAGAACAAAATAATCATTTGCATTTTGGCATGGAACTTGGTGGGTAAGGTTAAGGTACGTAGCATATCATGAAAATTTACGAAGAAAACAGTTAATAGATACCTAGTACTATGTTGGTTTGATGTCACAACACTCGTGTTAAACAGTACAGTAATCAATCTTGACTCATTCTGTTTAATTAATTATATTATGTCATATTAATTTATTTATTTTTGTGTTATATTTGTATTGATTCATATAATCCGTGAATAAAAAATTTAACGTTCAATTTTATGTTTAAAATTTTATTATCACTTAATTAAACCTATGCTCTTGTTTTTTTTTATAAACTAAAAATTAACTTAATAAATATGATAATTAAAAAAAATTGTACAAAAATTAGATCACTATTTAACAAATATAATAAAAAAATAAAAAATTTATTCTTATAATACTAACAAAAATAAATAAAATATATTGAGTATATGTATATCTGAATTAAATATCATCTCAAATTTATCAAACTTAATTTTTCATTACTCATATTCTATTATAATTATGAAAACTTTGTATATTCCTATAATTCTTTGTTTTAACTATTAAAAAAATAGTTAAAGTTCTATTTTTTTTAGAATCTTGTGATTGACATTGATTTTTTAGTGATGTTTAGGAAATTAAATTTTTTTAAATTCATTTAATTAACATTTCACTTATAATTTTTTAAATAAAATAAACATAATTATCAATATATTTCTTAATTATATTGGAACCTTACTATGATTAGGAAGTAGTTAGGTCAACTGGAATAAGATTTAATATACTACTCTATAATATATATTATCAAGTATATTAAAATTCTAAAAAAAATCAAATTTTACTTAAAAATATACTACAATATCTATTTTTACATCAAATCTTAGTACAACTTATAAAATTTATTATAACTGAAAAATTAAATTAATGTAACATAAATTGATTTTAAAAAACTATATATACTATTATTTTTTATCTTAGAAATGAAATAGTTAAATTTTTCAATAAAAAAAAGATAATACATATATATAGGCATAATATTATCTTTTCATATGAGATAAGTAATATTAGATTCATGGAGTTTTTAAAGATTTTTTTAATAATTTATTGAAAATATAATTATGCATATTTTTTAAGGGTAATATAGTTAATCAAAAAATCTTATAAAAACTGATATTTTTACATAGAGAATAGATAATTATAAGATATGTTATACATAATTTAAAGATTTAAATACATAAAGATATGATAGTAATTTAGATATTTAATTATAAAATGATAAAGTAGTCTTTGTAATCCTTTACAAAGATAAAATAGATATTCAAAAAAATTTCATCTTAAGGTACTTTTATTAGTAGTATATATATATAGATTATTTAAACGCATTAATTGTGTCAATTTTATTTTGTTCATGTTTGGCATTAACCCAAACTATTTATTATTCTTATTAACGAGTCGTGTCATATATGAGTTCATATCCATAAATAATCAATCCTAACCCGCTAATTTTGTATTAATTTTGAGTCTTATTTTCGTGTTATGTCAGAAATTATCACTCCTTACAAAATATGGGAAGTTATTTTTTATAAAGTATCTCCTATTTTTCATTAATGAGATTATAATACGAGTAAAATTTTTATATTTTATTATTTTTTAGATCAACGATTTCAAATAAATCAACACAAGATTTGTGATTCACAATAAATTTTGGTGCAATACCACTTCGGTATCGTAGTGCTCTTCTTCGAATGATTATTGATTTACTATTTAGGCTCTACACTTTAAGATAGTATTTTTCCTTGGGAAAAACATTTTTATAATCAAGAATTTATCCTTCCTATATGTTTTGGAGTCATTAATGATGGCACATTCTCCCTTGAGAAGAGTCATACATCTTTATCTTAGGGCGGAACTTCTCCTTGCGATCTCTTTGTCAAATTAAGCAACAAAATACCATTGGTAGAGTTTACCTTTGTGAGCATCAAATGGGGTTCTTATGCTTCTTGAAGGTCCTATTATCCGAGCACCTTTTAGGGTTTTTCTAGGGTTATACTTTATGACATGCACACAACCAGAGTTGAAGATGTTTACTTCCACAACAATGGGCCAACCATGTCACATTAGATTTTTCTCAAGCTCTTTGTGGTGTTGCTCTCATCTTGAGGACAAGGTTTCATTTGTCCTTTCTGCGACAAAGGAGGACAGACCTGTGTCGCGCTAGATTATTTTCCATATGCACGCAACATCACCTTTGAGATCAAGGATCCTATGGTCCATCGAAAAATATGTTATTGTCACATCATGCCATGAAGGTCGCGATGCTAAGTGTCAATAAAGAGAGATGCATTTTACCGCATTTTCTAACAAGTTCTTTCCTCCTATGGTAGGTGAAAATATAAATTTTCTTCCAGACCACTATGATTTTTTTACCTATTCTTTCTATATCATAATTTAAATAAAAGTTGAAAAATAAAAAAATAAAGGACCAAATAAAAATTACAAAAAACTATTGGCATAAATTTAAAAAAATTACATCGACTACGCCCCCTAGGCCCAACGTGAGTCCGTTTCTAGATACAATGACCTGATTACTAATGGAATTCATAGATTTTTTGGGAGTGGTAAGGGAGGAAACGAGGTTTGAAGCCGCAACCACTTATGTGCGGGACTGAGCACTTACATTTGGGTCACTCTCTAACCTCAATTTGAGTATTTTCTACCCTCAAATTTGACTATATTTTTATGTTTGCAATCTTGAGAAAGAGAGGGGGGGATTGACAAACAAGGCAGACCAAAATAATTTGAGCCCTTCAACTATAATTATAAATAAGGCCTTTATTTGTAATAATAATAATTTTTATTAAAATTTTATTCTTTTTTATTTTTATTTTTAATATTAACAATATAATTACAAATCTATAATATAAAACATGATAGCTTCAACATCTAACGGTCTCAAATCAACATTCCAAAAACATTTCATCCAACGGTCACAGATCTTCTCATCTTCCCCCAAATTTATCATTTTTCACCCATAAATATTTTCAAAATTTTGGTCAACTCATTCACTTCATCCGTCAATGGCCTCAATCACTTCTTTTTCTCGGTCACTTCACCTACCGCTTGGACATCATTTTTTTTCCCAACCCTTCTGTCAGACAAGCCTTCTTCAGAGGCCATCTCACTATCTCTCTCTCTTTCTCTGTCTCCCTTTGTTTCTTCTTACCAATAACACCACCACTACCGCCGAAAGTCAAGAACACCACCACCGCCCCAAGCCTTCTTTAGAGGTCATCTCACTCTCTCTGTCTTTATCTCTCTCCCTCAATTTCTTCTTACCACCACAGCTACCGAAGTCAACAACAACACCACCATCCTAGGTATGCCTCATCTCTCTCTCTCTCTCTCACACACACACACACATAGACACCCATCCTACCCCCCGCCTCTTCTCTGCCCTCTTCTACACACTCATCACCCACACACAAACAAACCCAGAACCATCACACACATGCCCAACCCCAACTTTGTGCCGCCATCCAAAGCCACCTGGTTTCTGAGTTTGTTTGGATTTGCTCATGGTGGTTTGATTTGGAAGTCGTCTAGAGTGAGGAACCGTTTTAGGTCCCAATCTCTCTGCTCTCCCTCCTAAGCTCTCTCTGCTCAATCGCACGCATAGAGGCTCACACACAGCCACTATCACACACACACACACACAATTGCACATAGCCCAAGCTCTCTCTTTCTAATTGTGAACGTTTCAAGTTTTTTATTAAATATTTTTTTCTCTAGTTCACAATAAATACCAGCACTAAATTTTTTCTCTGGTTATTTTACTTTGTCTATGTTATTTTACTGAATTTTATCTTGAATTTTATCTTGCATTACTCAGTCCTCAGTGCTACATTTGCAACCAAAATCAACTGTTGGAGTGTCTGCATATATCTTGCATTATTCAATCCTCGGTGCAAGGTAAGTTTATTTCTAATTTTTTGTGTATTATCAGATTACATTCAGATAATACATTTTTTGATGTGATGTGCTTTATGAATGGGCACTAATATTTTCTAATTTTTATTCAGAATTATGTGATGTGATTTTTATTCTCTACACAAACTTGCATTTTTCTAAGTTTATGAACTGTACAATTCTTTTGTATTTTTTTCCTTCTTCTTTTCAGTTTCGCACCTCCAGTGAGGTTTCTAGTGAGGCATTGGACTTGGTCCTTCAATTGGGTGGTGGTGGTGAACATTTGAGTGTATAATAAGCCTAAAATTAGAGAAACCCAGATTTTTTGAGAGAGAGAGAAAGAGAGAATTGTGTGAAAAGGGGGATCTTTGGTACATTTTGAAAATTGTGTGAAAAGGGGGAAACTCATAGATTTCATTTTGATTGTTGCTTGGGTGTTTGTATGTATTTCCTTTTTTAGATCGAAATTAATTCTTCAATCCCATATATTGCAATTGTTTGAATTGTTGTTGTGATTAGATGCTATTTGATCTAAATTTGATCCCACGTGTCATATGGTTTGTCTTTTAAAAAGATCGCTGCAATTGGTTCTTTTTTCTTTCTTTTGTTGGTTTTCTTGATTGGATACATATAAACACACCTATTTATGAGGGTTCATTGAGTCAGTGTAACTTATTTTCTTGCCAAAGAGAATATTCTCCTACCAATATTCAACTTTACAGTCTCTGATTTCTGGTGTATATATGTGCCATGTTATACAATTTTTAATTGAATGATCAAGATCAAATATAACGTTGGTCTTGGTAGTAACTATTATGATCTAAGTTATTCACTCTTAAAGTCTTGAGACACTAACGACCATGGATTGGGAAAGAGTATGTTTCAAATGTCTCCAACAGTTATTTCAGTAGACCATTCTTTTTAGGAAGGATATCTGTTATAGTTATCATTGATAGGCAGTTTTAGGGATACATGAGTATGCATGCATCTGGGTGCATGTGAATGTCCATTGCATAAAAAGAAAAACATTCCAATATTCAGGAATTGGCATTATCACTATATTCTCTTTGATTGTTTCTAGGAGTTCTTTTGGCTAGGCTTATTACTTTGTTTTACCACCATGTACTTCCCACCATTTTTGGTGTTTTGGGTTCTTTCACTTTCCTCCTCAAATTTTAACGAAAAATTGAAGATTTTAATTCTTAATTGTCCAAGAATTTCTATTTTGGGATTTATCCATTTACTCTTTTTGATTAGTGAATTCTAGCTTCTTTCTATTTTCTTCATTGCCCTGCTCATCTAAGTTTTCATAAACATCTCTGCGTGCACATCGAGTTATGAACAGCCTTTTTAGTGAAGGACATGTCGTTAGAAAGTTGACCGGGGCCTCAATATTGTATTCTTCCATCGAACTATCTATCCATCATAAATCTTTGAGTTCAGAAAATTCTATTGATGGTGGTGGGAGGATAACTGTCTGCAAGAAGTTCATGAGGTTGATCTATTATGCTATATCAAATAGGTACTGTCAATCTTAATATCAC
Organism: Ilex paraguariensis; assembly: GCA_963454935.2. NCBI lineage: Eukaryota > Viridiplantae > Streptophyta > Magnoliopsida > Aquifoliales > Aquifoliaceae > Ilex > Ilex paraguariensis. Next base: position 253,382 of record CAUOFW020010080.1, read on the forward strand.
TATGAACTTAGATATTTGTTTTCAAGCAGAAGAGATTTTCAAAACCCAGATCAAAAAAGGAACAAATAACAAGTCATTCTCACCCTGAAAATCCATCCACATAGTGTAAGGGTTTCCACATCTCCTACGGCTTCTACTAGTGGATCAAAATTATTGTCAAAGACTCAAAGTCATTACTACGATTTTTTTTTTTTTGCAAAGATTGATTGTGGGCATGAAACCCTTTAGATTTGAGAAATATTAATTTGGTATCCTAAGAAACAAATCATCATGTTCAAAAAATAAGTTGTCATGAATGATATGGTTGGATTTCTGTATATTCACCAAAACAAACTGGGTAGGAATGATAAAATCGAAAAAAAATAAGAAGAGTTATAAGTAAGATTGTTCCAAGTCAAGTGTTTTATGTTTTATGGGCTAAAGACCTTCAAACTTTAGGCGGTGGGAGGAAAAAAGGTTTTCCCAGCAATGGTAATACCATCACTCCAAGAGCTGTACAGAAATCTAGGGTGCATATGACATGATTTGATTCTGATTATGAAATATACAAGTTTTGTAGACAGGATGATATATTTGTTGCATCAAATTTTCAGAAGATATTCTATCAAATTTTTGACATAGTATCTACATTTTGACCCTTTTTATTTTACTAAAGTCATGATATTATAAATGACCAAACAATTTTCAGCCTAATGCATGTTTATTTTGTGTTTAAGAACTATGTACAGTGCCTTCAAACACGTGATGTAGAGCGAGTTTAGGCTTTCAGTTTAGTACGTGTTCGAGTTCAGTGCTTGATTATTTCGCGTTCAAATTCAATATTCAATTTTTTTTAGTTGCACCGTACCTTCAGGCACGGGTTATTCCTAGTTATCAAATACAATCTATGACTAAAAATATCATAAACGGTTAAAATTAAAATCCTAAAAGTGTAGAACAATAAAATCCAATTTATCAATGTTTTATTGCAAACTTGAAATATCACCTATCCTCGACCTCGAACTTGCTTTTCAAGCTGAATGTGAATGAATTTTTTTGTGAGTTTGATGTTTTTAGCAACGAAGAACTAAATAAAATTATTGATGGGACATTTTCATGAATTAATGAGGAGCCGATACGTGTCCTCGGCATGATGAACATGGACGCTCCATGAATTAACACGTGGTTTCGCCATGAGTCTCCCCTGGGAGCTCCCTGAGAGTGACACATGTCCTCGACATAACATTAATCCTCGGACATTTCATGAATTGACACATGTCCTCGACATGGGGTCCCTTGGAGCTCTTTGCGACTAACACGTGTCCTCGGCATGGATGACCCTCCGAACATCCCCCTATTGACACATGTCTTCGGTGCCAAAGGCCCTTGGAACCCTAGTCGCTCGCCACGTGTCCTCGGCGTACATGTCATCCCAAGGGGCCTCCACCAGACATGTAGCCTCGGCGTTGAGTGTCCCTCACCTGCAAAGTATGACTAGTTATTCTGACGGTTATCATGACTTGGGAGCAGAGTTGACTATCAACCATTAGTTTTCCTTTCCCAAGGAAATCAGAAATTCAAAATGGTGGGGAGGGCAGGTCAATGACCAATAGAAAGTGAGAATGAAATACAAAACACATAACACATGACCCCTTGAGGGGTAATGGATGAAAATGTCCTTGCGTATGCGCAGCCATAGTTAGGTCATATTAAATGTTTCCCTTAAGAAGAATGAGATACATTTATTGATCAGCTAACTTAAGAAGCTGAGCATTAAATGCATAGAGATCTGAGCATTAAATGCAAAAACTTTTTCCACATGAAAAGGAAAGGGCTTTACTCAAGGATTGTGCACCACATGTTGCCTTCCAAATGGGCCAAAGAGGTGTCTTCTCTCGAAGGGACCCAATTGTCTGCAATGATTAGCTCCAGGGAGGTATAAGTAGCTATCACAACACACAAGTCTAAGGTACGCAAACCTAACCCAAGCAATATAACAATATTTTTCCACCCCTTTCTCATTTACTAATTTGATCGTCAGAGGGGTCACGTAGAAAAACACTCTAACATCATTCTAACCTTCCTTTTTAGGAGACAGAACTCATCTTGACAACCCATGGGTGACCAGATAGTTTGCAAGGAGTCCCAATCACCATCTATCTACATCCATTTGCTACGGGACCTTTGATTTTCCAAGTAAGCCCGAGTTCATCGATGGAGAGATCTGTCAATCTATTTATTGTGTAGGAATCCTCGCACACAATTATTTTGTTGATTTTGATCTCCTATAAGAGAAAAAGAGAGGGATGATGTGTTTTTGGCTTGTGTACTGTAAAGAGAGAGAGAGAGATAGGACATGTCTATGGGATTGCCATTTTTTTCTTCATTTTTTTTGGGTTTTAATATTGTGAGTTGATCTTTGAGTCCAAATCAATCAATTTTTTTGGGGTTTTTTTATGGCCATCCTCTTTAGAGAACAATTTGGTCAATAGGTCCAAGTGCATATTTTTTAAGGCTAAAAGGACAACACATTTCCAAAATACGCATTTACTCTTATTTTTAAAAATTTGACACATTAATAATCTACACAAAAATTGCTTATTCAAACAAATTTAAAAACTCTTTTATTTTAGGACGTTCCAAATCTAGACTATATTTCTCGTAAATATATAGGTGTGCACATATATAAATACGTGCATATATATATATATATATATATATATATATATATATATATATATATATATATATATATACATACATACAAGTATTTATATATATTATAAGGTTGCAATATATATACCGCAGTTATTGTGTCACTATAGCTATGTGATTGTCAGTGGGACTATGTTATTGTGGTTATCATTGTGTCACACCACAATGACATTGTATCTATCACATAGTATAAAACTTGGGTAAATTTGAATTTTTTTGAAAAAAGGTAAAACAATAATTTGCCACTTTAGTGGGGGTTGAAAACCTATATTTTTCTAGATTTTATATGACAAAACGGATTTCACCGTTGGATTCGTCTCGCGAAATCTAGTTACCTAGTCAATTTTTGTCAAATTCTGAGATAGTCGAATTTTTTACGTTTTACAATCAAGTGTTGCGTGACCTAAAAAAAATAGAATTAAATTTTGAAAGTTAGAAAATAATTTAAAGGAAGTTCATATAAAAAATATTTGAACTTGAACTAGGACAAAATTTAATCAATTCATGTCAAAATCAAACCCTAAAATGGGGAACGTGTGGCGTGATGAGGATCAAACATTTAAATGGTATAAATAAGAAAGAAAAATCAGATTTCTCCCCATACCCATCAAATTATCTAAAAATTAAAAATAAGAGAGAGAAGCTCTATCTTCTCTCTATGCTCTATGCTGCTACGTTGCTCAAATCGACTCAAGCCAAGAACAAAAGTTGTTCTCCTCATTGAGAGTTACGCAACTAGACCAAAAAGGACAGATTTCACTGAAGTTTCAAAAACGGGGCGTAGATAAATCAAGGGTTTATGGGTGATTTGGAATTCTTGAAGCTTCCTAACGTCGTTTTACGCTTTAACAGGTAATGGTTTCTCCCTAACTAGGTTTATTTCCAACCTAGAGTTGTGATGTGGAATGAGTAGATTGTTAGAGATGTATAACACTTGTCTATTGTTGGTAATTTGATAAAATATTGAAAATGGGTAAAAATCAATTCTAGCTTGAATTGATGTGTAGAAATTGTTAACTTGTAATTTCTTTAAAAATGATGTTATGTGGGCATACTATGTGTTTATATTGTGACTTTGTGAATTAAACGTGTTATTGGTATAGATTATGTAATAACATGCTTGAGATTTGTTATTGGGTATAAATGTTGATATATGTTTGATGATGTATTGACATAATGATGGATTATGGTGATTATATGCTTGTGATATAATTGACCATGGAATATGTTGAAATAGTTCATATGGTACTCATACTTATTGAATATGTTGTAAATATTGCAAATGCACAGTTCATTGCATATGCACAGTAAACATCACATTCGTGGACATTTGACATGAGTGGGTGTGTATGCATGTTATTGGATCAAACACCATCCTTGGTGGTTGATAAGTGGACTCGGTACAGTCAAACCAAGGTTCGACATAGTTGCACAGTTGCATGAAAAACTTGTGTCGGGTATAGTAAGAAGGGCTAGATACTCCCTTGGGTGCAAGACTCAATTACTAGTTTATAAACTTCCGCCATTGAAAATTTAAAAAAATATATCATTGTGCGAAACTGGCGATGAGACACAAAAGGTCGTTGGATGTGCAACAATGGCAAGCTCTTGGAATGTCCGATTTTATCCTCATAACATTGCATGGGTGATGGGGAGCCGGTAAAGGTTCGGGGTTGCATGTGTGAGTCTCATCTTATAACATGATATGACATAAATGATCCATCATTAAATTGCATATTCTTGAATGGATAATTGTTGTTTGTTGAATTTGTCTGTGACTATTTCATATGCATCTAGATTGGAGAATAACCTCTTTAAAAAATATCCTATTGAGCGTGGTTCACCCTTTATGGGGATAACATTTCAGGTGCGGGACATGCGCCGGTGGACTGCTCTCACTAGGGGCCTCATTAATGAAGAAAAGCCGACTTGTGGCTTTTAAACCATATTTTGTGAAACTTTTATGTAATTTAGTTTTGGGCATGTAATCATATGAAAGTGATTGCAATCGAACTCAAATGGACTATTTTGAATGTAAAACTTCATGATACATGTTTTCAGATTGATATGGGATGAGTTGGAATGGATTGAAAATCAAAAATGGATGAAATGGGCAAAATTGAGCACACCTACCGATAGAACTTTTGTTTTTTCTACCTATAGATGTGGTCTAGTAGGCAGTTTTTACCAATAAATTTAGCCAGTAGAACTTTTTCAGTAGGGTTATTCTATCGGTAGAACGTCACTGTTCCTATCGGTAAAAAAATTCCAGTAGACTATTTTTACCGATAGAACATGGACTTCTTCTACTGATAGGTTTTCATAGATTTTCTAAAAATTGAAGTCCAGTGCACAACTTCTACCAATAGAACTTTGAACACTTCTACTAATAGGTTTTCTTTAATCTTCAAAATTTTTAAATGTTTTACTAAGTTTTCGGGAATCGATTCCTTGTACTCAGAGGTTATATGGGATATTAATGACTCTAAATTGATGTACAAAGGACCACAGATTAGTAAATAATAAAGTGTATAAAGGTTACACGTGTGAGTTATGATCCCGATTAAGGGGATGTTATTGACGTGATGTCGGCTTGTGCGACAATCACAGATTCTTCCGTGGGTTGATGGGTGATCAACGGTTAATAAATGACCTCTGATTTTAGGGGCGTCACACATAGAATACACAATATCAAAGTAGCTATCATTGTGACACACCATAGTGACACTGTACCTGTCACATGGGATACATAATGTCAATGTAAGTGTCACGATGACATATTCATAGTAAGACTATGTATGTCACTATAACTATTATTATGACACTGTATTTGTTTTTATCATGTGTGTGTGTATATATATATATATTAGATTCAGTGGTCATAATTTCATAATTTAGAGAGCTAAAATGTTATAATTTGAAGAGAAAAATCAACTCACCATAGTTATTATTACTGGTGCATCCAACAAATGTTACCAACATAAGCTGCGCAAAGAATCACACCACCATAAATCCTTCAGATTTACAACAACTACAAATGATCTTCTTGAAGGCGACGATCGACATAATCTCTCAAACGGGAAGAGAGATGAGATGAAAAGAATGATATAGAAGAGAGATGAGAAATAGGAATTTAAATTAGTGGTAAATGGGAGAAAGACATTAGAGAGAGGAATTAAATGAATAGATATGAGAGAAAAATAGTGGGATGGAAGAGAGAAGAGAGAGAAAAAAAATATATGTGATCCACTGAAGATCAAAATAAAAACCTAAAAAAAAAAAGGAGACTATTGAATCTGTTTACCTAAAATTTTAAATTATTTGTCCTTAATGACCCAATAAATATGCGCCTATACTTATTAGCAAAAGAGATTGTTCCATTATACTTTGTTTTAATTTCTACGTTATTTTTCATTGGACTTGAATTGTCATAGTTTTTTTTTGTGGGCTTAAATACTAATGGATTTAAAATTTTCTTATATGGGGGTAACAATGCATTGTAATTATGGGGCCTTCTTCATACTTCGTTCTAATTTCCACTTTATTTTTCATTGGACAGGAATGTCATAAGTTTTTTTTTGTAAAAATTGAGGGTGAGTCCCCCTAGGTGGACTTATAATGACTTGAGTCTTGGAAGGAAACTTATTTTGGGGTAAATCTATGTTTAAACTTATATGTAGGTACTTAAATCTACTTATTTTTTAAATCTTAAAATTATCCATAACGGTGTTAGTTTTGTCTAGTTATGAAAAGTCGCATAGGTTAGATCATTGAAGTATATATAGAAACTCTTGATTGAGTTATATATGGAAACCATTTATTAAATATTATGATAATTAACAGAAGTTTTATATGGAAGTTATATATTCTGATAGTTATATATGAGCCGCTTAATGTGCGAATAAATTGCTGATCTATTAAGTCAAAATCAGATCACAAAATTTCCTTAATAAGGGTAATGCATAATATAGGGAGGTTGAACAATACCAACATAGTTCAGTAACACGCATGTTAATATATAGTAACATTCATGTTACTATATGATTGAAGTTACAATTAGGATTGTGTTACCAGCACAGTTGTGTTACTATACTGACACTAATATTACTATAATGAATTTTAACATACAATTGCAAATATTGAGACATATATTATCTAACATATACTTTAATATTCACAGTAATATCAAAACTTTGTGCTTAGTAACATATCTAATTTTACAAAATACAAGACAATAGTTTTTTTACAGTAACATCAACTTTCAAATAATTTTAGTGAAAATAAGATTTACAAATTGACAATTTACAAAATGATGAGTAGTAACACACAATCGACAGTTAAATTACGATACTCAACACCAATTTTGAACATCAAAACATCGAAATTCTATTTTTCGATCACGTACAGTAACATGAACTTTTTCCATAGTAACAACCAAAGAATACTCGATTGTCTTGCACAACAAAAAAATCAACACAATCGAAATATATAATACTTTAATTTAATACTAATGTATGAGTTCTCTCGAACCTTGGTTATAAGGTTAATACCCACTTTGACATAATTAAATCTCTAATTGTTATTACTTTTTTGCCATGTTACCACTTTTTTTGTGAGCATGTTACTATTTTTTTAGTGATCATATTACTGTCTTTGTTGAGTATGTTACTATTGTTATTTTTTAAATATTAATATTTTGTCGATAGAGTCCAAAGTAAACTAGAATAGTTAATTGAAATTGTATTTTATGAAATATAATGAGTTTGAAATTTGAATACGAACAGTTTTTGGTAAATGCCGGTTTCTTGTTTTTCGGATAAAGAAACATTGTGACTTAAAAGATTATAGATGAATTAAAGGCATTTATGAAAGAGATGTATATGACTGGTTATTGTGTCCATAAATATCGTTTATAACATTCCTACAAGGAATAGTTACAATAGTAAAATTGATAAAAAAATAAACTTAAAATCAAATAATTTTCCTTGACAGACTTATCTCCAAATAAGTCCATATAGGGGGACCGACCTCCAAATTTTTTTTTTTTGGGGCTTAAATTCTAATGGATTTAAAATTTGGGATAATTGGTCGTGGGTACTTTTTTTAAACTTATTTGACTTTGAATACCATAGTCAGACTTATACTCCATTGAGTCCTCTTTTCATCAAACTATTGTCATTAAGTACACATTTTAATTTTTTTATATTACTGAATTACTCCTACCATAAATACTAGCTATCAGTGCTAGTTTCAATGTTTTCAAATACAACAACTTCTAATTTGGGAATTGTGGTAGCATTAAAACTATTGTATTGCCCACAACAAAGTAAGTACTTACTGTATGGTGTCACTCTATCACAATAATTAAATTTTTAATTAAGTTTTTAGGAGTTGTTAGTTTTTCCAAATAAGTTTTGATTAGATATAACTATTGAAGACATTTTATACAATGAAGATTAAAATGTACTTATTTCCAAATTAGTTTTTTGAGTGGATTTAAGTCCAAATAAATTTACTAAAAAAGACCCTTCAAATTTTCTTATGTGGGGTAACTAAGTATGCATTATAACTATGGGGCCTTCTTCTGGACCGGGCCTGAAGTCCAGATTTTGATAGTATTGTTATTGGGCCGGCCTCTTGAAAAGAAAAAATGGATCTCTTGGGACGGGGAAGGACAATTAGGTCGAAAAGTCCAAAAAATAATTATAGTATTATAATTATATTATTTTTCGATAAGACAGTTATATTGTCAATTAAATTATATTTCTTGGGCACTATAGCAGCATGCACAATTTTATGTTATAGATTTCTCTTCGATTCTTTTTCTCGTTCATTTTTTCTTTGGCATCTCACTCGTAATGCAATGTATTCTTTTTGAGAGATTATCTTGGCGTAGGTCTGTTTCTGGCCTACATCAACTTATGTTAAATAAAGTCCCTATCGCTTTGTTAAAAAAATAAATATAAAATTTCACATACCTTAAAATTCATAGGATGAAAATATTTTTTTTAGGTGCAAAAATCAATGAGAATTTAACAAACACCTCGATGATGATGATTCCAATAGTTAGGTAAAGAACTTAATCTTTATCTTGCTTTCTCGATGATGATGATTTCAATAGCGGGTAAATAACTTAATATATATCTTGCTTTCAATGATAATCTCATTGAAATAGCGCAAACACACGATGATCAAAATGGTTGTCATCAGTTTGATTAAGAGTTTCAAATTGAAAAAGTAAATTGAACTTGAAATTCGAAAAAGGGACCACAACACAAAATCTTGATTTTTGTTTCCCTTGGATCTAGAAGAGAGGGGACATGCCACGCATCAGCTTGGGGATCATGTCTTCTTACGCCTATTACAAATGTAAAATAAGATTCACAAATCACAAAAGGTCTTAAGACTCTAGTTTGGTATGAATTATAGAATAAATTGTACTAGATTTTGTACACGAGTAATTCCCAAAGGAGAAATAGATAGTGAATCAGAAAGATCAATTCATCATATAAAAAGATGTATTTATGATAGGAATACAAATTTATAATCAAGTATTATGAAAAGAGAGTATCGTTCACTATTCTTTTATAACGTAACTTTGACACTATAGTAAATGTAAAATAAGAAGAAATAAAGAGAGAAAAAAAAAAAAAGAACACAAAATTAGGTGTAATTGCTCATCATCATTCAAATGTACATGTACCATATCTTGTAACTCAACTGCAGGTAATGCTAATCTTTATGCCAATTGTCTTCGGCTTGACATAGAAGAACACAACTGGGTCAGTCTTAGCCCAGTGGCCTCGTCAACAAAAATCAGGCCATTCTTCTTAACTGTGCGTGTGTGTGTGTGTGTGTGAGAGAGAGAGAGAGAGAGAGTCGTATGGAGGGACTGGGCGAAGAATTCAAAGCTAGAACCCAGAACGAAGAAGATTGACAGGGGTTTATATTCGTATACAAAGGGATAGTAAAGAAAATTGTAATACCTACGGATTAAGGCTGCATTAAATTGAGAAATAAAAGTACAAATTAATAAAATTTCACACAAAACAAGCCGAGACACGGATATCTTGTTCTCTTTAAGGAGATTCAAGTCTTCTATGGATGGTAAAGTCCAAAACCGGTAAAGTCCAAAACCGGTGCAACGACCTTCTTGTTCGATTTATCCCCTCCATGATATAATAGCTTCATAGTTTGTTGTATGACTCTAATTAGCTCTCTACAAGTGGTTAAGTTCAAAACTCCACCAACACAATCAACATTCCAAAGCTCCACCAATAAAACACATTTTTTTGGCTTTAACCCTCAAGTGTGTAATATATTTTAATGTTTTGTTTGTTTAACTCCGAAGGAAGGAAGGAAAGAAAGAAAAGTTCTTCTTGAATAATAGAAAGAGTATCACTTTCACTTTCCATTCTTCTATTTTTTTATCCACTCCAATAAACGCATCGTAAGTGTTGGATAATTTTTCAAAAGATTCAAATTCAAATTTTAGAGAATCTATTTATAGGCTCTTATAATTTGGTAGTGGTCAAGTATCCAACTTATGCATGTATACATATTATACATGTATGTAAAAATTATTAATTCATGAATACAAGCCATTCATGAATGTACATGCATATGAATACATGTATCCAATGATATTCACGTGTAAGTATGATGTATATATCATATACAAGAATGAATCCATTAATTAATCTAATTGGTATAATGAATTATATTAAGAGTAATGTTATACTGATCAAATTTTGGGATCAAATTTAGAGCCCAAATAATGTGACAACATATTATTTAGAGTTTTTATTGGGGTTCAAATGACATAATACCAAATAAAGAAACCCAAATCAATTACCATATCATTTAGGTTCCAAATTTGGTCCCAAATTTTAGTCAATGTAGCATTACTCTTATATTAATATCAAAATTTACCAACAAATGTTAAACAGTTTGCACAAGTCAAGCTCGATTTGACTTTGACTTATATAGGTTAACAGATACGTGCAAATTGTAAAATAAACAAATTTAATCAAATGTCCAAGCTCGTTTTGTAAACGGACCAAATCCAATGCATGACACTTTGACTTGGCTTGAATAGGTTCTTATTAATAAGTTTATGATTATAAAATACCTATTGGAAAGATAAATAATCCCAGATTTATTTTCAAATAGTTCTACATTATGTACACTTCTCTCTCACTCATATTTAATAAATTGTTAATTTAAAGTTTGAACTACTAGGTTTTTTGATTTTATTGTTAATTATATAGATTTTCAAGAGAGTTTTTTTGTTGAAAATTGATTAATTTAAGATTGATGATAGAGTGTTGGGGTTTAATTTTGAAGGCTTTATTCCAAAAAATTGAACTTGGCTTTCCTTGTATATTCTGTCAATTACAATCAAGTCAAATCTAAACATATGAGTCAATTTATGGCACCTCTCGGTCCTACAGTGGTTTCGTCATTGCCCATACGTTCCAAACTACTGGCTCCTGGTCCATTCATGTTAGGCCAGCCAGCAGTTCAAACAATGTTATGCCCTCCCAAACCCATGACTTTTCAAAACAGAAACTACAAACATAAGACAATGAAAGTGGCGACAAATGTGCCACAAATTGTGGCAAATTGAGAGATGGTCACTGAACACAGGCACAAAGGTTTTTCACAACTAACTTTTGTCTTATTTCCCAATAGACTTACAAAATTCTTGCCTCATTAATATCTAATTCGCATTAGTCTTATGATTTTTCAATGTAACTTGTACCCATCGTCTAGGGGTTATGAAATTTCCATGGAGTGCTTGACTGGGTATTCTTTTGAGGTGCCACAAGCCTCTATATAAGGAACAACAACATTGTAAAGTTGGTATATCTTCTTTGAAATTCTTTCTTATTGTAAGAAGGTTTTTCTTGAATATTTCTTTACTCTTCTCAATGGCTGCTTTTTATGCAAACAGCAATAGACTTATTATGGCCACTGCATTGTTTTTTCTTGGGCTGTTGCTTCTTGGCATACCCTTAACAGGTCCATCCTTCCTTCCATTCTCACTCCTCATAGAAACATAGCATTTTTTTTTAATCACAAAGAGCATAATCATTCATGCTTTCATTCAATAATAGAACAAAATAACACCTACTTTAGTCTCCAAGAATGGGTTCTAGGGAATCCCCACGGGCCGCCTAGTGGTGTGGAGTTAACTTTGAGATAGATTGTAAACTCGGATGTCTTAAGTTTGACTCTCGTTGGTGTTTCTATATTTTAATTATAAATATGGCTAATGGATGATGGCAATTATCTATAACTATTGTTCTGCTTTACATTATGTTTTATTATATAGATTGGTATATTAAGCATTAATCCAGTGGAAATGCTTTTTGGTTCCATCAAATAAGCATTCCTAGAGATTTCATTATGTTTAGTCTTCTTTCATATTGAGACTAATTTAGCTAGCCAATCCACATATTTATTAGTCACAACACATTTATTCAGACTAAGTTTTGATTGTTTACTCTAAAAGCCTTCAAAGGTTTGTTGAATCTAATGCAGGTGCACAATCCGTAGGGGTTTGCAATGGACAAGTTGGCAACAATTTACCATCTGATCAGGAAGTTGTACAACTCTACCAATCTAATGGCATTGGAAGGATGAGACTTTATGGTCCAAACCAAGCAACTCTCCAGGCCCTTAAAGGATCCAACATAGAACTCATCCTTGATGTGCCTAACCCTGACGTTCAATCTCTTGCATCCGATGCCTCAGCTGCCACTCAATGGGTTCAAAATAACGTCCAGAACTACTTCTCGGACGTTAAAATCCGATACATCGCCGTTGGGAACGAAGTGGATCCCAATGGTGGAAATGCTCAGATTGCCCAGTTCATTGGCCCCGCCATGCAAAATGTCCAAAATGCCCTTAATGCGGCGGGATTGCAAAACCAAATCAAGGTCTCAACGGCAACCTACACGCCGCTCCTCGGAACTGATTTCCCTCCATCACAAGGCTCATTCAAAGACAATGTTAGGTCATTCATTGACCCAATAATTGGCTTTTTGATTAACAATAATTCCCCACTGCTGGTCAACATATACCCCTACTTCGCCTACATTCGCAATACACAAAGTATTCAGCTCCCCTATGCTTTATTCACATCACCAGGAGTTGTAGTACAAGATGGAGCACTGGGGTACCGAAACCTTTTTGATGCGATATTGGATGCTCTGTATTCGGCTCTGGAGAAGGCAGGTGGAGGTAACATTGAAATCGTCGTATCAGAGAGTGGCTGGCCGTCAGCTGGTGACCCTGCGGCTTCACCAGAAAATGCAGGCACTTACTATAGGAATTTGATTAATCATGTGAAGGGAGGGAGTCCCAAGAGGCCTGGAAGGGCTATAGAAACTTACTTATTTGCCATGTTTGATGAGAACCAAAAGGGAGGGGATGAGTCTGAGAAACATTTTGGCCTCTTCACCCCTGATAAGCAGCCTAAGTACCAACTTAGTTTCAACTAAGATAATTAGACCGTTAAAAAGAAACTAGTAATTTATGCTATTATTCCTAAATAAAAATGGGTTGTACTTGTATCTGACCACCAAGAAAGAGAAAGTATAGTTCAGTATGAAATTTGTATTTTATCCCACATAAATAAAAAGTTAATTTTAAATAGTTATGTTCTTCAGAAGGTAAAAGGTTCACTGATGTATGAAAATTTTGATATACAACTTGATGTGTATGGACATGGTTTGCTAGTTTGTGAAGTAGTCTAACACTAAGACTGCAGGTTGAATAAGGAAATAATCAACACTCGTCATGATCCGCAAACAAAAGGCATGTGATAGCTAACAATATTCAAGCCTTCAACGGAGGAAATTCTTGAGATTGAGTCAAAGGAGAAAATTTTATGATTTATTTTCTTTTAGAAATTTGTTTGAAGGGTAAATTATACTTTGACCCTCTTAACTATGGACTCAATTTGACTTTGTCCCTTGAAATATCATTTTCAACAATATCCCGCAACTACTTTAATTGATTCCACATTGCTCCAAATACAAACGTCCATTGTCTTTTGGATGGAAATTATCAAAGTGTCTAGGAAAAATGTGCAATGTGCAAAACATAAAAAAATATGAACTTGAATAATATGAGGTATTATTTAAATGATTATGAATATAATTTATATTTTTTATTAAATTAATAAAAATATTATTAACTTAAATTTGTTTGAATGAAATGCAACGCAAGTGTTCATTAAGTGGTATATGAGCTGTGTTTTTTTTTTTAGTTGCTTCGGAGGGAACGTCATTTACCTGGGTTTTCTAAGAAAACAAGTACCAGAGATGTCTGCTAATAACAAATGCCAAAGAAAATGAGGTGGCGACACAAGGATCACTAGTTCTTCAAGTTGGCTCACACCAAGATTAGCAAGGTGATCTGCCTGCACAGTTGTTCCCTTCTCTCAGGGTGTGAGCCAAAACTACATTTTGCATCTTAATGATAAATCTACAATTATCCACGAGGACTTTAGTTGAAGGGCTAACCATCTAATATTCAGTTAGAAGGTTGAAGAATTCCAATGAATCTGATGGGACTCTTCTGAAAAAGCCTATGATGAAGACACGTGTCCTCGGGAATTTCTAGAACAATGTTGCTCGGGGTTCAAGCACCATCGGCAAAGCTCCCTCTCCCCGAGGTACATCTCATATAGGATCACATATTCGGTACAGTATACAAATACATGTGTCCTCGGGCGCCATGTACCTCGGGAACACACCACCCTTGGTCCCCCCGAGGTCAGTCTTTCCTCGGCACCGAGGGTCACTCCATCCTGGACGCTTCCTCTACTCCCGGATGAAGCTACTGACAAAACTGGACATCAGCCTATGCCAGTATGGACTAGTCATCATGATCTCTTCTTACACAAGAAATGTCAGAACATGCTGGGATACAGAAGTCGTAGCCAATACGTGACGGACGCGTGGCATATGATGTCACATCAAAAACAGGCAAACCGCACGCTATTGCTGACATGCGCTTTGGGAAGCAAACAATTAATTGCACCCTTCTGTTGACGAGACCGCATTCAATGCGGTAAGGTTCGGATATGAAAGGCAATAAATGCTCCTTTTACAGAGCATTTATTGCATCCTTCCCGAAAGGAGCATATTGTACCGTCGGCGTCCCGACGACTCAACATTGATTGCTCGGGATCCCGAGCAGTCAATTAGAGAAGACATTCCTCATCAAATCAGGACACACGCTGCCAGTGCCTGATGATCACCTACTGACCACACTGACAGCAATCATGAGTTTCTAAGGTATAAATACCCCTCTCAAAAAGGCAAACTGGGGGCAATCACAAACTCTCAACTACGAAATATCCTTCTCAGTGTTTTCTCCTTCCTCTCTCTCATTCAAAGACTGACTAGATCGTCGGAGGGGATACGCCGGAAAACACTCCGGCGCCCTTCTAACCTGTTCTCTTTTGTTCCAGGAAATATCTTTCGCACGTACAGTATCGTTCCTCCTTTCCCAGGATCGTAAGCTGTTTCGAGCAGTGTGCTTGGCCACTCAACCGGCTCACCCAAAGTTCACCAGGGGAGAGATCTGTTCCCAGTATTTTATATATATCGTGCAGGATCAAGCCCGCACAATCTGGCGCCGTCTGTGGGAAAACGAGTAGTTTTCCTAATCTTTTCTCTATAAAAGAACAGTGACCATGGTGAATACCAGACAGAAAGGGAAGGGAACCCACCAACGGAGTCATGAGTTGCAAGCTCCCTGCCATCACGGAGGGAGGGATCGCACCAGTACGATTAAAAGTGCCTCCACTCGGTCAAGGGGGGTAACCCCTCAAACCAGTATGGGGATCAGGTCAGGAGGATCAGCCCCCTTGGCCCGTCAGCTGGCAGAGGTGATTGAAGAGAAATTTGGCGATAGATTACGTCAGCTGGAGAAGGACAATGTAAACGTCCTTAGCCGGCTCGACGAGTTTGCTGCCTCAGGCGGAGGGTCAAGGGATTCATTCCTCTCCCGAGGACTCCCCGTCCATGAGGCGGAGACAAAAGATCTAAGGAACCACCTGGACCACAAAGCAGAAAGCTCCAGGGCCCCGAAGCGACCCAAGGCCGGCGAATGCCATCTGGACAACCATTCCAGGAAAGTAAGGCCATTGGCCCTGGACGACCTCCGGCGAGGTTTATCCAGACGGAGGAAGGGAGATGAATCCGAGGAGGACTCAACCCAATCTACACGACTCCCAGGAAACGAGGGGCTTACCGACGAACCCAGAGACTTCAGGAGGCATCCTGCAAGGGAAGAAGATCTCAGAGCCCGATTAGACTCCAGGAGAAAGGGCAAGATGATCCAGGACGAGGCCGAGGACGAAATCATGCAAACACCCTTCACAAGGGAAATCAGCGAGATGGACGTCTCAAGAAAGTTCGTCGTGCCACGATTCAAGACCTATGACGGGCGATCTGATCCCGACGCCCATATCAGACAGTATAAGCAGATGATGTCCCTCTATCATTCGGACCAACGGTTTCTATGCCGGGTATTCCCCATGAGCTTGGGGGACTCCGCGATGAGGTGGTTCGAGGCGCTTCCCTCAAACAGTATTGGGTCCTGGAAAGAATTGACAAGGCAGTTCCTAACCCGATTCATTACGGGGAGTAAGCGCCCAAAGGACATTGGATCACTGCTGACCCTCAGGAGGAGGGAATCCGAGACTCTTCGCCAGTACGCCATCCGATACTGGGAAGAAGTCAATGAGGTCGAGGGATGCTCGGAGGTCATGGCAGCAGCATCATTCCGGCTCGGCTTGGCCAGGGACACGGACCTGTACAGATCCCTGACCAAAAAGACTCCCTCAGATATGGGGGAACTGATGGACCGAATCAACAAGTACTCAAGGGTCGAGGACGAGATGGGGGGCAACAAAGGCCGAGCCCTCCAACCCAAGAGAAAGGAAAAAGAGCATGAAGACATTCCCCGGAAGGGATTGCTACCCCGTCCAGGGGGTTCGTCCAGAGGAGTTCACACCGTCTTCAAGGAACCCATCTACAGGTTGCTCCATAAAATCAAACATGAACCGTTTTTCAAATGGCCGCCCAGGATGCAAAGCGACCTCTCCACCCGTGATCAATCAGTAAGATGCTCATATCACCGGGATGTCGGGCATCGCACCGAGAGCTGCAGGGTATTCAAGTCATTCTTGGAAGGCTTAGTCCGAGATGGATATCTGAAAGAATACATAGAGCCCAGGCCAGAAGAGAAACGAGCTCATGCCCCGATCGAGGAACCAAACAACGTCATAGACGTCATCCATGTGTGTCCACTGGAGCGCCCCACGTCCAAAGAGCTCGAATCCGACCTCAAGAGGGTAGCTTTTACCAGAAAGGTAGCCGAAGGAGGTGTGGGGCCATCAAGCAAAAGGCCCAGGATGGGTGAGCTAGGCATTATGTTCTCTGATGCGGATTTGACGGGCGTGGTGATTCCTCATAACGACGCCCTTGTCTTAACCCTGAAGATAGGGAAGTTCGATGTCAAGAGAATCTTGATTGATTCAGGGAGTTCCTCGGAGGTGATGTACTTCGAGACTTTGAAGCGGATGGGTTTTGGCCCCAAGACTTGACCAAAATCAGGACACCCCTCGTCGGGTTCAACGGCTCTTTCGCCTTGCCCGTGGGGAAAATTACATTACCGGTCGCCACTGGTCCCTTCGTCATCGACACAGAGTTTGTGGTAATCGACACGGACTCCCCTTACAACGTGATCATGGGTCGAACATGGCTACACGCTTTAGGAGCGGTGCACTCCACTCTCCACCAAAAGTTGAAGTTCGCCACGCCAGAGGGCGTCATGGAGATCCGGGGAGATCAAGCGTCCGCAAAGAACTGTTTTTATTCGGCCGTCCGAGCCGGGGCGTCCGGCCAGGAGAAGGGGCGAGCACCGGAAGAGATCATAGAAAAATAGCAGTTACAGTCCGGGCGTCCGGGGATGGATGACCCCCGGGTAGACCCAGCAGAGCGGTCGGTTGAAGACCTCCGGAAGGTGCCCTTGGTAGAAGGAGAAGAAGAGAAGTATTTCCTAGTTGGGACCTCGATGCCCGCAGCCGAACAGGAGGAGATGATCAGGTTCTTAAGAGGGAATACAGACGTGTTCGCCTGGAACGAAATGGAAATGACAGGAGTAGACCCCGAAATAATTACTCACAGGCTGCATGTTGACCCATCTCACAAGCCAGTAAAGCAAAGGCCACGACGTATGGCCCCGCATCACGCCAACGCGGTCAATGAGGAAATAGACAAACTCCTGAGAGCTGGCGCCATTCGAGAGATACAGTTCCCAGAATGGCTGTCCAATACAGTATGTGCAAAAAAGAAAGGGGGGAAATGGCGTGTCTGCGTGGATTTCACAGATCTTAACAAGGCATGTCCCAAGGACGACTACCCCCTGCCGAAGGTGGACCAGCTGGTAGATGCCACAGCCGGATATGAACGAATGGACTTCCTGGATGCTCGAGCGGGATATCATCAGATCCCTCTTTATGCCCCGGACCAAGAAAAAAACGGCGTTTATCACTCCGAAGGGAGTTTATTGTTATAAAGTGATGCCATTTGGGTTAAAGAACGCCGGGGCAACATACCAAAGATTGATGAATCGGATGTTCAAGAGGCAGATCGGCGACACCATGGAGGTCTACATAGACGACATGCTGGTAAAAAGCAAACGGAGTGGTGATCATCTTACAGACTTGGCGGATACCTTCTCCACTCTCAGGGAGTATGGGTTGAAGCTAAATGCAGCAAAGTGCGTCTTCGGAGTGGAGTCGGGAAAATTCCTCGGGTATCTGGTTAGTCATCGGGGAATCGAAGCCAACCCAGATCAGATTAAAGCAATCCTGGATATCCGAAGCCCTCGCACTGTCCGAGAGGTCCAGAAACTCACAGGGATGCTGGCTGCACTTAACCGATTCGTCTCACGCTCCTCGGATAAATGCAAACCCTTCTTTGGAGCAATCAAATGTGCTGGGAAGAGTATTGGAGCCAAGGGTGCGAGGACGCCCTGGCTGGAATCAAAGAATACTTGAGGACTCTTCCAACCCTATCCGTTCCCATCCAGGGGGAGATGCTTTTCCTATACCTGGCAGTTTCAGAATTTGCAGTAAGCGGAGTACTTATCCGTGAGCATGAGCACCGACAGAAGCCGATTTACTACATCAGCAAGGCGCTCCTGGATGCAGAGACAAGATATCTGCCCCTAGAAAAACTGGCCCTCTCCTTGGTCACCACGCGAGGAAATTGCGCCATTACTTCCAGGCGCACCCAATCACTGTCCTAACTGATCAGCCCTTGAAGGCAATTTTGAGGAAAGCTGAACTCTCCGGAAGGATCTCCAAATGGGCTGTAGAGTTGGGGGAGCACGACATTCATTTCAAACCCCGAACTGCAATAAAGGGACAAATACTGGCAGACTTCATAGCCGAGTTTTCGGGGGAGAATCCTGTTCTAGAAGGATCGCCTCCTCCCAACTTAGCATCTCCAACAAATGTTGAAGGGTCGCCATGGCTTTTATGTGTGGATGGCTCATCGAACAGCAAGGGGTCCGGAATCGGTGTCTTGCTGATCTCACCAGAAGGGATTATTGCAGAACAGGCCATCCGGTTGGGGTTCAAAGCATCGAACAATGAAGCGGAATATGAGGCACTCATCTCGGGACTTCAGTTAGCTGAGGCAACTGGAGTTACCAATTTGATCGTGCATTGCGATTCCATGCTGGTGGTCAATCAAGTCAATGGGGAATTCGAAACAGGGACCCTAGGATGAAGGCGTACCATCACCAGGCGACGACCGTTATCCAAAGGTTCGACCGATTTGAAATCAAGCAAGTGTCCCGCGACAAGAACACACATGCCGACGCCCTGGCTTGTCTAGCCTCGGCAGTGGACTCCTCCCAGTCGCGCAGGATCACCATTGAGTATCTTCCCACATCCTGCATTGATCATACTCTTGAGGCGATGGTCATCCAGGACGCGCCCCAGCAGCTCAGTTGGATCGATCCCTTTGTCAAATTCCTAACGACGGGAGATCTCCCGGAGTGTCCAAGGGAAGCTAGGAAAATAAGGATGAAAGCTCCAAGATTTTGGGTCTCTTCGGATCAGAAGCTTTACCGAAGGTCTTTCTCAGGACCTTACTTGCTATGCGTCCGAGAAAATCAAGTCCAAGACCTCCTATACGAAGTGCATGAAGGAATATGTGGGGGGCACTCTGGAGGACGATCAATGGCGCACCGCATTATGTCTCAGGGGTATTGGTGGCCGCGAATGCAAAGGGACGCAAGGGCATATGTCCAAAAATGCGCCCAGTGCCAGAGGTTCTCCCCTGCGATCAGGCAACCTGCGGGGGACTTACACCCCCTCACCAGCCCTTGGCCATTCGCTCAATGGGGGCTTGATTTGGTTGGACCTCTGCCTAAAGCTCCGGGAAACAAGAAGTTCCTCATCGTGGCTACAGATTACTTCACTAAATGGGTAGAAGCGGAGCCGTTGAGTCACATCCGAGACATAGACGCCAAAAAGTTCGTCTGGGAGAACATAGTCGTCAGGTTCGGCATTCCTCGCGCACTGATATCGGATAACGGGACCCAGTTCACTGGCGGGCGCTTTAAGTCTTTCTGTGAGCATCTCGGGATCCGTAACTTCTACTCCACCCCTGCGTACCCACAAGCCAATGGGCAGGCGGAGGCCACCAACAAGACAATTATCAACGGGATCAAGAAGAGGCTGGAGAGAGCCAAGGGAAAGTGGGCGACAGAGCTGTTAAACATTTTATGGGTGTACAGGACAACCCCTCGGTCATCAACGGGCGAAACCCCCTACTCCCTGGCGTACGGGATGGAGGCAATCATACCCCTCGAAGTAGGGCTTCCGACCATAAGGACCCAAGCTTTCGATGAAGGGGGGAATGATCATCAACTGGGATTGGATCTGGACCTACTGGAAGAAAGAAGGGAGGAAACCGCCTTGAAGATAACGAAGTATCAAGAGAAGATCTCCCAGCTATACAACAAGAGGGTCAAGACTCGAGAATTCCGGATAGGCGACCTGGTCCTCAGAAGGGTAACGGCCAATACCCGGGATCCAACAGAGGGAAAGATGGGACCTAACTGGGAAGGGCCTTACAAAGTAATATCAATCGGGGGCGCCGGGTCGTATGGATTAGAAGACATGAGTGGAAGACCTGTAATACGACCATGAAATATTATGAATTTAAAGAAGTTTTACTTTTGAAGTACTCTCTCTCAAAGGACTCGCCAAACAAAAGACAAAGGGTATGGCCCTGGGGACAGAGTTCAAGGACTCTCGCCCCCGAAGAAGTACATACAGGAGCAAGCCTCCTGCAAGGGTATGGCCCTGGGGACAGAGTTCAAGGACCCTCGTCCCCGAAGTACATACAGGAGCAAGCCTCCTGCAAGGGTATGGCCCTGGGGACAGAGTTCAAGGACTCTCGTCCCCGAAGTACATACAGGAGCAAGCCTCCTGCAAGGGTATGGCCCTGGGGACAGAGTTCAAGGACTCTCGCCCCCGAAGTACATACAGGAGCAAGCCTCCTGCAAGGGTATGGCCCTGGGGACAGAGTTCAAGGACTCTCGTCCCCGAAGTACATACAGGAGCAAGCCTCCTGCGAGGGTATGGCCCTGGGGACAGAGTTCAAGGACCCTCGTCCCCGAAGTACATACAGGAGCAAGCCTCCTGCAAGGGTATGGCCCTGGGGACAGAGTTCAAGGACTCTCGTCCCCGAAGCACATACAGGAGCAAGCCTCCTGCAAGGGTATGGCCCTAGGGACAGAGTTCAAGGACTCTCGCCCCCGAAGGACATACAGGAGCAAGCCTCTGCAAGGGTATGGCCCTGGGGACAGAGTTCAAGGACCCTCGTCCCCGAAGCACATACAGGAGCAAGCCTCCTGCAAGGGTATGGCCCTGGGGACAGAGTTCAAACACTCGTCCCCAAAGTACATACAGGAGCAAGCCTCCTGCAACGGCATGGCTCTGGGGACAGAGTGCAAGGACTACTGTCCCCAGACAAAACACAAGGACCCCAAGACCCCAGAGTAGATACAAAGATCTTGCCTCCGGAACGGGCGCCCCGAGGACCGTCAAAGACACTTATGGTGTATTCTACAAAGAAGTAAAGAAAAGCAGAACACTACTGTATACAGAAGATGACAGAAAGATAAAAAGACTAGTTGTTCATTTCCAAAAGAAATAGGGGCTTTGCGTCCCCAAAAGCTACAAAAGAAAAAGCAAGAGTACAAAAAGGGAGAAATGAAAAGCAGCTTCATCGGGCTCCAGGCACCTCCAGAACTTCGGCCGAGGGCGAATCAGCAATAAAGGGCTGGGAAGCCTCTGGAGCGGGCTGGGGATGAACTTCGGCGGCAAGAACAGCTTCAACAGCTTGAGCAGCTTGAGGTTCAGGAGCAAGGTCGGGCGGAGCGTCCTCGGACAAGTCCACTATCACCATCTCGGGGTTATCGGCCGAGGTTTGCATCGGTGTAGGGGCTTCATCCTCAGCAGCAACTTGTGCTTCTGCCTGCTCCATCTCTGCCGAGGGCACATACTTGTGCACTTGGAAGAGAGGGGAGTCTGACGGGACTCCAGCAGCCTGGAGCGCCTCGTCCCACCCTTTCTTGAAGAACTCTTTGCTATTTTCTTCAAGTGCGGGGAGCACTTCATCGGCGAACTCCTCCAGAAGTTGTTGCTCTGACTTCCGGTTCAGCTCCTCGGCTCGGATCCTATCTAGCTCCTGGGTCAGGGCCAGGCAGCTTTCCTCGGAGCCCACTGCCCTCTCCTCCGCAGCCGAGAGCCGCTGCGTTTGCTCAGTAATTCTCCTCTCAGCATCGGCAAGTGCAGCACTTAGCTTCTCAGCGCCCAACTTGGCCGATTCAGCGTCCTTGAGGAGTTGCTCTATTGGGCAGCCTGCCCTGCCAGGGTAGAATCCCTGGCAGCAACTTCTTCCGTTGCCCGAGCAAGGGCAGCTTCCGCTTCAGCCTTCTGATCCTTGGCCCTCTGAAGATCCATCCTGGACGCGTGGTACCGGCCAGCTATGATAGAAATCTGCTGGGCAGCCTGTTAAAGAAGGAAAGAATGTTAAAACACAAAAGTAGAAAACAAGAGTGAAGGAGATCGAAACGGGAATAAACTCACCACCAGGGAGTTCTGGATCATGGAGCGGAACAACACGTTGGTTGATCGCCCCCGATGAGCCTCCATGTCAGCCTCAAAATGCAATGTCTCACTCACTGCATAGGCGACATGGGGATCCTGCAGAATGGAATCATCGACCCTGATCACTCGGTTCATGTGATCAGTGGCCCGAGGATTCCACACCGCGGCCTCCACTGTGGATGGGAGGGAAGGAGTAGCCTGTTGTGGCTGCTGCTGTGCTGTTGTGGGGCTGCTGTAGTTGCTGCTGTTGTCGAGTTTGCTGCTGCGGTTGTGAGGGAGTAGAGGGTAATCCACGATCCCTCCCGCTTTGCTGCTGAGGGGAGGCAGCCCCTGGGTCCTCGGCTGAGGCCATCGTGCCGATGCTTCACCCTCCTCTCCTCCTCCACCTGAGGGTCCCGATCTCGCACCTGACCCCGATCAGGAACCCTTGATGATGGGGCAGAGCTGGTTCCTGCCGGAGTACCGCCGGTCGCCCCTCGGCTCTCTCCCGGCTGCGAGGGATTGCCTCTGCCTAAGAACCCCAAATTGATGCGTGGGGTGTTGGACATCGCTTCCTCAAGAGCGTCTTCGTCGTCCAAGGTTGGAGAATTTGAAAATCCGGCCACAGGTCGCCTCCCGAAGTCCCCACCTCGGCGTCCGAAGGAGCAACGTCCTCTCTGACCCCGACTTCCTCAGCAACTCCTCTACCTCTCCCTCTGAAGCCCGATCCGGGTCTTCCTCCAAGTTCTGCTCGACCTCTAGCCTCGCCGCCTGATCAAAGAGCTCTGACCACTGCGAAGGCTCGAAAGGTTGAGGGAGCTGTGAGAATTCTTTATACCCGGGGGTATAGTGCAGCAAATTATGGGCAGCTCGGCCAAATCCGTCGGCACCCGTGTGAACTCCAAACCGTTGTTAAGTCGCCAAAATTGACCAGCGACCGAGGGGGTGGAGCTGTTCCCGAGACGGAATACCTGCACAACAAAACAGATTGTCATAAACACGAGAAGAACCCAAGAAGAAACAAATAAAACCCCCAAAGGAACCGACGTACTTGTCGTTCTCCATTCCGAGGGCAAAAAAGGTCATTGTTACTCGGGACCGACACCCCTCTCCCAACATCCCTTGAAGATCAAGATGTCGTCCTTGTACCCCTTGTCCGAGTCAGGAAGATGGGGTACAAGGTACATAGAGGGGTCCCTGGCTTTAAGTAGAAATGTTGGTGGGGCATGACTCTTAGGAGGAGAGTAACAGAATAGGAGATCGTTGAGCCCAATATTCACCCCGAGGCGCCATTGAGCTCTAGGACCCCATAATTATCCGAAAGACGTTGATAGCAGCATTGCCCGGGGAAGAGACGGAAGCGAGACAGGAACTGAAGAAGCAGGGGGGGCAAAGGAAACCTAATGCCTCCCTTATGATGGCCTTGGTATAGAAGGGGCATGGCATCCGTGGCCCCGAAGGTGG
>CAUOFW020010091.1:0-272500 GCA_963454935.2 Ilex paraguariensis
CATCTCCACTATATATTGAAGGCTATCAAGGAGTGAAGATTTCATAAGCGTTCTCAAATTAAGGAATTTACGTGCTCAAGAGAATGAGTTTCTTCGAAAAATATTAAGATAGTGCACAATCAATATACAAAATTTCGCGCAATTGGGTTAACAGATATCCCTATAAAGCATAAGAATAATAACCTAATTGTTATGTGAATCACATGAAACACACATCCTAACTTAACAAAATTTAACCAAAAACATAACCAACTATATTAACTTAAAAACCAAATTCAAAGCAAGCATTCAAAACATAAAGACTGAAATGAAATACATAATTAAAAAGTGTTCAAGAAAGATAGTTGTAGAAGTAGTGTGGAATCTCTGAAGTCTCTGATCATGAAGTAGATGGTCCTCCTCTGTAATGTCCTCTAAGTAGCCTCAATATCTCATTCTAGTTCTGTTCGTAGTCAGCCATGCATTGATCAAGCTGGGTGGTGCTGGTCCCAAGCTTTAGTTATTTTCCTGCAGTTTCAAATATCAGTTTAATTCCACAATGTAACACATTAAACTACTAACAATCCATATTCACTACTAACATTCTACTTTATTATTCTAACAGTCATATTTACACAAATCTAAATTCATGCATTCCTTGATCATAATCAATTTAAATGGAATCTTCTAATTCAGTGACATTAGTGACCCGATTAATCTCACGTCTCACGTATCTTGAAAGCAAGGGACTAGAATAAGATGGCATCTCAGGGTATTTCCTACTCTGCCCATACCTAATCCAGTCAAGACGATCCAACGCTCGACCTGAAATTGGTTCCACACACTAATTGTATTTTCTCAAATGCATTAAACGACCACACTTTACACAACCACCAAGTCGATTCGCTCATCGACATTTGGCAAATGATCTTTTTTCGCACAAGGGTTTTGCTTGACTATCAACAATTTTTAACTTTCTAACAACCCTTGCTTTTGCTATAATCAAAGAATGTATATCTTTCAAAAAAATACATAGCATGCTTAGGCTAAACCAAAACAATTGCACATCCATCTTTTTGAAAATTTTTGAAAATTTGAAGATTTTTTTAAATTCACTCGCTATCCAGTTCTTTAACTTCTGTTAGTCACAAAGACGAATATGGACCATTCATTTCCTGGCCTAAGCCTTTGACCATTCACTTTGAAAATATTTCCAGATAGATGGTTCTCAATTTCAATTGCCCCATGTTCAAAAACTTGCTTAACAATGTAGTGGTCTATCTTTCTTGACCTTAACTTACCAGGAAACAGACAAAGTCTTGAATTATGTAACAAGACTTTCTGAGAAGGTTCAAAAGACTTTCGCACAATATTCTTATCATGACAAATTTTCATTCTAGATTTAAAAATCTTGGCATTCTCATATGTTTCATTTCTTAGTTCTTCCAATTCATTAATTTGAAGTTTGCGGGATGCACTTGCTTTGTCAATATCAAAATTCATCATTTTGATTACCCAATATGCTCAATGTTCCAATTTCACAGGCAAATGACATGGTTTACCATAAATTAACCGATAAGGAAACATTTCTAAAATAATTTTATATGCAGTATAGTAAACCTAAAACACATCAGTCAGTTTGAACGACTAATCCTTGTGATCCGGATTTATTATTTTTTTTAAATATATTTTATCTCTCTATTGACCAATTCAATCTGTCCACTTGTCTAGGGATGATAGAGGTGGATATCTTGTGAGTAATCAAATATTTTTTCATAAGATTTTCAAAAATTTTATTGTAAAAATGTGTTCCCCCATCACTGATAATGGCTCTGGGAATTTCAAATCTAGACAAAATATTTTTTAAAAAAACTTGATCACTGTGTGGTGATCATTATTTCGACACGGGAGTGCCTCTTCCCATTTGGAAACATAATCGATAGCAACCAAAATGTATAGGTGACCAAGGGTGGGGGAAATGGTCTCATAAAATCGATGTCCCATCAATCAAAATTTTAATAACCAAAATAGGGTTTAAAAGGCATTATGTGTTTTTTTGAAATATTCCCCATTCTTTGACATCTGTCACAATTTAGACAAAAGACATGTACATTTTTAAAAAAGAGTGGGCCAATAAAATTCACACTGCAAAATTTAGCAACGATTTTTTTTTGAAGACAAATGTCCTCCTCAAGCTTCAGAATGACAAAATGAGATGACTTGATCGATTTCATGATTGGGTACACAACGGCTTATTATTTGATATTTATAGTACTTAAACACATAGGGATCTTCCCAAAAAAAATTGTGTACCTCTCCTAAGAATTTCTTTCTGTCAATCTTGGTAAAATAAAAATGAATAGTACCTGTGGCTAAATAATTGTTTATATCAACATACCATGGTACTTCTGTTACTGCAAATAGCTACTTATCAATAAAAGTTTCCTTAATTGGCATGGATTCTTTCTTCATATCATAAGTCAACCTTGATAAATGATCAGCTACCATATTTTCAACTTATTTCTTGTCTTTGATGATCAAATCAAATTCTTGAAGCAATAGTATCCGACGTAGGAGACATGGTTTAGCATCTTTCTTGTGAGCGGTTACATGATCTGTAATACAAGAATTGAGAATCCAACCAAATATGAATGAAATTTATCTAAAGCAAATACAACAGCAAGCAATTCTTTCTCTATAGTAGAATAATTCATTTGTGCATCATTCAAAATCTTGTTTTGCATAATAAATCTATATAGGGTTTCTTTTTTCTTTGGCCTAAGACAGCTCCTACTGCATAATACTAGCATCACACATTAGTTCAAAAGGCAAAAACCAATTAAGAGGTTGCATAGTTGGTGCAGAAATAAGCATGCTTTTTAGTTTATCAAGCACTGATTGACATGCATCATTCCAATCAAATGGTACATCCTAACATAAGAGATTACACATAGACCTAGATATTGAACTAAAATCCTTAATGAATCTTCTGTAGACTTCTGCATGACCTAGAAAAGATCGAACATCTTTTACAATCTTGGGTGGAGGGAGATTGGCTACCAAATCAATTTTAGACTTATCAACTTCAATTCTCTCTACAGAAACTACATGACCTAAAACAATATCCTATGTGACCATGAAATGACATTTTTTTCAATTGAAAACAAGGTTTGTTTCTTCACATCAGGTAAGAAATTTTTCAAGATTTTCTAAACATAATTCAAATGAATCACCATAAACCCGAAAAATCATCCATGAAAAATTCTAAAAATCGCTCCACCATATCACTGAAAAATGTTTAACATACAACGCTAAAAAGTAGTTGGAGCATTACACAATCCAAAAGACATTCTTTATAAGCAAAATTACCAAAAAGACATGTAAAAGTGGTTTTCTCTTGATCATCAATTACAATTTCAATCCGGTTATAGCCAGAATATCCATTTAAAAAAAATAATATGCATAACCGGCTATTCTTTCTAAGACTTGATCTAGGAAAGGTAGGGAAAAATGATCTTTTCTGGTGAGTGAATTCAATTTCTGATAGTCAATACACATACATCAACCAGTGATTGTACACATAGGGACTAATTATTTTCTTGATTAGGTATAAAAATAACACCATATTGTTTAGGCACTACCTGTGTAGGGCTGACCCATTTATTATCAAATGTAGGATATATAATATCAGCATCTAACAGTTTAAGTACTTTAGCCCTGACTATTTCATTTAAATGCGGGTTCAATCTTCTTTATGGTTGTTAGGATGGTTTAGAATCTTCTTCTAAGTTCATAGAAGAGGACTTATTCCCTTTATATCTACTAATGACCAACCGATAGCACTTTTATGATGCTTTATAACTTCTGTCAATTTCTTTTTAAGGACTTCTGACAATTTTGAAGATATTATTATTGGATGAGTTCCATCCTTTCCCAAGAGGACATATTTCAAGTCAGTGGGGAGAGGTTTCAATTCTGGCTTAATAATTTCAACACTGGGCTTTATAGACTTAGGTTCAATAGGGAGTAATTTTTCAAATTTAGGACTCCATGCTTCAACAACTGAAATATCTACAGACTCATCATTTTGTACAGACTCTAATACATGTGACTCCTACTTTGTACACTCTTTTTCAAATAGAATTTGAATTAACGAATCGACATAGTTCACTTCACTCATCACTTCCTCTTCTCTGGGCTATTTTTCCATGTTAAACACATTCAATTCCAAAGTCATGTTTTGAAATAAAAGTTTCATGATTTTATTCCTACAATTAATCAATGCATTTGATGTAGTAAGGAATGGTCGAGCTAGAATGATAGGAATGTATGTAGATGCATACAGAACTAGCTTAGTATCTAAAACAATGAAATCCACTAGGAAATAAAATTTATCAACTTGAACTAACACATCCTCCACAACTCCTCGTGGGGTTTTCAAAGACCGGTCTACCAATTGCAATGTGACATTGGTGGGCTTCAACTCACCCAACGCTAATTGTTTATAGACCGAATATGGAAGTAAATTGAAACTGACTCCCAGATCAAGTAGGGCTTGCTCAATCCAAAAACTGCCGATTATGCATGACACTATAGGACTTCCAGGATCTTTGTACTTAATAGGGGCCTTGTGCTGGATGATAGCACTAACCTGCTAAGTTAAAAATGCTATTTTGTGTACATTGATCTTTCTTTTGAATGTGCAAAGGTCCATCCAAACCTTGGGATAGGATGAGACTTGCTTGATTGCATCCAACAGGGGGATGTTAATCTTTACATACTTGAACAACTTAAAGATTTCAGAATGATTCATTGGAGAATTAGGTTTCTCGACTGCTTGAGGAAAAGGTAACGAAATAGGATAGAAAGGTCCTTTTTCATTTGGTGGTTTTGGTGGAGCTTGAGTAATGACATTTCAGGTCCTAAAGAGAACAAAGGCTCAAGAACAACAAAAATCACACTTGAATGTAACACCAGTACATTAGGGAACAAAATTGCAGAAGGTCGGAACAAAGAAAGAATGTTCGAATGTCAACCCACATTCGAACGTCCTCTGAAACCCTACCAAGACCACCTGCTCAGACATGGCGTGTTGTAGTCAACAAAAAGAAAATGCTGAGGTACTTGAGTACCACGTTCGAATGCCAACTCACATTCAAACGTCCATTGGAATCCTGAGAAGACTACACCACTGGAACCTCGCATGTTGCAGTAAAGAAAAAAGAACCAGAAGTACTTGAGTACAACGTTCAACCACCACTCCACGTTCGAACATTGTCTTGAGTGATTGAGGACCAAGTTGCTGAGTGTAAAGTCAAGGTTGTTCAAGATGTATAGAAGTGACCAAGTAAGTGACCACAGACCACTTGAGTGGAAGGAATCAGACCCCATCTGACATTCGAACGCCCTCAAAGCAAAGACACATACAACGTTCGAACATCATCTCACATTCGAACGTCCTTAAAGAAAAGACAGACTTAACGTTCGAATGCCAGATCATGTTCGAACGTCCTCTGCAGACTGCCTGCAGAGTAGTTGGTTCCCATGGGCGACAAACACTATTCACTCACCCTCTCTTATCTCCTACCTTCCCCCTCCCCTTCCTTGCCTATAAATACTCCCATGTTGCAAGCTTAAAAGGCATTCTTCCTCTTGCAGAGAAAAGGGGGAGCAATCCTTGTTCTTGTAAAGTAAGAATGTTTTAGTAATCTAGTTCTTGAACATTTCATGTTTATGTTTTCATTTTGCATTTATATCAACCATGATGGAGGCTTAGACCCCCCCCCCTTGTAGTTGAAGTCTTTTATTTATTTATGCTAAGTCTTTAAATTCATGTTGTGACAACCATAATGGAGGCTTAGACTCCCCTTGTAGTTGTACTTGCTTTTATTTACATAGTATCAAGAGGGATAGTTCATCTTTTGGTTGTGGTGAAAACCCTCCAAAAGTAACTACCTTTCTTTCACTTTTATTGTTCATGTGTTTCACTTCCACTACTCGAGCATCCTTCTTTCTTAGAAGAGTGAAACTCTTCCACTTTTCTAGAGCTTTACCAAAGCCATGAAGGGTGGAAAGTGATTCACTTATTCTTCATGGAAGATAAGCTCTTGTTTAGTTTGCTTCATTTAGTACCTCTTCTACTTAGAAGGATGAGTAGCACTCACTTTTTTAGCTTTGTCAAGGCCATGAGAAGTGAGTAGTTCCTCATTCACTCTTTAGTAAGAGGTGATAAATATGTAAAGATTATCCGAAATTTATGTTTGTGCAACTTCTTCATGCTTTAATGCTTTATACTTCACCTGTTCATTGGATGATTGAATGTATCTAGCAAAGTTAAGTACTTTGTATAACCAAGGGCACCATCTATGATACGGATGACTCCCGTATAGAAAGACCCGTTGGTTCAAGGCAAGTACTCCGACTAGCTCTTCATGACAGCCTTTCAATCCCCACCATTATTGCGCTTTATTCAAAGAATGGATCATTAATGCCATGGTTGGATACCTTGTAGAAACACTTGCTTGTTTGTAGACCGGTTAAGTCTCGGCACAGACAATTCTTGTAAACTTCTAGAAAGGCATCGGAATCAAGTACTTAATTCTCACAATCCATCTTTATCTTCCGATTAACTTGTTGTTGATACAAGAGTTAATTGAGTTATAAAACCAAAACATAATAAAATGGATACTCTATTACATGTCCTGATACTTGAGCTAAAGGGTGGTTATTACATTTTGAGAATCTTATATTTTGTCTAGAAAACTCTTGAAAAGAATCTTCTATTCTATTCAAGAAAACCCCACCACTCCTAACTCTAGAAATTTCTAGTTACTTGGTCTCTATTATTGCTTACTTCAAAACACCAATCACAGTTCCCTGTGGATTTGACTCTGGACTTAACCGGATTATTACTATAATTTGACCGCATGCACTTGGGTGTACACATTTCAGATGAAGTCAAGTTTTTGGCGCCGTTGCCAGGGAACCATAAAAAGTGTTTTATGGTAAAAGGTTTCGACTAATGAACAAGATCTCTACCGTTCAACCTCATCTCCAAAGCTCACTAGATTGGTAAATTTGAAACATTGGGGACAATGTTCAGTTTAGGTTGGGGGGAGAGAACTACAGTTCATATGTGCCCGTAGAAAATTTTTAAATTTGTGTTGTTGTTGTTACTGATCTTGATCAGATTGTGTACCGTATTTTGACTACCATGTTTTGCATTTTAATGGTTATGTTCGTGGGTCATCTCTGATCGTCTTTGTGACTGACAAATGTTAAAGAACCAGATTGTGAGTCTTAATAGTATAAAAAGCGTGGATATTAAAATTTTTTGTTTAGTTTAGGAGTTCTACGCACATTTCCTTCTGATGTGCACACTATGATCATGAGAAAAGTAAGATTGGTAAGAAAGAATGAGATCCAAGAATAACAAGCGAAACCCCTATGCGACCGAAGCACCTATTCTAAACGTCATCGTGCCAAAAGATTTGGTGCATGTAAACAGTGTGGTAGATACTTACACGAGAAGAGATATAATCAGTGTCCTAAACCAATTTTTGATCGCGCCCTCGATTGATTAGACTAGATAGTGAATGGGCAGAGTAAGGATTATCCTGACACGCCATCCTATTCCGGTACATTGCTTAACCGGTTTGTGAGATAGGAAATTGGGAGAGTTACTGGTTGTTCAAATGGCACGAAGACAGATGAAGAATCGGATTAGAATAGTTGGGATGAAAGCCAAGGGTCTGAATTTTTGTAAAAAGGTGTAAAAATTCCTTTTGTTTTGTACAAACTCTTTTGACTGAAATGAAAACATGGGCCGAGTGAGGAATGTCCCAAAATACGAACCTTGAGCGTGGGCAGGGATTTGTCCAGAGATACCATTAATTTTTGGTTCAAACTTGAATGTTTTGCCCTCTTTTATTTTGCATAATGTAGTGTAGAAAAAATTTGAAAATTTTTTAGTTTTGATTCGACGTTCGAACATCACTGGCTTACAGTACTCAGCCTCTGATGAAGTCTTTGATGGAAACAAAAAGTATTGGGAGCTCACCACATTCAAACGAGATTAACGTTCGAACGCTAATAGCACGTTCGAACGACAGAAGCTTACAGTACTTTGGTCTCTGACAGAACTCAAAAGTACTGGGAGCTCACCATGTTCAAATGGCATCCACGTTCGAATGATATTTTAAAATCCTTCATACTACGTTCGAACGTCAACCGCGTTCAAACGTTCCTCCTCAGACTATAAATACCTGGATCATTTTCCTCAGTTCAAAATTCTTAAAAAAACTCCAAAATCCTCTAAACCCTAGGATCCCTTTTCACTCCCCAACCCTCAATAATCCACTCATTCCTCATTTTCACCAAAAATCAACCACCCAAGAGCTTTTCCACATCAAAAATCCCTAATTTTCACCAAATAACCAAGACTTCTAACACCCTCTCAAGCCCAAAATTGAGAACAGCTATGACACCCCAAAATCCGGGGGTCCATTGATTACTCATCAACCCACAGAATGCCCGTGGATACCGAGTAACTCGATATCTCAACGTTATGCCCCATTTACCGGGATCCATCCTTTATTAAAAATTTGGACAGAGTCTCCTTTGTAAGGAGAACTCTACTCAAAACACAACCTGTGCATTATATAATAACAAGACCCATCAGAGATCCTATATTCAACAATGACCACACCGGGTCCATTTATAAGTAAACATTGGCCACATCGGGTCCAATTATCCATATTCATACAAAAATGCAAGATTATATTAAAACAGTCGATATAGATTATATCACAATTCCTTTACACATTACATGCCAAAATTTAATTACAAGTCTAATTTTATAAAAAAAATGGATTGAAAGCCACAAGTCGGCTTTTCTTCCTCCTTAAGTGCCCGAGTAAGTGCCGTCCCTCGACGTATGACCCGTACCTGAAATGTTTCCCGTATAGGGTGAGCCAACGCCCAGTAGAGAAAAACTCCTACTAGGGCTACTCCCCACCTTAAATGCATATGCAATGTGTATAAGCAACATTTAACATTTAACAACCATTCATACAAGAATATGTATTCAATGTTGAAATGCAACCATGTCATGCCATGAAATAAGATGATACTCACTCATGCACTTAAACCCAAGTCCTCACTGACTTCCATAACACAATGCAATGCCAATGTGTAATGACCCGTCTTTGACGAAAATACATCCAATGATCGCTTTGAATAAAAAATCATGTATTTTATAAATCAGATCATTATTGGATGGTACTCATTAAATGAGTATTTTCTTATAAATTAAAATCTTGTGTCTTGTTGGGCAACGGATTTTAGATTTTATACCGCCGGTTCCGTATACCATACTACACTTTTCCAGAATTTCACCACAGAGGAGTGTATAACCAAGTCACCGGGTCTTGCACCCGAGGGAGAGTCTAGCCCTACTTGCTATACCCGACACAAGTTTTTTTCCATGCAACCATGCGACTCAAAGGGGATCTTCGATCCACTTTTTCTCGAACCCACATACCAACCACCAAACAAGGTGTTTGATCAACCATGCATCTCACACACCTACACTCATGACTTATGCCCATGAATGTGATGCCTCTATGCACAATGATACAATGTTCAATATGCTATGAATGACATATGAACAATTTCAACATATCATGATAAGTTATGTTCTAAGCATATAAATACCATATTTGTCACAAATTCAATATATCATAACATGCATATACCAACAATTGCATTTCCAATCATAAATCGTGTCATAAGTCCATAATTTCACTTTCATAATCATAGGCAAGTGATATCACAACTTTTAGGCTAATAACACACCTAATCATTAAGGCATAATGTAACACATAATTGCCCATGTAATAGCCCACGTAATGGCTCTTATCTAAACCAAAAAACAGCTCATACAAATCACCATATAACAGCCCGTATATAGCCCACAAAATAGCCTAAAAA
The DNA here is from genome assembly GCA_963454935.2 of Ilex paraguariensis. NCBI lineage: Eukaryota > Viridiplantae > Streptophyta > Magnoliopsida > Aquifoliales > Aquifoliaceae > Ilex > Ilex paraguariensis. The sequence continues at coordinate 9,970 of CAUOFW020010091.1, forward strand.
CAGTCTGCAAAAATAGTCTTAAAACAGTCACAATTTTAGTCCATAACATGGCCTAAAAATAGTCAATAATTCAGCCCTTTAACAGCCCCTTAAACAGCTCAAATTCAACCCCTTAACAGTCCCTAATTAGTGCACAAAATAGCCCCTAATTAGTGCACAAAATGGCCCTTAATTAGTGCACAAAATAACCCTTAATTAGTGCACAAAATAGCCCCAATTTCAGCACCAAAATAGTCCATTTGGACAGCCCACATATAAATCAATTTCAGCCACTAAAAGCCCACTTAAGGTAAGAATAAAACCAAGGTAGGAGGGAACCCTACCTCAATAGAAGTGTAAGAACTTCTATAACACCAAAACAACCTTAAAGCTTTGATTTTTCCCAAAGTCTTCTCTTGGATCTTCGATGAAATCCACTCTTTTTGGTATGTACGTGTAGCTCTCGTCGAGGAGATGAACTTTGGCTCTTGGTCCGAGTTGATCCAAGCAACGAAACTCCGGATATTGAAGAAGGAAGAATTGTTTTCTCTCTTTTCTCTCCTCTTTCTCTCCAACGTGTGAACCAGCAGAATACACAGATATTTCTGCTGAAATATCTAATATTTAACACTATTTATAATTTCCAAGACATGGCTCGAGTCTCGCCACGTGTCCCCCACTTGCTCGGTCCGTTTTTGACCCGAAATGATTTAATTTCGTACCAGTTTAAGATCAAAATATTTTATATTTTGAGCTTAAACCATTTTAAACTGGTACGAAATTATAAATAGTGTTAAATATTAGATATTTCAGTAGAAATATCTGTGTATTCTGTTGGTTCACACGTTGGAGAGAAAGAGGAGAGAAAAGAGAGAAAACAATTCTTCCTTCTTCAATATCCGGAGTTTCGTTGCTTGGATCAACTCGGACCAAGAGCCAAAGTTCATCTCCTCGACGAGAGCTACGCGTACATACCAAAAAGAGTGGATTTCATCGAAGATCCAAGAGAAGACTTTGGGAAAAATCAAAGCTTTAAGGTTGTTTTGGTGTTATAGAAGTTCTTACACTTCTATTGAGGTAGGGTTCCCTCCTACCTTGGTTTTATTCTTACCTTAAGTGGGCTTTTAGTGGCTGAAATTGGTTTATATGTGGGCTGTCCAAGGGCTGTCCAAATGGACTATTTTGGTGCTGAAATTGGGGCTGTTTTGTGCACTAATTAAGGGTTATTTTGTGCACTAATTAGGGGCTATTTTGTGCACTAATTAGGGACTATTAATGGGCTTAATTTGGGTTGTTTAAGGGGCTATTAAAGGGCTGAATTATGGACTATTTTTAGGCCATGTTATGGACTGAAATTGTGACTATTTTTGGACTATTTTTGCAGACTGTTTTTAGGCTATTTTGTGGGCTATATACGAGCTGTTATATAGTGGTTTGCATGGGCTGTTTTGTGGTTTAGATAAGAGCCGTTACGTGGGCTATTACATGGCCCGTTATGTGTTACATTATGCCTTAATGATTATGTGTGTTATTAGACTAAAAGTTGTGATATCACTTGCCTATGATTATGAAAGTGAAATTATGGACTTATGACATGATTTATGATTGGAAATGCAATTGTTGGTATATGCATGTTATGATATATTGAATTTGTGACAAATATGGTATTTATATGCTTAGAACATAACTTATCATGATATGTTGAGATTGTTCATATGTCATTCATAGCATATTGAACATTGTATCATTGTGCATAGAGGCATCACATTCATGGGCATAAGTCATGAGTGTGGGTGTGTGAGATGCATGGTTGATCAAACACCTTGTTTGGTGGTTGGTATGTGGGTTCGGGGAAAAATGGATCGAAGATCCCCTTTGAGTCGCATGGTTGCATGGAAGAAAACTTGTGTCGGGTATAGCAAGTAGGGCTAGACTCTCCCTCGGGTGCAAGACCCGGTGACTTGGTTATACACTCCCCTGTGGTGAAATTTCGGAAAAGTGTAGTATGGTATACGGAACCGGCGGTATAAAATCCAAAATCCTTTGCCCAACAAGACACAAGATTTTGATTTATAAGAAAATACTCATTTAATGAGTACCATCCAATAATGATCTGATTTATAAAACACATGATTTTTTATTCAAAGCGATCATTGGATGTATTTCCGTCAAAGACGGGTCATTACACATTGGCATTGCATTGTGTTGTGGAAGTCAGTGAGGACTTGGGTTTAAGTGCATGAGTGAGTATCATCTTATTTCATGGCATGACATGGTTGCATTTCAACATTGAATACATATTCTTGTATGAATGGTTGTTAAATGTTAAATGTTGCTTATACACATTGCATATGCATTTAAGGTGGGGAGTAGCCCTAGTAGGAGTTTTTCTTTACTGGTTGTTGGCTCACCCTATACGGGAAACATTTCAGGTACGGGTCATACGTCGAGGGACGGCACTTACTCGGGTACTTAAGGAGGAAGAAAGCCGACTTGTGGCTTTCAATCCATTTCTTTTGTAAAATTAGACTTGTAATTAAATTTTGGCATGTAATGTGCAAAGAAATTGTGATAGAATTTATATCGACTGTTTTAATATAATCTTGCATGTTTGTATGAATATGGATAATTGGACCCGGTGTCGCCAATGTTTACTTATAAATGAACCCGGTGTGGTCATTGTTGAATATAGGACCTCGAATGAGTCTTGTTATTATATAATGCACAGGTTTTGTTTTGAGTAGAGTTCTCCTTACAAAGGAGACTATGCCCAAATTTTTAATAAAGGATGGACCCCGGTAAATGGGGCATAACGTTGAGATATCAAGTTACTCGGTATCCACGGGCATTCCGCGGGTTGATGAGTAATCAACGGACCCCCGGATTTTGGGGTGTCACAGCTTGGTATCAGAGCTTAGGTTATCCGATTTACCTAGGGCTTGTTGGGCATTGGGACTAGACCATTACATGCATTGTGCATCTCATCTTATGTGCTTAAATTGTTACATATTTTGTGCAACGTGTTATGTGAAACATGATTACTTGCTACGTGATTATGTGAATAATATACATGGTAAAGTGTATATGAAAAGAGACACTAGGGTTAGAAAACATAACCTTGGGAATCAGAAAAGAAATGAACGGGATAGTTCAAGTTTAAATATTTTCTAGTGGATGGTATAGACTTTACTAGGAAAACAAGGAGATAAATCTCAATATTTCAAGTTTGATCCCTACATTGGGATGTTATATGAATAATCTATTGTCATTTGACATGTGTGTAGATGGCAACAAGAGGAAGAGGAAGAGGACGCGGCCGAGGTTAAGACGGTGGGCAAAACAACCAACCACCATCTACTACTGACCAACAAGCCTTCATAGAGGCTCTTGGTGCTGTAGTTGCCACTATCGCACAAACGGGTACAAGTGGGGGCCAAGGAGGCTCCATTAATCTCCAGAAGTTCAAGGCACTTAAGCCGTCGATCTTCATAGGAGGGGCAGACCCGATGGTAGCTAATCATTGGTTCTGGCAGGTTAACAAGATCTTGAGGGCAATGGAGATCACCTCTGATGTCACCAGGATAACTCTAGCTACATTCCAACTGGAGGGGGAATCCCAATATGGTGGGATTGGGTGAAAGACACCAAGAACTTGGAGGTCATGACATGGGTGGAGTTCAAGGAACTCTTCATGGGCAAATACTTCCCAACGGCTACGAGGCATGCGAAGGCCCGGGAGTTCCTAGATCTGAGGCAAGGAATGATGTTAGTGATGGAATACGTGGCTAAATTCACTGAGTTAGCACGTTTCGCTGACCAATATATGGCCACAGATATGGCCAAGGTCAGGAAATTTGAGGATGGGCTGAAGTTATCCATCCAGGGTAAAATCGTCGATCTTCTTCTACAAGACTTTGACTTGATGGTCACCACAGCTTTGGCCATTGAGAGAGAGGTGGATGACGCAAAGAGCATCCGGGAGTCTGGTGCAAAAGACAAGAAGAAGGAGGGCCAATCCTTTTGTTCTAGCTCGAGGAAGAAGCAGAGGACTTCTACTCCACTAGGATTTCAGGGACAGGGCCACAGTTATCAAGGCCAAGGCCAAGGTCAATCCTCCCAAGGTGAGAGAAATCAGAGGCCTTCCTACCAGGCTGGCCAGAGGACTTGCTATCATTGCCACCAACCGGGTCACATTAAGAGGGATTGTCCTCAAAGGCAAGGATCCCAAGGTCATGGGTCATCACAGTCTCAGACTTCCGTGGGGCAACCACAGACGCAGTATGCTCCTCATTACCCTACTATGGGTCAGGGCAACCAGTACCAATTCCAAGGTGTAACACAAGGCCCTACTACTTCTCGTGCGGGGACAACGCAAGCTGGCCAGATGGGCCAAGGCATGGGTCGAGACGAGGCCAGGGCTCGCAAGTTGGGACTTCAGAGACTCAGGGACGTGTCTATGCCATTATGCCACAGACTGAGCCGACTGATCCGTCGATGATATAGGGTACATTCTTACTCTCTCGGTTGTGGGCTAAAGTATTGTTCGATTCTGGTGCATCTCATTCATTTATTGCTGCATCTTGTGTGGATGACTTGGGCTTAGAGGTTGAGACCTTAGAAGAGCCGTTGCATGTGAGTTCTCCCTTAGGTGTTGGGGTGAAAATTAATCAAATATGTCGGGGTTGTGAGTTAGAGATCTCAGGGATTTTACTCACCGTAGACCTTAGGGTTATGGACATGTCAGAGTTTGATGTAATCCTTGGGATGGATTGGTTGACAGTACACCGAGTCGTCATTAATTGTGATTGGAAGAGGGTCACGGCTTATACGCCTAATGGTGTTTGTTTCAAGTTTCAAGGGGAGAAGCAGTATGTTTTACCCCAAGTCGTGTATGACTCTAGATGGCACGGACAGTTGATGGGTTGGCTTGCTAGCCTTACCCTAGAGGAAGAGGTGAGGCAGGAGTTCGGTCTACCTCAGATTGTGTGCGAGTATGAGGATATTTTTCTGGATGAACTACTGGGATTACCTCCACATAGGAATGTAGACTTCACTATTGAGTTGTATTTGGGTACATTGCCTATCTTTATGACTCCGCATCGAATGGCACCAACTGAGTTGCAAGAACTCAAGGTGCAATTGCAAGAATTGTTGGACAAGGGGTTTATTAGACCGAGCACTTCACCATGGGGCGCTCCGGTCTTGTTTGCTAAGAAGAAAGATAAGACTCTTCGGTTGTGTATTGATTACCGGCAATTGAATAGGGTCACTATCAAGAATAGGTACCCTTTACCGAGGATTGATGACTTGTTTGATCAGCTGAGAGGGGCACGGGTCTATTCCAAGATAAATCTTCATACCGGTTACCATCAGTTGAGGGTTAGGGAGGAAGATATCCCTAAGACGGCATTTAGAACGCGGTATGAGCATTTCGAGTTCACAGTGATGCCATTTGGGTTGACGAATGCTCCAGCGGCATTCATGGACCTCATGCACAGGGTGTTTAAACCCTATTTAGATCAATTTGTTGTAGTTTTTGTTGATGACATCTTAATCTACTCCAAGTCTGAGGAGGAGCATGAGGGTCACTTGAGGATTGTTCTCCAGACATTGAGAGAGCATCAGTTGTACGCCAAGTTCAACAAGTGTGAATTTTGGCTTACAAAGGTAAAATTTTTTAGGCATGTAATGTTAGCTTCAGATGTATCTGTGGACCCGGAGAAGGTTGAGGCAGTTATAAATTGGGAGAGACCGAAGTCAGTCTTCGAGATACGTAGTTTCTTAGGATTGGTGGGGTACTATCGGCGATTTATTAAGGATTTCTCCCGATTGGCTGCGCCTATGACGAAGTTGACCCAGAAAGAGGTTAAGTTTGTGTGGAATGATTCTTGTGAGAATGCATTCCAGGAGTTGAAAAGGAGGCTTACTTTGGCTCACATTCTGATAGTTCCAGAACGGGGACAAAGGTATATGATCTATTGTGATGCCTCGAAGGACGGGCTGGGATGTGTTTTGATGCAGTCCGGGAGGGTAGTAGCTAATGGTTCTCGACAGCTAAAGAATCACAAGAAGAATTACCCCACACATGACATGGAGTTGGCGGCCATTGTCTTTGCCTTGAAGGCTTGGCGTCACTACCTGTATGGCGAGCAGTTTGAAGTGTTTTCGGACCACAAGAGTCTGAAGTATATTTTTACTCAGCGAGACCTCAACATGAGGCAACGCAGGTGGATGGAGTACCTAGAGGACTACGACTTCACTTTGCATTACCATCCTGGTAAGGCAAACGTGGTGGCTGATGCACTTAGTCGGAAGTCGCGGGGAGTTATGGCTAGTATGGCTTCCTGGGAGTGGAGGATGCTCGAGACTGTGGGACAGTTCGGATTATGTTATATGGGTCAGGCTCAGGTTACTTTGGAGAGTTTAGTGGATACGCCGTCTCTACTGTGCAGGGTGATTGAGTCCCAGGGACAAGATACCGAGTTAGTGTCCATTAGGGACCAAGTATGGTTGGGTACGGGTGACGAGGGCTGGACTATTCACTCGGATGGTAGTCTTCGGTATCGAGGAAGGGTTGTGGTTCCTTAATTGGCAGATCTGAGGGAGGAGATCTTTAGGGAGTTTTATTGCTCCCATTTTGTGGTTCATCCAAGGGGCACGAAGATGTATCATGATCTTCGTCGCCAGTATTACTGGAATGGAATGAAGAGGCAGGTTGGCGACTTTGTCAGTCGATGTCTCACGTGTCAGCAGGTTAAGGCTGAACACCAGAGACCAGCAAGTTTACTCCAGTCTTTGGAGGTAGCTGAGTGGAAGTGGGAACATATCACGATGGATTTTGTGACCCATTTGCCACGGACATCACGAGGTCATGATGCGGTGTGGGTGATAGTGGACCGGCTTACTAAGTCGGCACACTTTTTAGCTGTGCGGATGACCTTCACACTGGAGGAATTCTACAGGTTGTATATGCGAGAGATTGTCCGGCTGCATGGAGTACCCGTATTTATTATATCGGACCGAGATCCTAGGTTTACGGCTCATTTTTGGGAGAGTTTCCAGCGAGTCATGGGGACACAGTTAATGATGAGCACTGTTTTTCATCCCTAGACGGATGGTCAGTCTGAGAGGACTATCCAGATTTTAGAGGACATGCTACGGGCATGCGTCCTAGATCTCAAGGGTAGCTGGAAAGATCACTTACCCTTGGTGGAGTTCGCATACAATAACAGTTACCAGGCGAGCATACAGATGGCACCCTATGAGGTGCTATATGGGAGGTCATGTCGTTCTCCGGTTTGTTGGACGGAGGTAGGAGAGAGGTCTTCTACGGGTCCAAAATTGGTTAGAGACACGTCGGAGAAGGTGGACTTGATTTGAAAGCGTCTTCTCACGGCTCAAAGTCGGCAAAGAGAGCTTTGCTGATAGACGGCGGTGACCTCTAGAGTTTGAGGTGGGAGATCATGTCTTCTTGAAGGTTATGCCTAAGAGAGGAATGGTCCGATTTGGTAAACGGGAGAAGCTGTCGTCGAGATACATCGGGCCCTTCGAGGTACTTGAGAGAGTGGGTACAGTTGCTTACCGGTTGGCATTACTGCCAAATCTATCGGGTGTTCATGCAGTATTCCATGTCTCTATGCTTCGGAAGTACACCCCGGATCCGACTCATGTGGTGGATTGGGGAGAGCTTGTTGTTGATGCTGATGGGACTTTCGAGGATGGACCGGTGCGCATCATGGATAACCGGGAATAGGTTTTGCGAGGCAAGACCATGCGGGTAGTGAAGGTGCTGTGGTAGCATCGAGGAGTAGAGGAGGCGACATGGGAGCACGAGGACACTGTCCGTACCAGTTATCCTTTCTTGTTCGAGGATGGAGGTACATTCTTATGGTCATTTAGCATTATGTGACTGGTGCATATGCATGTGATTGTATGTGCATGTGTATATGAATTTCGGGGACGAAATTCTTTTAAAGGGGGAAGAATGTGAAACTCGGAAAAAATTTTAACTTTTTCTGAAAAAATGATAAAATGGTAATTTGCCATTATAGCGCGGGTTGAAAAATTGATATTTTTCTAGACCTCGTGTGATGAAACGAACCTTACCGTTGGATTCGCATCACGAAATCTACCTTGTCTGTCAATTTTCGTCGAATTCTGAGATAGTCGAGTTTTTCACATTTTTCGAGGCGACGGGTGTCTGAACACCTGTGAAAAACTTGACTATCTCGGAATTCGATGAAAATTGACAGGCAAGCTAGATTTTGCAATGCAAATTCAACGGTGAGGTCCGTTTCATTACACGAGGTCTAGAAAATATCAATTTTTCAACCCGCGCTATAATGGCAAATTACCATTTTGCCATTTTTTCAGAAAAAGTTAAAATTTTTCCCGGGTTTCACAACAACACAATGCCTAGGGTCAAGCTTCCTGTCAGGTGCACTCCACCAGTAAACCAAGAACCCAACTTCGTAGAAGAGGCCATTAAAGAAAGAGAAGGGAAACAAAGAAAGAAGAGGTACGATCGCACTAGATTTCCCAGTGCTCTTAAAGCTGAGAGGTATGAAAATTTCTTTCAAAATCACATTATGGTTTGTGAACAAGAAGTTGTAATCACTGATTTTGCTGAGTTAGGTTTGTTGGAAGAAATGGAGAAGAGTGAATGGGTGTGGCACTTGAGGAATGTCATAGATGCCATTGTTGACCTGGTGAGGGAGTTCTACTCCAACGCCGAGATCATCAATGGTGCAATCCGAACATATGTACGAGGCACCCACATAGATGTAGATGAGGCATGTATTTTGGAGGTAAGGAAAGAGATGCCTCGGGTACAAAACCCAACGTACCCGCCAAAGAAAAATGTGGCGTTAAATGTGGTTGGAAAGGAGTTAACAGAGCTGATTGATTTTTCATGGGGAGGGAGGAAATTTTTAAAACAAGGAGAGCTCACCAACAAGTAAAAAATGCTTAATTTGATTGCGGTCGCAAACCTAGCCCCCATAGGAAGAAAAAATGAGATTTTGCCCGAGATGGCACGCTTACTCTATGCACTAGGGCGAGGGCATAGCATCGACTTCCCCTCGTAATTTTGAATGAAATGAAGAAGGGGTGTGATGCAAAGAGGAGTGCACTCCCATTTGGCACACTTGTGACTGAGATATGCACTGACAATGGGGTGAGGGTGAGGCCGAAAATGGAAATCCAAAAGCCAATAGGGCCACTGAACAAAGGGTCGTTTAAGAGAAGCCTAGGGCATACTGGCGCCCTGGCTGCTAGGCAAGAGATGCCCCCTCCTCAAGGAATCAATGAGGTACATGAGGAGTGGGATGCCGAAGAAGAGAGAGAGATCGATACAGAGAGAGAGCAGCCAGATCAAGCAAGCCCTAGCATGACCACCTGACATTCTCTGTGGGACATCATGCGTAGCATTGAAGCTAGGCATGGTGAGATCCTGAGGCTTTTGAGGGGTGGAGTTGGTGGAGCTGGTGGTACTAGTGGAGCTAGTGGTGCTGATGAAGAGGGAGATTGAGATATTTATTTCTGTTCTTAAGGGGGAGTAGTTGATTTCTGTTTTTGATTGATTGTTGTTTGTTATTTCTTCTTTAAATAGTTTCTGAGAAATTTTTGTACTAGTGTGGAGGAGTATCTTTTGATAATTCTTGTGGATGTTTATCTCATTTGTGATTATTGTGGATACTTGTACTTATAGGGGATGTATATTTCTTTTTAAAGTTGATTATGGATAGTTGAAGTTATGTTTTGAATGGATGAATTGCATTATTAAAATTATTGTAAACACATTATCCTTTATGGAATGAATGATTCAGTTTATCACTTTTATTTGTTTAAAATGCATGTATAGGATTAGCACTGTAATTCTTGTTAATGACGAAACAAAAGTGGATGTTAAGATTGCTTATGAAAAATGACTAAGCACATGATCGATTTGACACCTCAACTTAACAACCAAGACATAAAACCACATTTTTTGGAACCTCGATACTATTTTTATGATTTAATTGACAAATGTATATCAGTATGAGCTATTCTTGAGGTATACGGTGATCAGACTCGAAATGGAATCACTATATAACTAACATTCCTCAGAACACTCGACATAATCAGTGGAGATGACAAAAGAAGATCATGGTAAGTCTTGAGCTTTACGGTGCTTTTTGAGAGGATATCAACAATTACTCAAGGTAAACTCTTTCACTTCTAATCTCTTTCAATAATCTCATTAAACTTGCTTTGATTGATGCAACTAAAGCAATCTATTTTCATAACCCACGGGAAACTTTTGCATACATATATACATATGCACATACTTGAGAAAAGATCTTAGGCCATCTTTGGATCGACTTTGAGCCTTAGCTAATTCTTTGACAAAAGTATATCCCTAGTCAGTCATGCTTGAGCCTTAAATGAATGAATTCTTTTTCACCCGTGTAATGACCAAAGCCACAAAAGCATATATTTACCATACCTTGCTATCTAATTTCTTGCACCCTCTTACAAATCAATATGATAACAGAAAGGCAAGAAAAATAGAAAAGAAAAGGTGGCTACTGTTCAATAAAAGGAAAATCAGTGGAGCCAACCGAAAAAAAAAGATACTGTGAGACAGGAAATTGCCAGGAAACTGAAAAATAGGAAAAATGAAAGAAAGAAATCTCATTCCTAGGCAAAATTTCAAGAAAGTAAAAGAAGGTGTGTAACACTGCAAAGATAGCCTTTGATCACCATTGACGTTCTTTCATTAGCCACTGACCTCTGGTCCCCATTACAACCTACAAAAAGCCCTAGGTGATCTCAAGTGTAATGCATATGTGTATTATCTACTACAAGGGGGGTGTTAACCAGAATTTCTCTATTTGCATCAATATTCTTCCATGAGATTCTGTCAAGGTTAAGTCTGTTTTCCTCAAAAATGTCACTCTTATACTAATGATGCATGAGATTTTTCGACTGGCCATCTTCAAATCACATGCCACCTTTGAGAGATATGTCACTATAATCGGAGCGATTTATTTTGTTGAGAGCATTCCCAGAGATGTTTGTGTAATCAAAGATATCCATGGAAGGTGGAAAAAGGGAATGATTGTTATATACCAATTCTTGTTTCCAGTATGACCATCCTACTACTCAAGGAATTCCAAGTGCTGATGCGACAGGTGCTAATTTTTGCATAGAATGAGTACCAATGGAAAATAAATGTAGGGAAAAGTCACGATTGAGAGTCGAGTGTCTCAACGACCATAATGCTTATTCATTTTTAATCAGCAATCTCACATACACACTTATTCGACTGAAGTTTGTGGGTAGCTTCACTGAAAACCCTCACGAGACAACACTTGTCCACTAGGGTAAACCTAGCGGTTCAACGGCTTGTTGCACAAGCTAAATGCAACTGGATGACCTATGAAAAAGGCATTAGGAATAGATTTATCTTTCATTGTTATTATATTACTAGAGACTAGCAATATTTAGGGTTGGGGGGTGTCATTCGTGCGTAAAGTTAACAATTTTTACCATGTTTTTTTGGACTAATTGTACTTTGATGGAGTTTAAGTAATGAAATTTCAGGTCCTAAAGAGAACAATGGCTCAAGAACAACAAAAATCACACTTGAATGTAACACTAGTACACTAGGGAAAAAATTGCAGAAGGTTGGAACAAAGCAAGAACGTTTGAACGTCAACCCACGTTCGAACGTCCTCTGAAACCCTGCCAAGACCAGCTGCTCAGACATGGCGTGTTGCAGTCAACAAAGGGAAAATGCTAAGGTACTTGAGTACCACTTTCGAACGCCAGCTCACGTTCGAACGTCCTCTAGAATCCTAAGAAGACTACACCACTAGAACCTGGCATGTTGCAGTAAAGAAAGAAGAACCAGAAGTACTTGAGTACAACGTTCAAATGCCACTCCACATTTGAACGTTGTCTTAAGTGACTGAGGACCAAGTTGTTGAGTGTAAAGTCAAGGTTGTTCAAGACGTATGGAAGTGACCAAGTCAATGACCACAGGCCACTTGAGTGGAAGGAATCAGACCCCATCTGGCGTTCGAACGCCCTCAAAGCAAAGACACAGACAACGTTCGAACGTCATTTCACGTTCGAACATCCTTAAAGAAAAGACAGACTTAACGTTTGAATGCCAGATCACGTTCGAACGTCCTCTGCAGACTGCCTACAGAGTAGTTGGTTCCCATGGACAGTAAACACTATTCACTCACCCTCTCTTATCTCCTAACCTCCCCCTCCCCCTCCCCTTCCTTGCCTATAAATACTCACATGTTGGGAGCTTAAAGGGCATTCTTCCTCTTGTAGAGAAAAAGGGGAGCAATCCCTGTTCTTGTAAAGTAAGAGTGTTTTAGTAATCTAGTTCTTGAACATTTCATGTTTATATTTTAATTTTGCATTTATATCAACCATGATAGAGGCTTAGACCCCCCTTGTAGTTGAAGTCTTTTATTTATTTATGCTAAGTCTTTAAATTCATGTTGTGACAACCATGATGGAGGCTTAGACTCCCCTTGTAGTTATACTTGCTTTTATTTACATAGTATCAAGAGGGATAGTTTATCTTTTGGTTGTGGTGGAAACCCTCCAAAAGTAACTACGTTTCTTTCACTTTTATTGTTCATGTATTTCACTTCCATTGCTTGAGCATCCTTCTTTCTTAGAAGAGTGAAACTCTTCCACTTTTCTAGAGCTTTATCAAAGCCGTGAAGGGTGGAAAGTGATTCACTTATTCTTCAGTTAAGATAAGCTCTTGTTTAGTTTGCTTCATTTAGTAGCTCTTCTACTTAGAGGGATGAGTAGCACTCACTTTTCTAACTTTGCCAAGGCCATGAGAAGTGAGTAGTTCCTCATTCACTCTTTAGTAGGAGGTGATGAATATGTAAAGATTATCCGAAAGTTATTTTTGTGCAACTTCTTCATGCTTTAATGTTTTATACTCCACCTGTTCATTGGATGATTGAATGTATCTAGCAAAGTTAAGGTACTTTATATAACCAAGGGCACGATCTATGATACAGATGACTCCTACATAGAAAGACCCGTTGGTTCAAGGCAAGTACCCCGGCTAGCTCTTCATGACAACCTTTCAATCTCCACCATTATTGCACCTTATTCAAAGAATGGATCATTAATGTCATGGTTGGATGCCTTGTAGAAACACTTGCTTGTTTGAAGATGGGTTAAGTTTCGGCACAGACAATTCTTGTAAACTTCTAGAAAGGCATCGGAATCATGCGCTTAATTCTCATAGTCCATCTTTATTTTCTGATTAACTTACTTTTGACACAGGAGTTAATTGAGTTATAAAGCACAAACATAATAAAACGGATACTCTATTACATGTCCTGATCCTCAAGCTAAAGGGTGGTTGTTACATTTTGAGAATCTTATATTTTGTCTAGAAAAATCTTGAAAATAATCTTCTATTCTATTCAAGAAAACCCCACCACTCCTAACTCTAGAAATTTCTAGTTACTTGGTCTCTATTATTTCTTACTTCAATCATAGTTCTCTGTGGATTCGACTCTGGACTTAACCAGTTTATTAGTACAACTTGACCGCTTGCACTTGGGTGTACACATTTCGGATCAAGTCACAGTACTGGTTCTACCTCCAACTGAGATTATGAAGCTTTCCCTAAACACCTATCACCATCCTTGTCTTCTACACCCATCCCTTTATAAACATTATACCACCCACTCCCTAATATTTACATTTCAAAACACTTGAATTAAAGAGATCACGAGTATACCCATAAGAGTTTTCCAACCTTAGTGTGCTTGACTACAATCCTATCCAAGATCACACATACACTTGATTATAGTTGATTCTTTTGAGAATTGTACAAGAAGAGAAGGTAATCCCAACCTTATTTTAGCATCCACCTTCACCAACCTTCAAGGTCCTCCAATTAAAGTTGAAGAACTCTTCCAAACCCTTCAATTATTTTCTGAGATCAAGAGCAAAACACATGCAAAAGTGGAAACTCCACTCCCTCTCTCCATCAATTTTTCCCATTAGCCCAAAGCCCATGTATCCACCTTTTCCTCTCACCACATGCATATATACATATATACACATCATAGTATACAACCCTATGAATGTATATATATAGTTATACTACTAACTTTTATTTAAACTACATAGTAAACCTTCTCCAATTAATCCATCACACTCCACATTTATTTTTCCCAATCAAGACATTAAATTCAATTATTACTATCAATGCCCAAGTTTAATTTCTCATTTTTTCCTGTAATAATATTTTTTCCTTTTTTATTTAAATCTCGTAACTAAAATTAGTATATCCTTTTAAACCTTCAATACTGTATAAAATGCCTGATTTACATGTTCATGTGTCACACTTGGAGGGACTTTTTCTCCTCCTCAAGCACACAAATATGACCCTTGGACTTGACCAAGTCCACATGAAATGCTTTCTTATTGTCTTCACTTGATTTGAGCCTCGTGCTGATGAAAGTAACTTCTTTTTTTTTTATTTTGGACACTCCTTAAATAATTGATTGTATGCATCTTAGAGGTCCTCAACACTTTTCGTCTCATCCTCACTCGTACAGACTTCAACTTCTAAGTCATCTACCTCCATGGTAGGACTCGACTCAAATTCCTTATCTTCATCTTTGTAAGTTTTTCTTGGGGGTTTGGGCATGTGAACCTATGAAGGCTACGAAGTTCTCTTCATCACTTTGAGAAAAGAGTCATCACTCAATGTGGACTGACTTTCACTCTCACTCTTCTCCTTTCTTTAGGCATGTCATTCTTCTTAACACTTGGACATTCCATAGCTACATGTCCAAAACCATGACATTCATAGCAGTAGAGACCTTACCCTTTCTTCTCTTCCTCCATGTTGAGACATTCCCCCCCTTCTCTTCTATCATTAAAATTTTTAGGTTTACTTGGCTTTCCTTTCAACCTTAAGGACTCACCACCATTAGCCTTAAAATATCTTTTGAATTTTTGTGCAAGAAAAGTTATGTCCTCTTCTCCTAATCGAGGTGACTTGGCTTCTGTAGTCACCAATGATGTCACTTTAGCATGAAATCTCTCCAGTAGAGATCTCAAGATTTTTCATTTAATGGCAGCATCATCGATCTTGGTAACTAATGCAAAGGGATAATTAACAATATCACACAATTTAGCATAAAAGTCGTTAAATGTTTCTTCCTCTTGCATCCTCAAATTCTCAAACTGAGAGGTGTACCTTTGGAGATGGGACATCTTGACTATTATAGTTTCCTCATGAGATATCACAAAAATGTCTCATGTCTCCTTGGAGGTCTCACAATTCTTCAGATTTCATTAGGTGTTATGGCATTGAATATCGCATTCAAGCCTTTTGAGTTTCACCTCACTTATTCAATTTTGACTTTAGACCAAGTCTTTGGGGATTTCACTTCAACCAATGCTTCACTACCTTTTACTGGTGTCGTGGAGATGGGAGGGCTTCAACCCTCTTACACGGTTAACCATAATCTCCCGTCTATAGATTTTAGAAACGCTCTCATGTGAGCTTTTCAATATGCAAAATTAGACTCATTGAAGAGAGGTGATTGTGCAATTAAACGTCTTTCCTTTTGAGACTCCATTCGATATTGACTTGTAGTAATCAATAGATCTCTAGGAAGCAAAAATATTAGCTATGCAACCAAATAACAAAAATATGCCTATAACTGTCAATGCAACTCAAGGCAACCACGCTCTAATACCAATTATTATTCCGAGAGAAGAAGAAACGATGTAGATCTTCCTTCACAATTACATACATAGAGTGTACGACACTATATGGAGGAGAGGCGAATAGGTTCTTAAACTTTAAGCTTAAACAATCAAAAGTTAAAACCTAGTTCTACCACAATTATCTCTTCTCACATATATTTATCAATTAAACGTGAGAACCCCTTTTCTACTACCATGAACCCATGTAGATTGATGTCATTAATTTTTCAATTAAACACACAATCTCACACGGGGATCCCAAATCCAATGACCTAAACCCTTGGAGGCATATCTATGGATGATTCCTCGAAAAAAATTGATGCCAACATTCTCGATTCACCAAAACCTAATCCACTATCCCAAAATCAGCTTACAAGTATTCAAGTCTTATACC
Source organism: Ilex paraguariensis (assembly GCA_963454935.2). NCBI lineage: Eukaryota > Viridiplantae > Streptophyta > Magnoliopsida > Aquifoliales > Aquifoliaceae > Ilex > Ilex paraguariensis. Next base: position 26,108 of record CAUOFW020010091.1, read on the forward strand.
TCAACAAATATCATGCTTAGATGCTCCCTTCCTTCAATAAGCCTCTCCATCAAAGTGCCTCTTCGATCTTATCTGTAGCTTCACTTGGATTCACCTCTGCGAGGATCCTCTAGACCTTGAGCAATCTTGGGCACACCAACCATCCTCGGAATGCGCATTCCAATGGGTTTGGTCTTCAATCAATCAAGATCTTCAACATCAAGTAGTGAGGTTAGGTAGAATATCTAGATGGTAGCCTTGTACTTGCCCATCAGAGGGGTTGCAGTTTCACGAAGGCTCCCACGCGTAAGAGAAAAGGTATCGTGTAGTAACTCGAACAAAAAGTCCAAGCTCATCTCCTCAGGGAAAGAATTGGAATCTAAGGTGATGAAAAATAAAAGGAAAAAAGTTCTGTGAAGTTAAGAATTTTGAGATTAATCACTAATGAAATTGAAATTCAATAATTGGAAAACTATATAATTTGCAGAATGCATCCTACCTTTGAACAAGAATTTATACTCTAAGTTTATAACTCATTTGCTTTCATATTCAAATTATTACAAACGAATGGTTTTCAACTAAACACTTGGAAAAGAATCATGAGTAGTAATTGAGAGTTAATTTATGACGAAAGAATCAGTACTCTACTAGTTGTAGAAAACATTACTAATTACCTATAAAAACAAATTGTATATTGGTAATCGGAAAGCATGCTAACCAAATAGGTTTTCGGAAGCATAACTTATTCAAAAAATCACATAAACGTTAAAACCCTAGTTTAGAGTATAACCCTAATTCATAGGTTGGGAATTCTTCTTTAGATTATCCAAAGAAAGACTACTCACTCATGGTAATGTAAATAACACGGGAAATTAAAGAAAACATAATTAAATTCATGAAAGTAGAAATTTACTTCAAAGTTACTGTTTATATTGAAAAACTGAATTAAAATAAAAAAAAACTCACTAAAATTAAAGATGACTCAATGTAAGATTATCGGAACATATGGAAGAACAGAAATTAAAAATAAAGAACAATATAAAGAAGTCTCAAGAAAAACCTACCACTTCTCTAAACCATAAAACAAAGGAAAACTACAAAAATTTTCAAAACGTGATATCGTCTTCCTTAAAAAGTTATATATCTATTATGATTGGAAGGATAATCTTTAGATCTTTAGTAAATATCTTTTCCAAAATTATCTCATCTTCCTATTGGGTGAAATCCCCGAAAGATATGACAAGATATGTTCCTTAGTTAAGTTTTACATGAAAATATTTCTCGACCTACTGGTAGAACATACACCTCATATGGGTAGAAAATCCTTCTGTGACTCGACCTACCTGTAGAATAGTAAAACATACCAGTAGAATTTATGTCAAATAAAACTTCTGGAAGTATTGTAGCTTTTGCTACCTGTAGAACATCCAATAGGGCTCCTCTAACATAAGTACTATGACATTTCCTACTAGTAGAACGTGTTCCACCTATTGGTAGGACTTCTCTAATGAAAAGTGCAAAGTACTATGAGTTTTTTTATCGTTGGAACATGGTTCTACTACCGGTAGAACTTTTATTATTCTTCCAATTTGATCTCCAAGGCCTTGGCTTCATCCTCTCTCGAGCAACTTTATCCTAACTCTATTCTTGTCATTAAATTAATGTTTATTCTTCACATTTACACCTAATACCTGCAACATAGAAATTAGAGCTTAACACGCAAACTATACTAAATAATATGAATTAGTACACTAGAAAACCGAAAGTGAATATGTTAAGTTATAAAATAATGCAATGTTGAAGTCTCAAAACACCGCCCAACTTAGGCTTAGCTAGTCCCTAGCAAACATTAAACTAAACACTAAACAGAACAAAACTTAAAAAATCCAAGGCAAGAGAGTCACCACATAAGCAAATCATAAGGCATAAGTTAAAAAGACACAAGGCACAGAATCCAAAAGATGTGCTCCATTGATTTTAATCGTTGATTTCACTTACATCGACTCAAAGACAATATAGCCTACCTTAGAGGTTCTTCTACTTAGGCTATACAAAATTCCTAACTAGGACTCTATCTTGTGCGAAAGTTTCTAAAGAAAGAAAGGTTTTTATAGTGAAACGGAATAAGTTTAGAAAACCCTTCATTTTAATGCCTTAGATCTATCACATAGCGGTAGGTAATAAATGATCTATTAGTAGAACTACCCACTGTTCCAACTTCTATTGATAGAACGACCTACATTTCCAACACCAATCGATAGAACCCAAAAATTTCTCAAAAATTTCCAATTTTTTCCCTTTTTCAATTTTTTATAAAAAAAAAAAAAAACCTAAACTCGACTAATACCTAATCTAGGAACCAATATCTAATTTCATGCCCAATTCCTAAAATTTATGCAATAAAACTTGATTCAATTAAAATTCAAAATTTCATGCCCTGGAATTTAAAAGCACAACCTAAAAACTAAGCAAAAAAAAAGACCATTTTCATTGGCAATCACGATTGCAATTAGCCTATTCAATAAGTCTTTAAACCCTTAGGTAATCCTTAGTGGATGAGTTTTGTCTCATGAAAGTTTTCATAAAAGATACCTACAAATTTCTCTATTTTAGATCTTCCAATCGCTTCACCTTCATCAAATTCAACAAAGCATCAATATGTCAATAAAATTTAAGCTCATTCACAAACAACTATTTTCAGGCCTAAACGATATGTGAAAATATTCACATATATTATCATCAGAAACTCGTGTGTGTGTGTCATATCAACTAGTTCAAGAAATTTATCAATTCGAGTTCTCATCTCTTTTTAGCTATCCAAAACTAGCTTTGGCACCAATTCTCTCTGATTCCACTCAGAATAAATCTCTTAGACTATCATGGTTGTTTCACTCAAGGTATATGTGGACAGAATTTATGTTAGCAAAGCAAATAAATCCCACATATTTCTTACAATGAAAAACATTAAGAACATAATCAATCTTAGCATAATCTCATGAAAGAATGTCAAAGTAATAAGAATGACACTATTGATGTATCTTTCTATCCAATAAGGAATTTCAATTCACCATTATTCTGAAAATCAATTAGGACTTTATTAAGATTATAATTGGGCTATGGGTAAAGGTAAAAGAAATGAAGGATTAAGGAATTCAAAAAGAGTTATACCAAGATATTTTTTGCTTTTTTTGTAGCACTTACTGCTTGTTCATTTTCCCCGACCTCCAACATAAACCCGAATTGTGTGTAGATGGCTTATAGAGATTGGTGAGTGTCACTCTCCCTCGAGTTCAATGCAAGAAGTGGGAAAATTTATGTGGCTGAACAAAAATGTGTGTGAAAAAGTGATCCCTTAGTGTAGAGAGACTCACAATATCATGTATTACTTGGAATGAATATTCCAAGGTCGTCTCCTTAGAAAAGGCAAGGTCGGGTGTTTGAAGAGTGATTTGTGAAAACATAAAAATTAGAAAATCTTGTGATGTGAAGCTTGGTGAGTTGTGAGTTAAGAAATATGCAAGAAAGCAATGTAAGCTAATCCATAGAGGTCATTCCAATGGGAATGCTAAATCGACTCATTTCATTCAACCAATGGTGTCTCGGAGTTTAATTAATTTTTAGGAACTGAGAGACTAATGTAGTTGTGTTGAGCAAGAGGATACCCCGTGACAAGTCTACGGTGTATCAAAAGCCCACAACCACGTCCGCACTTAACCTAGTCAAACCAACCACTTTACACTATGAGGAAGAATGGAAATCCCTCTTAGATTAGCCAACTAAAAGTTTGGCTATGCATGATAAAAGCAAGAACAAACATGAAGTAAAGAAACATGATAGTGAAATCAAGCATGAACTTGTATTAATGTAAGAAGGAGTTTAAACTACAAGAGGAACAACATTCATACCAAATATGTAAATCTTAAAGGAAATAGGACCCAAATGTGAAAATAAACCACAAGAAACTTAGCTAAAGTCAATTACAACTTGAATAAAAGAGATAAAGTGTAAAAGAGAAAGATTACAGGTGAAATGGAGCTTACCACAACGAAAATGGTGAAGAAAAATATAAAAACCCCACTTTCTCTCTCTAGAACTTCATCTTCTACCTTGGACCTTCTCTTTCTAAAAGTATGATAATCTGAAATTATGGGGACTCCATATTTTCGTCCGCCCCCCTCTCTTAGTATGAGTAACTGACTTGGACTCATTGGAGAGGGTTCTCCACCAAAACAAGCAAATTAGTCAAAGCATGGTCCTCCCATGCTTTTCCAACCACTTCCTCTCTCTGCCTTGCATCCCCACTCCCTCATACTTCAAATCTGAATGTAGGGGTTAGGAGATCATCATGGGATGTTAGAAATGTTAGAGCATGGATTAGATGACACAAGGCGGGCACCCATAGTTAGTGGAGTCATTTTGAGAAGTGTCTGGGCTTTCTGGGCATCTTCTACCGGTAGATCATTTTCAGTGGGGTATATTACCGTTAGCTCGTAAGGCTTCTACCGGTAGGTCTAGCAGGAAGGCACTTAAGTTGTTTTCCAATAGGCTCTTCTACAGGTAGGTCTTAAGTCTGCTACCGATAGATCTTGCATGTCTTCTACCAGTAGGTCTTATCCTTGTCTTGGAATTCTTCGTTCTTTGAGCTCCTGAGCCATCCATCATGAGGTCCTTTCTTCCTCATTGACCTCGATCACTTGGTGAGGTGCTTTATGCATGCCCTTTCCATCCTATCACGTGCAATCAAGCAATTCTTCATTAATTATCAATTTGAATCTATTTTCCCAAAAATTCACTACAAAGCAAGTTAAATTGGATGCAATGAAGACGCATAATATGCAATATTCCACACTCATCGCTTACTCTTCCTGTCGAACATTTCTCTTTATTTTCACTTCATCCTTTTTTCTTTCTCTACCCTTTTTTTTTCAAATTCTTTGGCTTTTCTTTTTTTTTTTTCAAACATTCTACTGATTCTTCCACTTTTTCTTTCAGCTGCATTCCCTTTTCTTTCACATTACCCATGTTTGAGCTTTCACCATAAGTTTCCCAACTTTCTTGATAACAATTTAGCATTTCAAAGGATAACCAAAGTAAGGTAGATATATGTATATATTTTTTACTTGGCTTGGTTAACTTTATGGCGAAGAATTGGACATTCAAATAGGCTCAATCATGGCTTTGAGGGAAATGTTTTTAGAAAAAACAAGCTAAGGCTCAAAGTTATCCAAAAGATGGCCTAAAATTCTTTTCAAAAACAATGGCAAATTTTAATTGATAGAGATACAAACAACTGATCATTCGTCATACTCTAACCAAAATCAAACATAATGAGACAATTGAGAGGAGTGATGAAAGAACAATTGTTTTTTCAAGTAATTGTCATATAACCCTCCAAAACGATAGTTTATACTCTCACAAGGTCATGTATATGTCTCCACTATACATGTCAAGCTTTGAAAGATAGAAACTCATTTCAACAAATCCCAATAACTAGATGATCATGGTGCATTAAATTTGAGTTTTTGATGACAATAACACGTAATACTCAAAAATATAATAAATTCCATTCAATAGTCTATATGCAATCAACTCAAATTACTATCTACTATCAAATTTCTCAAAGAATTCAACTCAAGTATCGTACTTTCAAAATAGCTAAAGCATAATTTTTTTTCACTTTCTTCATTTTTCAAGAGCATCAAATAAACAAAACACACAAAAAAAATGAAACAAAAAAAAAGAAAACAAACAAAACAGTGATGTAAACCCTCACCCCCCCCCCCCAACTTGAATTATGCATTATCCTCAATGCAATAGAAATAACTATATGCAAGAGAACTAGGAATAGATAAAAGAATGAGGTCACCTAAAGAGTAATGCTTCAAAAAGAATTCAAACTGCAAAACTAAAAGAAAAGTAAAAAAATAAGAAAAAACTACAACAATACAACAAATCATGTAAGAAAAAGATCACTTAGCTAGAGGGTCCTTGTAAACCGGATCAACAAGCTCCTCTAAGGGAAAATCCTCCAAGAATGGCTTCACATGCTGGCCATTGGTCTTAAATGTCCGCCCATGCTTTGGCTTCTCAAGCTCTACCATCCCGTGAGGGAAAATTGTATGCACTACGAAGGGACCTGTCCATCTCGAGCATATCTTACCTGGGAAAAGATGAAGTTGAGAATTATACAAAAACACTTCATGTCCTTGCTCAAAAGTTTTTTCTCAAAATAGATTTATCATAAAAAAATTTACCTTCTCATAAATCTAGTACTTCCATACGCATCTCTTCAAGTTCATTCAATTCCAATTTTTGATTGTTACCAACTAGTTTCAAATTAAATTTCAAGGTTTTTATGACCCAATAAGCTCTGTACTCCATCTCTACGGGCAGATGGCAAGCCTTTTCATAAATTAGTCTATAAGGAGACATACCTAATGGTGTCTTAAAAGTAGTCCTATAAGCCAATAGAACATCGGTCATCCTAAGTGACTAATCCTTTCAATCAGGATTGACAATCTTTTCCAAGATGTGCTTGATCTCCATATTGGCCAATTCAGCTTAGCCATTAGTCTATGGGTGGTAACCTATGAATACATTGTGTGTAATACCATATTTATGAATAAGATTGTCAAATGTCCTATTACAAAAGTGTAATCCACCATCATTGATTGTTGACCTAGGCATCCCAAACCTAAAAAGAATATGTTCTTTAAAAACTTAATCGTGACCTTGTGATTATTGGTTCTAGTTAGGATAGCCTCTACCCACTTTGACACATAATTAATTGCCAAAAGAATGTAAGCATATCCAAAACACATAAGAAAATGACACATAAAGTCAATGTCCCAACAATTAAAAATTTCTATCACAAGAATGGGGGCAAGAGGTATCATATTTCTACAGTCACACTGCTTACAAAACATAAAACAATCTTTAAATAAAGAAGGCCAATAAAAATCACATTGTAAGATCTTAACTGATATATTATTGGATAGGAACTGTCCTCCACAAGCTTGTGAATGGAAAAAAGAAATCACATCCTTCTACTCTTCATCGAGCACACATCTCCTTATCACTTGGTCGGGGCAGTATTTGAACAGGTAAGGATTGTAAAAGTAGAACTACTTCACCTCAACCAAGAATTTCTTGTTGTTTTTTGGATTCCACTAACTCAGTAGTTGCCCTATAACAAGATAATTCACAATATCAGCATACCATGGTACAGTTGTATTCAAAACAAATAAATGTTCATCAGGGAAAAAGTTAGGAATAGGGGATATGAGCAATTGTGTCTGCAATCATAAGTCTCAATAAATGATTAACCACCACATTCTTCACTCTTTTTTTATCTTTGATAATGATGTGAAATTCTTGAAGAAGAAGGATCCACCTAATCAACATTAGCTTTACATCCTGCTTAGTCATCAAATACTTCAAAGCAGCATGGTCGGTATAAACAACAATGGGTGATCCTATAATGTCTAGCCTAAATTTATCAAGTGCAAAAACTATTACTAGCAGTTCCTTTCCAGTGGTAGTGTAGTTCATCTGAGCTTCATTCAAGGTCTTGCTAGCATAGTAGATGATATGGAGTTTCTTGTCCTACCGTTGGTCTAACACCTTGCCAACTGTGTAATCACTCGCGTCATACATAAGCTTGAAAAAAAGTTCTCAATTGAGTGGTTACATGATTGGATGCGAACTGAGCATATTATTTAGGTTTTTAAAAGCTGCCTCACAATTAGCTGTTCACTTAAAAGGAACATCCTTGGCCAAAAGATGACATAAAGGTTGTGTTAAGACACTAAATCCCTTTATGAATTGCCTATAAATAAGGGTACAACTCGAGCAAGTTGAGCAGGTTGAAAGGTCAATCCTAGCTCAATCCTAGGTATATAATCTTCAACTCTAACCATAACCCTAACCCTAACCCTAACCATATCTCAACCCAAGGTAGTGCCCGAGTTTAATTCGGGCAGGCTCAAGTAGAATTTTGGTTACTTAATTTGGGCTGATTTCGAGTAAAAATCGGGTTGGACTTGGGTTACTTAATTCGAGTTAATTTTTTGAATTGTAGATTTGATTTTTTTAAGTGTAGATCTGATTTTTTCAAGTGATCTGAGATGAAGGGCGAGACACAAATGAAGAGAGATAGAGTGAAAGGAGGAGTGGCGAGTGAGAGGGGACACTAAGAGTCTAAGATGACTCAGACGAGTGATGATTGAGAGAGGGAGTAGTGACGAGTGAGAGAGGGATGTGAGAGTGATGGAGGTGTAGGGGTGAAGACTTGAAGTGAAGTGAGGGTCTGGACTCGAAAAAGTGAAGATAAATACTAACCCTAGTTAAATATATTTATATATTTATGTATATTCGGGTTCAACCCAATTTAATAATCGGGTTCAACTCGATTTTAATATTCGGGTTTAACTTGACAATCCAAGGCCTCAACCCAAGACTTGCCCAAATTTAATTTGAGTTAGATTTTTTTTGTCCAAACTCAATCCAAGTATTAAATATTCTAACCCAAGCCCTATTTTTTTCAGATTGGGCTCGGGTTGAATTCGGATTGGCCCACCCAAGTTGCACCCCTACCTATAAAATCTAGTATGACCAAGAAATTATTGGACATCTTTAATAGTCTTGGGAGTAGGGAGATTAGAAATCAACTCAACCTTAGCTTTATCTACCTCTATACCCTTCTTTGACACAATGTGACTAGGGACTTTCCCTTGAGTCACCATAAAATGTCACTTTTCTTAATTAAGCACCAATCCTTTATCTTCACACCTCTGTAGTACTAACTCCTAATTTTTCAAGCAACCCTCAAATGAATCCCCAAACACAGAGAAATTGTCCATAAAAACCTTGACAATTTTCTCTACCATGTCACTGAAAATCCTTGTCATGCACCTCTAAAACGTGCTTGGGGAATTGAAAAGGCCGAATGACATCCTTCTATAAGTAAACGTTCCAAAAGGACACATGAAGATTGTCTTTTCTTGATCTTCAAGGGCTATCTCAATCTGATTGTAGACCGAATACCCATCTAAAAAGTATTAGAATGCATGCCCCACAACTCATTTCAAGACTTGGTCAAGGAATGGTAATGAAAAATGGTCCTTTTTGGTACATGAATTTAGATTCCTGTAATCAATGCAAACTATCCACCCGGTCACTATCCTTGTGGGAATCAACTCATTCTTCTCATTAGCAGCCACAATGACTCTTGACTTTTTCGGAACTACCTGTATAGGACTCACCCACTTGCTATTAGCAATGAAAAAAGATGATTCCTACATCAAGCAGCTTTAGAAGTTCAGGTCGGACCACATCCTTCATTACAGGATTCAATCTCCATTGTGGCTGGCGGGGAGGCTTAACATCTTCTTCTAGGTAGATCCTATGGGTGCATATTGATTAACCATCAAAATTGTTATTTTATTATGTTTAATGATTTGTTAATTGCATATTATTTTGTGATTAAATGTGTTAGATTCCTTTATTCTCTAGTTTGATAATTTTTCTACTTATTTGATTTATTTTGCTGGTAAATTGGTTGATTTAAAGTAATAATGGATAAGACAAGTGAATCAATCACTAGAAGAAGAATCATAATTGATAAAGATTGAAGTGTCAAGATTAATAAAGTAAGATTTGAAGATAAGATAGCAATTTAGTCCTTATAAGAGTCCAAATTATAAGAAAACTCATTTAAAGTTGGATAAGGAAAGTATCCTAGAAAATAAAGATTTGACACATCTTCAGTATTTTGATCATAACTTTTGACTCTAATATCCAATTGACCTTATTTTTATTGGGTTGAAAAGAAGACTTCAAGGGCTACAAAAAGTATATTTCATGACAATTTCGTGAATCTGCTTCTAACTTTGAGAAATTCAAGATCGAAGTATGAATAAATTTTGTACTCGTGACCCCAAGATTTTATACACGAGATTTAACTATAAAAGACTTCTTTTCAGAAAGGAATTCTTCCCAATCCAACCCTAGATCTCCTACTTATACCTAGGATTTATTTTAATATAAACAAAGGTTCTTATCTATTGAAAGATAATTATTATTTTCTTCCCATCTTTCTAGTTCTATGGCTTGCTAAAAGCCCAACTAAAGCTAGGAGAGATACTTTCAATGAAGCACGGTATTTATTATTGATTAAATATTTTTTTAAATGCATAATTTATTTTTTTAATTTAATTATTGTCTTTTAGTAAAGTTTTTGCTCTGTATAATTTTTTGATTCATTGTGTCACGTACATTGAATGCTTGAGATTTTCTGCGAGTCAAATAACTGGTTATTTCATACTTGAATTAACTCATTAGCATTTCTCATAAGATAGTTGATTTATTATTTGCATTAAAATAAGATTTACCTGTTGAAAAGCTTAATTTATCTTAGACTCCGAGCACGGTGAATGCTTGTGATTTACAAGTAAATTTTTATATTTATTCAGATAATTTATTAATTATAACTTTTGATGTTTTAATATTATCACCGCTAAAAATTCCAATTTGATCACTCCTCAGCTGATTCCCAATTGAGTTTGAAAACTAGATCGTTGATAATTATTGTGTGGATTTGAAAGTTTATTCCCGATGCTTTAGTATGTTAATTATTGTTTAAAAAACCAAATGTATTGTTTTCTAATTTCAAAATCTCTACAATATTTTTTTCAATTTTTCAAAATGATTTTCTTTTATTTTTCTATGTTCTAAGTTTTTCTCAATTCCTAGTAGTTCGACCTTGGACTCTGGAGAAATTTATTATTTGGCACAACCTACACTTTGGGTGATCAATTCTAAAGTTGTAGCACATATCAGAGGAATTGATCCCCTTTAAATTTGCTATGGTCCACCCAATGGCTCCCCTATGGGCCTTCAACAATTGTAACAACCTTGATTCTTGGTTAGGTAACAAGGACGATTTGATCACTACTGGAAAAGTATAATCATTCCCTAGATAAGCATATTTCAAAGTAGATGGGAATGGGCTCAAATCAGTTAGGTGGTTGCACAGTTGATGGCAGAGCATGATTTTTCATGGGTGGTAATTCTTCAAACTTAGGCTCTCACGAACCTAGAACAAAAACTTCTTTTTGAGCAACTATTTCCTCAAACAATATCTCCAAGTGCCTTCCAGCTGAAACCTCTCCCTGTTGCTCCATGATGGTGTCAATGAGATTTATCTGATGTACCTCACCATTATCCCCGGCCTACCATCCAATATTGAACACATTCAGCTCCAGGGACTTTTTTTTGAAGATTAGCTTCATAAATTCATTCCTACAATTAATTAAGGTATTAGAGGTTACAAGGAATGGTCATCCCAAAATAACAAGAATTTGAACAAATGGGTTAGCAATATGACAAGTATCAAGAACAATGAAATCAATTAGAAAGTAAAATTTCTCCACTTGGACTAGAATATCCTCCATTATTCCTCGTGGCATCTTTACACTTCTGTCGACAAGCTGGAGTGTGATGGATGTCGGCTTCAATTCTCCTAATTCGAGCTGCACATATATGGAATAAGGATGGAGGTTCACACTCGCACTCAAATCTAGTAGTGCTTGCTCTACCCTGTAGTCCCCAATGGTGATTAAGACGATGGGAAATCCAAGGTCTTTGTATTTGGGGGGAATGTTTGTCCTTAAGATGGAGCTTACCTACTTTGTAAGAAAAGCCTTCTTTTGCACATTAATTTTTCTCTTTAATGTGCATAATTCCTTCAAAGACTTGGCATAAGATGGTACCTATTTAATTCCATCCATAAAAGGAATATTAATTTTCACCTGCTTAAAAATCTCAAGAATTTTAGATGTATTGTATAAATTAGCAGACATATATAGTCTACGAGGGTAAGGAGTATGTATAGGACAATTATTATCTACAATATCATACAGATTAGTTTCCTCAAGATTACCTAAGGTCTCTTTTTTCTATAGGCTTAGAGACCTTGGGTGAAATACTCTTATCGACTTCTTTACCACTCCTAAGAGTAGTAATGGACTCTAACTGTTCAACGTTCTTGGAGGTCTCAATCATGTGTTGACCTTTGGAGTTCTCTTGAAGTTAAGTATGGAATTTCCCTTTCTATTGTTGCATTGCCCCCAAGGTTGTGTTAATCTTTGTGATTTGTGGCCTAATTTCATTTAGAGCCTAAAAATTCTGATTGTAATGTTATTCTAGTTCTAACTTTATTCCTGTAATAGGTCATCAATGCTCCTTTTGTGGGGTGGTTGGTAAGGAGGTACTACGGCTTGACCTTGATGGCCAAAATCTTGTACTTGTGGTTATAGTGGTGGTGTTGGGTTCCGAACAAACCCATGCTATAGAAGTCCTTCCGAGGGGACCTATTGAGCATTAGAAGGACCAACATAATTTGGTGATGGCTGATGTATGGCAAGAGGGAATCATTAAGGTTGGGCAGTGTTGTCAATTCTTTGACTAAAGTTGGGATGGTATCATCATCCTGGATTGTAGGTGTTGGAGTATAAATAAAATGACTGCTTTGGCTGATTAAATGCATTAACATGCTTATGCATTTCCCTATACATAGGACTAGTTGGGCACTCATTCGTAGGGTTCTCAATGGACTCATAAATCGAGCAAAGGTCATCAACCTTAGGCACGCTAGTTACCTCGTTGACCTTTTGAAATTCCAAAATCTCTACTTTCCTTGAAAGTTTAGCAACCTTGGCTAGGAGATCATCTTAATCTCTCAACAAATATTTCCCTCCACTGGATGATTAAGGGGCTACTGATAATGTTGATTGTTTAGCAAGGTCTGAGATGTCCTAAGACTAGGCACACTCCATAAAACAATCAAAATAATCAAGAGCCTCCTCTAGCTCTTTATGTTGGAATTCTCATTGCACATCATGCCGATGAATTGATGATGTGCAGGGGTAATTCATTCGTTGAAGAAAGTTACCATCTGTCACGATTCAAAATCATAATGTGGAACAGAATTTAAGAGCTCTTTAAATCTTTCCCATCATTCATAAAACTGCTCATTTGGTTTCTCAATAAAATTTTGAATCTGGTTTTTCAAAATAGTAGTTTTATGAATGGAAAAAAATTTAGTCAAAAATTCTTTTTGCATTTGATCTAAAGTAAAGTTTGTCCATGGCTTCAAGGAATTTATCCAATTCTTTGCTTTATCTTTGAGTGAAAAATGGAAGAGTTTCATTCTCGCCATTTCTTCCCGCACATTCTATTCCAGGAATATACTAACTACTTTCTCGAATTCCTTGAGATGGAGATAGCAGTTTTCACTTGCCATTTCATAGAATTGAGGGAGCAATTGGAGCATCCGTTATTTAGAAATGAATTGTTGTGCTTGCACTAGGAGTACAATGCACGAAAGCAAGGAAGATTGGGTTGTTTGAATATAATACTTCATAGTCTGACCAGGTAGAACTAAAACCAAATTATTCCCAGCATTACCCCTTACTGGTATAATAAAGGGTGGATCAATGTCATTGTTTTTATTCTAGGCAACCATACCTATAATTGGTGGTAAATCTTGTCTAAGTCTAACAAGCTAGTTAGCTTGGTCTCTACCCTACATGCAAATCTATGAAACCTAAAGATTAAAATTGCACGAGAGAAAAAATTAAATTACAATAGAGATACACACCTGGGCTCATGATGAAAATCATAAGACCTACCTGAATACCTCTATATCACCTTAGATTATCGTTAGCTTACGCGGCAATGGTGTCAAAAATGCTTTCCCTCCAAAGTGGTTGTATTTTCACAAAAGCTCTCAAGCAAGAGAAAATGTATTGTGCATTAATTCGGACAAAAAGTCCAAGGTCATCTCCTTAGGAAAAGAATTGAAATCCAAGGTGATGAAAATAAAGAGAAAAAGTTCTTTGAAGTTGAGAATTTTGAGATTAAGGACTAATGAAACTAAAATTCAATAATTGAAAAACTAGATAATCTTCAAAATGCATCCCCCCCATGAACAAGATTTTTTACTCTAAATTTATAACTCATCTACTTTCGTATTCAAACTAGTACAGATGGATAAATTTAAACTAAACACTTAAAAAACAATCATAAGCAGTAATTGAGAAATAGTTTATGATGAAAGAATCACTGCTAGAAAACACCACTAATCACCCATACCAAAACCAATTGTATACAAGTAATCGGGAAGTATGCTAACCAAATAAGTTTTTTAAAGCATAACTTATTCAAATAAACACATAAACGTTAAAACCGTAGTTTAGAGTATAACCCTAATTCATAGGTTGGAAATCCTTCTTCAAATTATCCAAAGAAAGACTACTCACTCATGGTAATGTAAATAACATAGGAAATTAAAGAAGACATAATTAAATTCATGAAAGTAGAAATTTAATTCAAAGTTATTGCTTATATTGAAAAACTAAATTAAAATAACAAACTCACTGAAATTAAAGTTAACTGAATATAAGATTGCTAGAACAAATGAAAGAACAGAACTTAGAAATAAAGAACAGTAGAAAGAACTCTTAAGAAAAACCTAACACGTCTCTAAACCATAAAACTAAGGAAAACTCCAAAAAAATTCAAAACGTGATATCATCTTCCTTAAAATGTCTTTTATTTATTATGATTGGAAGGAGAATCTTCAGATCTTTGGTAAATATCTTCTCCAAAACTATCTCCTCTTTCCTATTAGGTGAGAATCCCCCAAAGATATGACAATATCTACTATTTAGTTAAGTTTTCCGTGAAAATATGCATCGACCTACCAGTAAAACATACTCCTCCTACTGGTAGAAACTCCTTTGTGACCCGACCTTTCGGTAGAACAATAAACCTACCAATAGAACATTTGTCTGATAAAAATTCTGAAAAATACTGTGGATTTTGCTATCAGTAGACTTCTTTGACAAAAGTACTACAACATTTTCGACCAGTAGAACGTGGTCCACCTACCGGTAGGACTTTTTGATGAAAAAGTGCAAAGTACTGTGAGTTTTTATATCGGTAGAACATGGTTCTACTATCGATAGAATTTTTATTATTTTTCTAAAATTGATCTCCAAGGCCTCGGCTTCATCCTCTCTTGAGCAAGGTTATCCCAACTCTATTCTTGCCATTAAATCAATACTTATTCTTCACTATAAAACCAAAGTCAATCTATTAGTATTCAAAACTTATACTTTGTCATGCCCTAATTTTTATTAAAGTGTGATTTAATAAAAAGAGATATTTACCCAAAATTTTCTTGCCGGTTTACAATAATAATTAAATGAAATGAAACATTTGGTTTTATCAAAACATATTTGATTTTTTTTTTCAAAAATTTCGGTAGAGTTTCATTGGAAAATTAGGCTTTCAATCAGCTAGTAAGAGCATCCTTGTGAGAGCATAGTATAATTTAAACTAACTAAATATCCACAACATACCTCCATCAAAAATATAATCCAACTAAATCCGAAGTAACAATTAGAGGCCCATGAAGTCCTCCCACACCCAGATACATCCAATACCAATATACATCACAACTTAGTACATAAAGTCATAACTTTACATTACAATACCCAAAATAATAATCCTTCTATGGAATGATCAAGTGTACACCACAAATGCCTCAAGATAACCTTTTCAAACACAATGTTTGAGTGCTAACATTTCTACATAAGTTCTAAAGGTAAATACAAAGAGGCTCCAAAAGAGATTCTTTCTAGTCCAAGCTCTCACAATCATTCTATCACCTATGCCCTAGGATACATGCTAGTCTCTGAAAAATATTAATAAGGGATGAGCAACCACAGCTTAGTAGGATAATCCTTTTCTCAAACATTTATAAAGTTTTAAATACCAACATTCCACAAAACCATACGAATAAGTAATGAAAGCTTTCTATAATTAAATGCATGTACAAAATAATAAGTAAATCATTTATAAAAATCTCCCAACACCTCATCATTAGAAATATAAAAAGTATAAATTAAATGTTTATGTATTTAAAGTCAAACCATCATAGCAAATACCGTGCATGTCTCGCATACGGATAATATAATCAATCACACTAGTTCACGCATGAACCATTCTCAGGAAAACTTTTGTGTCTTGTATCCTAGGGTCTCATCGCCCTTCTTGTTTTTCAAGAGGAACATGTAGGGCATAACTTGTGACACCACATAGGCCATCACCAAAAATCACTACCATAACCAATCCCCCTTAGGACTAGTAGTCGCCTTGGCAACCCACTCAATAGGCTCCAAATCGTTTAAAAACTCTCTGCATGTCAATATCTAGCATGCATTTTCTAAAAATCATTATTTTCTATATTCATAAATCCTTTTGAAAACCTATATCATAACCTTGACATTTTTATCAAACATATAGCATATTCAAACCTCAAAATTTGCATTTTCAAAGCAACACAACCAATTTCAAGAAAATAAGTCATATATATTATGTATAAGATCATAACATACTTCAAAACCCCCAAACATAGGTTTAATCAAATACCCATAACTAAAATCAAACTAGGGTTTCAAACCCACAACACTAAAATTATTTTCATTTCCAAGAGAATAAGTCATATATATTATATACAAGATCATAGCACACTTCAAAACCCTCAAATTATAAGTTTAATCAAATTTTCATAAGTAAAATCAAACTAAGGTTTCAAACGCACAACACTAAAATTATTTTTATACATGTAGGTTCACAATTCATGGCATACTCTACAATAAATCAAGGTTTATAACAAGTATTTTGCCATCAAACACATAGGAAGGTTTAACTAAAGAAAATAAATGGGATGCACAATGTAAATGCAAGAGAAAGAAAAACCTCACCTATAAATCAAGAATTTCAAGTCAAGTTCCTAGGATTTTCAAGCAAAACTCAAGCTTTAGAGACCTTCTTCTTCTCTTTCCTTTTTCCCTTTATCTTCTCCTAGGGTTCTAAGATGTATTGGGTGAGAATGGAATAAACAAATGGAATAAAAGGGCCTAAAATTGGGGTTTTAAACCCAGCAGTTTTTGAAATTTACTGTTCATGGGGCAAAAAAATATATTTCGCTCTAAAATTACGATTTTGCCATTAAATATTATAATTTGATCCCTATGACTATTCTAAGGTTTTTCAACGTTCCAGTTTTATTTTTAATGTTATTTTAACCTAAAAACATTTAGTTTTATGATTTATCTCAAAACTAAAGTTAATTTACACTCAAAATACTAAAATTACTATGTTACCCATTCGAACCGCTACATAAGCCAAACATCTATTCTAAGTTTTTTTTTGGACCACCCGGATTCAATGATAATATTATTTTGACCTAAAAACATTAATATATTTATTTAGTTACCCTTATCAACCTTAAATACTTCCAAAAATTAAATTTGACCCAAAAGTTAATATGTTCGTGCTTCAAACTTATGCGACTATTCCTTTAACAAAGATTTGAAGTTTCTCTCATCATTTTAATCATTTTAAAAATACTAGAAAGTTAATATCATTTATATTTTTATAATACATGGGATCTCACATACTTCAACCAATCTACATGGCTAGATACTCCTTTTCTTTGTATATCTCTCCACTGAAAGTCCCTCTATGCTGAAAGTCCTTTTTTGCTGAAAGTCCCTCTCCGACATTATGGTTAGCTTCACTTGGACCTCTTTGCTGCACGGTTCTTCTAGGCCTTTAGCAATCTTCAAAACTTCACACACAAGACTCTCAGTTTGCACACTCCAATGGGTTTGATCTTCACCTAAATAATTTCTTCTTCTTCAAGTTGTGAGGTTTGATAGGAATCACAAGATGATAGCCTTTGAGGTTAGGGATCTAGAGTTGTGGTTGAAGTACTCTAGAAAGGTTTTAGTCTTTTCTAGCTGTAAAAGGTTTATCCTAGGTGTAGCAAATGCATTTCCTATTTATAGGCTCATAATAAGGGTAGGTTTAGTAAATAAGAAAACTTAGATTCTCAAATGACCGTTTGATCCGTGGGAGAGCGATCATAGGGTGGTTGTCGCTAGAGTAAAAATTGCGTTTCAAAAACGACTAAGGCAGGCCACTTAAGAGACCATGGGTATCGCTCGAGTGACCATGGAGACCGCTCGAGCGAGCTCATAGAGCGAGCCCTATGCTACCTTTCGTGACCTTTTCCCTTTTTCTCCTAAGTCATCAAGAGATTGCCCTAACAAAGGTTAGAAAACATATAGAGCAGTTCGTATAGGTTTTTTAAGCCTAAAAATCATGCAAAAACTGGTCCTTTTGAGCACTAAAAGGTGTTGCTCAAAGAGGCGTTCGATTATGACAAACAATGTTTTCAAAACAAAAAATTTTCTTTGAAAATCCCTAGGAGTCATAATTGAATCTCTGCCAATTCCATTTTTCATCCTAATCATTCTAAGTTAAAAATAACTAAGGGGTCATCTTAGGTGTCTAGGTCATTACCTTTATCCTAAGCATGAAAGTGCATACGGAGGTTGAATGATGTAGCTTTGACACTTGATCTTGTCATTTCAATGTAGCTTTTGGATCTTGAACATGATAGCATCATGACCATAAAAGTGGTTGAGATTTTACAATGAACTCCACGAAATTAGCCAATTATAAAACATGATCTAACAATCTCCCCTTTTGACAATTTCGTGACAAAATGCACAAGTTTGAAATAAAGATTACATCCCCAAACCATTAAGCAAAAGAATTGTAAATCTAATTATAATAATCATACATATGTCCTAAATCTTTATCTAGTGCAAGGATCTATATCTTGAATGAAGCTTGAAGATCATAGTACTGCACATCATCACTCAAACCAAAATTTTGTGAAACGCATCATGTGTTAAAGAAATAAATCATATAATCACAAGTATAGAAAGTGCCAAGAGAAGCACATCATGCAATTGCAAATATGTAGCATTTTTAATATGCTTGAGAATCAATTGATTTATCAATGCAAAACATATCTAGTTTTCCCCTTTAGTTGGTATTCACAAGGAAAATAACAAGTAAAAAATAAGCAGGAAAAAATATGTGACTTCATGCTATGCTTGTAAATTTTACTCCCCTCGAGTATTTGAACTACAAACTCATCCTTCTACAAAATCCCCCTTTCTGTGTTCACATGCAACATATCTAGTCTAGTCAAGAGCAAATCTCCCTAATTACTCTTAGATGTACCTTAAATATTCTTCTTTTTTTGGTCACAAATGTCAACCCAATGACACTATGCAACAAGCAAGGTACAAAATCAAGTCAGCTAACATATTCTTATCTTATTTGCCACAAATGTTAATCCAATGACAACCCATAAGAATCATACCATAAAATCATAGTATAATAAGAAGGAAAGAATGCATAGCAACAAGCCAAATCATGCACATAGACTAAATAAGGGACAAACAAGACATATAACTCAATGACCAAATATGAGAATTAATCAAGCATAGGATCAAGATTATGTCACAACAACAAAAATAAAGAGTACTTTAGTACAGACCATAAATGAATATAAAAACACTCTCAAGCTTACATATGACATATACTACAAGTCTCTACAATAGCTCTAATGACTGTAAGTGATCCAAGTTCTTTAATTGGGGTGACTCGAACTCCTTCTTCGGACTTCTTCTACAACCTTGAACTTATGCATTGGTGTATATGCAACCTAAATATAACTATATGCACGTGCTTGGATGAAATGCAATGCAATTTTCAAATTAAACATGTAAATGCTCAATATTAAAAATCATGAAATTTACACATGTTTTACATTATAATAGCTTCATCCAAATTTCATCATCTCATTATATTACTCTAAGGCATATTAAGAAATATAGAATTCAATTCCGTGCATCTTAGGGCAATGTTTCCTTCACTTAGTTCAATTTCACTCACACGTGCTCAAATCTTGTATAACTTTGACTAATTCAAGTGTAACGTGTGAAAACCAAACTCTGCCACAATTAATATTCTGTTTAGTTCAAATCATTAATAAAATCTACATTAAATCCTAATACATCGTCTAAGTGAATACATGACCGGTTAGTGAGTGTTCTAAATATTCTCTTTTTTGGCCATGGAGACCACTCGAGTGAGCCTTGTGTTGCCTTCCGTGACCTTTTCTCATTTTTTCTCAAGTCATCAAAATACCGCTTTAGTGAAGGATAACGAGCATAAGGTGGTCCCTACAGGTTTTTTAAGCCTAAAACCATGCAACAACTTGTCCTTTTGAGCACTAAAGAGTGTTGGTTAAAGAGGGGTCTGATTATGACTCAAATATGTTTTCAAAACACAAAATTGGTTTAGAAAAACGTTTTTTTTTTTGAAAATCCTTAAGAGTCATAATCGAATCGCTTCTAATTTTATTTTTCATCCTAAGTTAAAAATAACTAAAGGGTTATATTATGTGTCTAGGTTATTACCTTTTCTCATAAGCATGAAGGTACATATGAAGGTTGAATGATATTGTTTTGACACTTGATCTTGTCCCTTCAATGTAGCTTTTGAATCTGGAACTTGATAGCATCATGACCATAAAAGTTGTTGAGATTTTATAATGGACTTCACGAAATTAGTTAATTATAAAACACGATTTAACAAAATTGAACAATCTATCATAATTAGCAAACCAAAATAAAAAATCATAAGCTTTAGAAATTAAAGCTAACATGTATGAGGTTATAGTTTTCCTAGTTGATAATTCGTGATGCCAATAAGCATTGCTATATCAAATTCACTCTACTACTTCATTGACTTTGTAAATTTGAGCACTATGCTCACGCTTGTCTATTTTGCCAGTGGAATGGAGATGAGAGAATCAAAGTCTCATAACATTTGCCAATGTGTCTTCAGTGGTGGTGGTGCTTATCTTGTGGGTAGTCCTTGTAGCTGCAGATCAACATGGGTGTGTGGCGTGGCCCGTGTGGGAGTCAGCCGATGTGTGGTCTATGGTGGTGGTGGTGAGAGTTAAACAAAGAGAGAGAGCCGACCAATGATGCACAATTGATCTAGTTGGGAGAGGAAGTGATAAGAGAGTAAAGAGGGGTATATTGGTCATTTAACTAGTAGATATATATATATATATATATATATATATATATATATATATATATATATATATATATATATATATATATATATATATATATTTCCCAGAACTAGTAAATATTTTCAAATTAAACAATATAAGTTTACATACGAGAAGTTAGGGACAAATTGGTCTTTTTGTTCTTGCGGTACTTTTGTCCAATATATTGTTACTGAATGGGTTTGTATAATTAAATGACAAATTTTAGAACATTTAGATGTAATTTATCCTAACACTAGTCATAACCTGTGTTGGAAGGCATGATGAAATATAAGATTCTAGTATTCAAAAAATTGATCTCATTATACTAAATTTAAAATTAATTTTTACCTATTATTTTTTTAAAAATAGTGTCAAAATTTTCTCAAAATGTATAATTTGACAATTTTTTTTAATATATGTACACTATTGTGTATAGATAATATATGAAATAAAAGTTACGTTAAACTACAAATTAATTAAACATATAATAAAATTAAACGATGTTATACTTTTTAATAAAAAAATGTATAGGAATAAAGATTCAACTTCATGCTGTTTTATTATATTAATTATGATTAATTGTACTGGAAGTCCCCAAAATATAAGATTTATCTTATTTTAGTTCTCAATATTTTAATTCCATCATTTTAGTCCCTAGAGTATTGAATATGTTTCTATATGGTCCCTTAAGCAAATAATATCCAGATTGTTAATATTTTTTTTATCATAAACTTGTGACATGATATTTTAATATTGACAAAAAAATAATTTAGATAACTCTTGACCAAATTTTTACTTAAATTTTAATTAAATAACTACCCAAATTACACAGTTAGATCATGAGCTACTCAAATTTTGGTCAAAAGCTACCAATATTATACACTTTTTTGTCAAGAGCTACATAAATTTTGTTTAAGAACTATCAAAATTATTTTTTGTTCATATTTAGTTATTACATGATAAGTTTCTAATAAAAAAAATCATTAGTAATTTGGATATTATCTGACTGAGAGATCATATAAAAATATATTTAATATTTTAAGGATCAATATAATGCAATTAAAACATTAGAAAACCAAAATAAGACAACTCCCGTACATGGACATCCAATACAATTAAACCTATTAATTAATTTACATGAAAGTATAAGTTGTGTTCCAATAACGAAGGAGAGAGAGGGAGAGCCAGAGAGAGCGCCTCTTCGCTACCACGTCAGAGGCAAAACGAAAAGACCACCGTCTCTCTTCTCTCTTTCCTCTTCGCACCCAATTCCTCGGCTCATTTCTCAAGATATCCGTGGTAAGAAACATCTATCTGGCTTTCTCTCACTCTCGCCACATATATGTCTCTATAAACTATGTATCGTCTACTATTATATGCTATGTGCTCTTAAATCATCTTCTGGCGGGAACTAATTTTTTTCTGGATCCCTAAAAGCATAATCTTGTATAGGGTTTCTCCTTAACGCCACATCATAGTTCATTTTCTAGGGCTTCTTTGCTGCTCCAAGAATGCCTCTTTACAAGAGAAAGACTTTTCCTCTGTCAGAAAGGCCCAAGGACTTGAATCCTCAGGAGCTCGTATTTCAAGTCCGCTTCACCAAAGAGATATTTAGGGATTATGGGTATTTTTTTCAACTCCTATTCTTGAGTTAGATGAGTTTTCTTTGTTTTTCATTTCATTTCATTACTGTTATTGTTGCATTTGCGTATTTTTCTCTCTTGTTCTTGAGTTAGATAAATGTTTCGTTATTATTTTTTCTAGTGAATACTTGAACCGGATCAACCTGTATCGGCAAAGAGTTTGGACCTGCAAAGTCACTGGAAAGGGTAATTTGACTTATGAAGAGGCATTGGTGTGCGAAAGACGTGCAACCGAGATGGTCCAACAGTTCCCCAAGGAACTAGTAGCACCCGTGCTGCATGATGTCCAATTCAGTAAGTACTCACTTCTGTGATGAACAGCAATTGTGGTCTATGTGCCTCTTTTTCTGTTTTTTTCTTTTTTGGCGCTGATTTATCATTGCTTGTCTTTTCTGGATCTTCTTTTCAAAATTGCTGATGCGGGCTATTGAGTGGCGCAGTCACGAAAATACTTGGGCTTATGTGTTGAGTTTGTGGGTCCTGATCCGAGGGCAACCATTTTATGCGAATTTCAATGGATAGGTCTGTATCCACCCTGATGAAAATCAGCTTAGTAAAGAAGCACCTCGGGAAAAGTTGTGAGGTGAGAAGTCCCATATAAAAATTACCGTTAAAAGAGCTGAAAGCGACTGGCATGGTCAGGAGGAGCTCTGAGCTATGTCAGGCCTAGTAATCAGCCCTGCCTCACGTGGTTAAGTCTTGATAAAAGATCAGAGAATAAAATTATAAGTAATTCAAAAATCAAAGACCCCTCACCCCGAAGGAGTCTCACCTTCGTGGGAGTTAAAGACTCTTTGGTCAAAAGGAGTCCTATAGGGATGGTAGAATCCACTCCCAATAGGACTTTCTCCTCCTAAATACCGGATAAGAGATCCTGGAGTCCATCTGTGGAGGGAAGCTAATCCATAGGCTTATAAAAAGAGCTTAGGGGAACACAAAAAGTATGCAATGCTCATTCCATAGTCACGCTAAATTTCTATTATGAAATATTGACTTGAGCATTAGAAGATTGATCCTCGGAGCTCCTCCTCTAGTCTCTGAGTTCTTTTTTAGCTCATTGGAGCTCCGACAAGCTGATGAGTAGGTTGCTACATGTTTTGTATCAATAGTTTGGCACTGTGTGTGTCAATGACGGGAAATTCTTTGTGTTCTCACTATTTCTTTCGAAGGGAAATTTTGAATGTTCATTCCTAGATTGATGGAGGCTACCAGAGAGAACATTCCAAGAGAACAACGTTCTCAACAACTTCTCGAAGAGTATAATCATGACAGAGATTCCCCTCAAGTCAATAAATGACAAGAGGCTTAGAGAATGCTTAACCTGAGAATAAACTATGACATTATGAATCAAATAATGGAGGGTTTAGCCCAACAAACCCAATAGATCATCGAGATGCTTACTGGCCAACCTCCTCAATTAGTCTCTCGTACAGGGGAAACCTAGTGTGATCAGGCAAGGAACACCAGATGACATATTATCCTTTGCCCCCGAAATTGAAGTTGCCTCCAATAGATAGCTTTGATGGAAAGAAAGCCCCTTTAGAAATCTTCTAGAGACTTATAAGTCTCTTATGCTTCTTCATAATGTTCCATAGTAGATCATGTGTCGAGTATTTTCCATAACTCTTAAGTGAGCAGCTTGACTTTGATGACTTAGGTACAACAAACTCCCCCAGGTTCCATCATCTCGTTTGTTGAAGTAAGTTCTTCCTATCCCATTTCATTGGAGGATGAACTCAGAAAATGACCAACCTACCTGCTGAGTCTTAAGTAGGGGAGAAAGAGAGTCATTGCGTGATTTTGTCACGCTTTAGTGAAGAGTCATTATCGTGAGCACAGATGACAAGGTAGCCTTGACTGCTTTCATGGGGGGCTTCAGTCCTCTAGGTTTTTATTTTCATTATCCAAGGCCCTTCTTACAAGTATGATTGAGCTCTTGTCAAGGGCTCAGGCGGGCGATGCCTTAAATGCTAGAAAAGGAAAAGAAGATTGCTCCTTGAAGAAGAAAAAAAATGAACAAGAGAAATCAAATATGGCTCAGACGAATTGAACGAGTACAAGCGATTGGGACCTCGGTTACAATTGAGTAAATTCCAGGGGTATACACCATTAAACACAATGGTGGAGCAAGTCCTTTTCAAAGTCCAAAATAACAATATTTTGAAATGGCCTGGGAAATTGAGAACACCATCCCGCAAAAGAGCAAGGGATAAGTATTGCTGTTTCCACCGAGACCATAAGCATGACACAAATGACTATATCACCTTAAAGGATCTTATAGAAGATATGAACCAATGGGGCTATTCGTGAGTATTAGTAGCCCTTGGTAGAAATAAAAGTGAACTCAGGAAGGTTGGCAGCTTGGAGGCAAAAGTAGTTCAGCATAACAAGTTTATGTATGGAGAGCTTGAGTAAACTTGGATTCGGAGGAGATGGTACACCTAGGAAAAATGCCCAAAATTGACCAACAAATTACCTTTTCTGATGAAGACCTCAAAAGAGTGTCTTCCCCCTTATAATGACCCCTTAGTCATTTCAATAATTGCATCAAACCACACTGTGAAGAGAGTCTTGATAGATAACGGGAGCTTAGGTGACATAGTTTTTGCCAATGCCTTCGATTAGTAGGATGTTGGGAAGCATAAGCTAAGACCCATTAGAGTGCCACTTGTTAGCTTTTCAGGAAAGAGAGCCTATCAATTTGGAGCAATCTCTATTTCCATAACAATAGGGTACAACCCTACACAAATCACCCGCACGGTAAACTTTTTGGTAATGGATTGCCCGTCAGAATACATTATCATCCTTTGACGACCAACCCTGAATGCCTTGAAGGCTATACCTTCTACGTTCCACCTCCTCCTTTGATTCCCTCCAAAAAAGGGGGTAGGAAAAGTTTGAGGAGATCAAGTTATGGCAAGAGAATGTTATATAGTTTCATCTAAGAACAATTCATCGTAAGAAACATGCCAAGTGGAGAGTATTGACCCCAGGAGGAAGAAATGAGAGCTCGCCTAGTGGAGAAGTTGATCTCAATATATGCTTGTGGGGACACTTGGAGCGGGTGACTCTCCCGGGTCTGAGCTCCCTAAAGACATCAAAAATAAAGTAGAGGAATTCTTGCACAGCAAAATTGTCATGTTAGCTGGGAGTCATGAAGACATGCCTGAAATTGATCCAGATGTGATGATTCACATGTTTATTGTTGGTTCATATTTTAAGCCTATCAGGCAGAAGAGGAGGGTGTTTGCCCTTGACAGAGCCAAGGCCATATCAGAAGAGGTGGACAAGATTTTGCACGCTAAGAGCATCTGAGAAGTACATTATTCGGAGTGGTTAGCCAACATGGTCCTAGTGAGAAAGCATAATGGAAAGTGGAAGTTTTGCATACACATTAATAATCTTAGTAAAGCTTGTCCAAAGGATTGTTTTCCACTCTTAGGGATTAACCTCCTAGTTGATGCCCTAGTAGGTTTCTAGATGCTAAATTGCTTTATGGATGCTTTCTCTTATTACAATCTGATTCGCATGCACCCAGATGACCAAGAAAAGACATTTTTCATTACAGAGTAGGGACTTTGCTGTTATCAAGTGATGTCCTTTGAACTAAAAGAACGCTGATGCTATATATTAGCGTCTGGTCAATCAGATTTTCAAGAGCCTAATTGGGAAAATTATGGAAGTTTACATTGATGATATGTTGGTAAAAAGCCATCTTACCAAAGACCATGTGGCACACTTGGATGCGACCTTAAAAACCTTTGGAGTGTCCTATGGTAAATTATTGGGTTTCTTGGTGTCACAAAGAGGAATCAATGCCAACCTAGATAAGATTCAAGCTTTTACTGAACATGCAGCCACCTCGGAACATTAAGGAAGTACAATGCCCAATTAGAAAGGTTGATGCACTCAATAGATTCGTGTTTAAAGTTAGTGATTGATGTTTACCTTTCTTCAAAACCCTTAGGAAAACTTTTGAATGGATGGTCGAATGCAGTTTAGCTTTTGAGGAATTGATGTAGTACCTAGGCTCTCCACCACTCTTGTCAAGAGCAGTGCCTGGGGAAAAGTTAATACTTTTATTTGGCAATCTCAAAAATTGCAACTAGTTCCCCCATTATAAGAGAGGAACAAGGAGTCCAGAAACCGGTTTACTACACCAGATACATCCTCACGAGAGTTGAGATCAGAAATTCTAAGCTATAGAAGGTAGTTTTGGCCTTAATCACTGTAGATAGGAAGTTGCACCCTTACTTCAAGTATTGCAAGGACGTGAAGTATCGGGACAATTGACTAAGTGGTCCATTGAACTTGGGGAATTTGATATGATTTATTAACCAAGGACCTCCATTAAAGGACAAGTGTTCGTAGACTTCAGTGTGAAAATCACAACGAAGAAGCCAAAAAAAATCCCCTAGTGTTGCCAGAAAAGCTAATGTGTACATTATACATTCACAGATTCTCTGACACTTATGGAGGGACTGGGCCAATAATCCTTTTTACATCAAATTAGGTAAAAGTAGAGTATGTTTTGCGATCTGGATTTAGAGTCTTAAACAACAAAGCCAAATATGAAGCCTTGATAGCCATGTTAATATTGACGCTAGCTCATGGGGCTAGGCGCTTGCAAGCTTGAATCGACTTTCAGCTGGTAGTCAAACAAATTCAAGATGAATACGAGGTGAAGGACAATATAATGATAACCTGCCTATCAAAAATCAAAGACCATATTCTTCAGTTTGAAGACTTCAGTGTTGTGCAAATCCCTTGAGCTCAGAGCTCCCATGCCAATTCTTTGGCACGATCGGTCATCTTTAAAAGATGACCTCCATAGAATACTTTCAGAAGAGCTCGTCCCATCACCTAGCATAAAAGAGAAAACCGAAGTAAAAATAGCCGGAAGAAAGAGGGTTGGACATACCCTCCCTTTTGGAAGGACCGAAGCTCAGAGGATTCGGTGAAGGGCAAGCATGTATGTGATCATCAATGAAATTCTTTATAAAAGAGGTTTCTCTCCGCCTTACCTTTGTTGTCTAAAGTTAGAAGAATAAGACTGTCCTTAGAGATGTTTATAAAGGAGTTTGTGGCAATCACTAAGGAGGAAGTGCTCTTGCCTATAAAGCTTTACGCCAAGGGTACTATTGACTGACCATGAAGAAGGATACCCTAAAGTTTTCAGAGAGTTGTGACAAATGTCAAAGGTTTGCCAACATTAACAGAAATCTGCCTCAAGAGTTCACCTCCATTACTAGCCTTGGGCCTTTTGTACAGTACGGAATCGACATAGTTGGATCTCTGTCCATAGGAAAAGGGCATAATAAGTTCGTAGTCGTGACCATTAACTACTCTACTAAGTAGTTGAAGCATAAGCACGAGCTACAATTTTAGAGTAAAAGCTTAAAGGGTTCGTATGGAGGTCCATTATGTTGGTTTGGTATCTTAAGGGTCTTGGTTACAGACAACGGAAAGAAGTTTGATAACCAGACTTTCAAACAATTTTGCTCTCAATTAGGAATTCAAAATCACTATTCATATCCCATACTAGTGGTGTCAATTGTGTTGTGTTCGTGTGACCTACATGTCGTGTCATTGTTATTCATGTCGTGTTTGTGTCAAGGCCCAAAAAAAAAAATATATTTAGTGTGTTATGAGTATTAAATATTAGTTTATACTATTTATTATGCGTATTTAATAATCATGTCAATTTTATAATCGTTCGTGTCGGGTTCGTATCAACGAGTTGGAGTTGATACCCCTATCCCATACACCCTCAAGCTAATGGGCAAGCAAAAGTTACAATCAGGATGTTGCTAAAAAACCTCAACACAAGGCTCGAGTCTTTGAAGGGGTTAATGGGTAGAAGCATGGTTCAAGGTATCGGCCGAGTCGTATCCGATTTGGTCCCCTCCGATACGATAACGGTACACGTTACGCAAAAATCACGAGTCTCACCTGAATCGGTCGTGACTCGATTACAACTCGGTAGAATCGGCTTGACTCGGAGTAATATCGGTATGACTCGGAATAATATCGGCGTAACCCGGCCGAGTCATACCAGACTCGGACAGATATGATAAAATTCTTTTAAAATTGAAAGACAAAAATGCAAAAAAATACCAAAGTAGAGAAGAAAGAGGGACAAGAAATCAAGTAAAAAATGGGACTTAGATTTGCAGAAGGCATACCTTAAAATTGAAGGCATAACTGCCTTTCTTCTAATTTTTTCATTCACACAACAAGCTTTGTTCTTCCCTTTCTTCTTCTTCTTCGCAGCAAAGACCCAACATCACGATCGAAAATCAATTGTAGAAACCCTAGGTTGTTCGACCAACATCATCGATCGCGATCACAATCGAACTCTCGAACAGCCTTGACTCCCTCTGTTCCTCTCTCTTCATCTCTGCAGTCGAAGTCCTGATCGCGATCGAGATCACTCGCTCGCCTCTCGTCTGCTGCCAGAGGGTTTCACCTCTATCCCTCGTCTGAGAGAATCAAACCGACAAAGCCAAGCTTAGTGTCACCCAATTCATTAAACACTATTTGACTGTGATTAATTTGTTAACTTAAATATGATTAATTTAATTTACTTATTGTGAGTAATTTATTAAAGTGTGGGTAATTTATTTTACTTAGAATGGTTAATTTATTAACATAGTGTGGTTAATTTATTTTATTTGTGGCTAATTAGTTTTTGAGTTCACTTTTTGCCCAAGTTTAATTAGATTAAATTTACTATTTAATAAATCATTAAAATATTTAATGTAATAGTTAGATATTAGATTATTTATTTTTTAAATAACTATTTGAAATATTCTATTTTAAATCAAATGCTAAATTATTAATCTTATGGTGGAAATTATCCTAATTTGTATTATCTTAGAGACAATAATAATGATGATATTTCTTAAGTGCTTATCTTAAACATTCATAATAATAATTATTTTCGGTAGCGTCTTATATTTCATTTTTATTATTTTGAATGTGTTTTTGGATATATTGTAGACATATAATGCATGAATGATGATGCTTATAATTTTTTAAATTTTTTTTGGAGCTTCTATCTACCATTTTGAGCGTTTCGGCCGATACCGTACCGTGACGCCGTGATCAATGTGTATCAGTGTCCTCCGAGTCGATGACCGATACCGCGACTTTGAACCATGGATAGAAGAGCTTCCAAGCATCTTGTGGGCATACATGACTCCTTTTTCCTTAACCTTCAGGACAGAAGTAGTGATCCCCGGTGAGGTCGGATTGCAAACCCATAGGATCCAACATTTTGATAGTGGAGGCAACGAAAGACAGCTCAGACTTAATCTGGACCTTCTGAAAGGAAAAAGAAAGTTGGCTTAAATAAGAGTAGCTGTCTATCAAAACGAGACTGTGTTATACTGCAACAAGAGAGTTAAGGTTTAAGAATCTCCCAAGGATAGTTGGTCCTCAAGAAAGTAACACCAACTACCAAAGACCCTAGAGAGGGAAAGTTAGGCCCAAATTGGGAAGGTACGTACAAGATTAACAAGATGGTAAGGCATATAACTTACGAGCTTCAAACTCTAAAAGGGAGACTGTTG
This sequence comes from Ilex paraguariensis, assembly GCA_963454935.2. Lineage (NCBI taxonomy): Eukaryota > Viridiplantae > Streptophyta > Magnoliopsida > Aquifoliales > Aquifoliaceae > Ilex > Ilex paraguariensis. The sequence continues at coordinate 56,365 of CAUOFW020010091.1, forward strand.
GCGTATCCTTGGAATGTGGAATATCTAAAGAAGTAATATTAGTAGCTTTCAACTTGATAAAAGCTTAATAAGGACGTTGGCCCATCCTCTTGTAGCTTCATTAGTTAGGTTGAGATTTGTTCTATGTAACTTTTCCTTTCATAGGAAAGTTCAATAAAATTTTATCTTAATTTTTACAGCTTACGAAAAGCTTTTCACCGCAAGTTAGCTCAGCTCGAGAACACTAGACCTTCAATGATGACACCCTTATTCATAAGGTTGAGTAACAAATGGTATCCTTAAAACTAAGGCACCAAGCTTAATGAAGAATAGGAGAAACCTATAACTTTTGATTCACTGGCAAAAGACCTAGCACCGCTTGAGCTCATGGCGTATCAACTTGACTAACCACCAAAAAACATGACAAAAGACCTAGAGAGGGAAAGTTAGGCCCAATTGGGAAGGTCCGTATAAGATTAACAAGATGGTAAGACATAGAACCTACGAGCTTCAAACTCTAGAAGGGAGAATGTTGGCGTATCCTTGTAATGTGGAATACCTAAAGAAGTATTATTCGCAGATTTCAACTTTATAAAAGCTTAATAAGGACGTTGGTCCATCCTCTTGTAGCGTCATGAGTTAGCTTGAGATTTGTTCTATGTAACTTTTCCTTTTATAGGAAAGTTCAATAAAATTTTATCTTAATTTTTATAGCTTGCATAAAGCTTTTCACCGCAAGTTAGCTCAGCTCGGGAACACTAGACCTTCAATGATGATACCCTTATCCATAAGGTTGAGTAACGAAGGGTATTCCAAAAATTGGGGCACCTAGCTTAATGAAGAGTAGGAGAGACTTATGACCTTTGACTCATTGACAAAAGACCTAGCATTGCTTAAGCTCATTGGGGATCAACTTGACTAACCACCAAAAGACATGGTTGACAATAGAAAAAACTCAACAAAATACTTTTCAAATTAAAGTAATAATATAGAGGAACACTCCTAGGAATAGAATCCTAGCAAGTTGAACCTATGAATTAAGGCTAAAAGCCCCATTAGCGAGAGTAAGACTCAAAAGTCAAAAGCCTTATTACAAGCCAAGAATCGATTAGCTTGGTAAAGACTGTACATACAAAAATGCTACGTGAAAAAGCTCCAAAAACCAGACAGAAAGATATGCTATGTGCATTCAAAAGGAGTTAGAATTTGTATGTACATAGAATAAAAAAAGAAAAAGAAAAAGAAAGAGACTTGGGCATGTAAAGTGTTTAGGCAGAGAGCTTCAATCCTCTCCATCTTTTGCTGAGGTAGCTAGCTATTGGTTATACTCTCTGTTTTACCGGAACATGCTTCGGTGGTACATCATCATCATCCCCCATAATTTTTGAGAAGTCCAAATCAATGAGTTTCTTAGAAGCTTGACGGTGAAACTCCTAAAAGATCTCTTCAAAGTAGCCCATCCCAAACTGGTTAAACTTCGCTGATTTCTAAAAATTAGCAATAGCAACAGCCTTAGCTTCATCAACTTGGGGTTGGACTCTAATGGAGGCCATGAGCTGGTCTGTGAGTTCCTTTTCTCTAGCTCTAGCCTTGCTCACTTTTTCCTTAGAAGTGCTCAAGGCCTCTTTCAGCTTGCTCTTGGAAACAAACTCGCTTGCTAAGGAGTTTTGGGTATGATAAAATTCAGAGCGAATTTTCACCAACTCCTCAAGACTTGTCGACTCCTTTTTAGCAGCAAAAGTCTCCTTAAAGGCATGCTTGAGCTTCTCTATCCATGGGGCCTCCTTTATGAAAGTAGGATATGTAATCCCGTTGCCAATACAGAAACCTAATAAAGGAAGACACATCAAGCCGTTCACAATAGATGGGAGGGGGAAAGCTGTTCTGAAAGGAGTAAAAGCTTTATTTATCTTATAGAGTTGATGGACCAGTATCTTTGACATCTTCACTGTTCCCAACTTTATTGCCACCTGAACTTTGGGATCTGTTACAAAGTCTTGAAAGTTCTTAAAGTAAAATCCTCATTGTTCCACTTGTTTTCTTGGACACCATTGCGGGGTTTTACAGTTAGATCAGAGCAGGGAACGCCCTTATCAGGCTTGGACATAGGCATTTTCTCCTCATCAATCTTCTTCCTTTTCTTGGTCTGTGTAGTGTCACGAGAAGATTATCATCCAAAGGGATCACTTCAAAAGAAACAAGAGAAATCCTCTCTATGGGAGATCCACTTGATCTCATTCTCTTAGCAATGAGAAAAAGAGGGCTGATTATGCCCTTTGAGGATTTATGGGCCCTAAAATCCCTTAGGGCCTTCTTATCAATCTCTTTTTTGTTTTTTTTTTTTGGGAGGGGAGGGGAGGGGAAGGGGGGGGGACCAACAAAATAAAGAGATAATTTTAGAATTACCATTCATGCAATCCTACAATTTAATAAAAGAAGTTCGTAACCTACTTTTGATAGGAATGGTAGCTACAACCATAGTTGTTGTGGGAGTACGACCAAGTTGATACTTGAAAAGGATAGATTCGGTAACAAGAAGACCAAAGCCCTTGGTTTTGAAGCTTTGGGCTACCTTCACTCTATTCAAGAACTCTTATGGAAGAGTAATGCTATCAATTGCGATAGTAAAACAAGTTATCTCCATTTTCTTTGTATGAAAATAAAAAAGAAAAAGAAGAAATAACTCACCATTCGTGGAGGCAAGTTCCTTAGTGTGGCAAAATTATGGTGGGATTAGCAAAAGAAACCTATCCTTCCATTCTTTTGGAGAGGTGGGAATGTTGATCACCATTTCACTTGTAATCCCACTATACCAAGATAGGTTTTTAGATAATTTTATAATGGGTAAATTACACTTATACCCCTTGAATTGTTACCCTTTTATATTTTGCCCTCTCAACTATTAAATTTCTCACATTGCATCATAAATTGTCACTTTTGTTCACATTGCCCTAATTGTATATGTCTGTTATCTATTTGGAAGGAAATTATTAATGTGCTAGGTAAAGTGAAAAAAATTACCTAGTTTAGGGGGCAAAATAAAATAACTTTCCATTAAATATGTAACGGATGTTAATAGTTGGGGCAATGTGAAACTAATCACATAGTTTAGGGTGCAATGCAAGTAATCTGATAGTTTTTTTTTTGGGGGGAGGGGGAAGTGGAAAAGATGATAGTTTAAGGGGTGTAAGTGTAATTTTTCTTTTTCTAGGTAAGAGTTATTTTTTTAGTTTTAAAGGGATATGAGTCACAATCATTATATAAAAGAAGTTATAATCATTACATTGAATATAGGACATGAATGTAACGTAATTCTGGATACGAATACGAATACGAATTTATATACAAATGTAATAAATTTTTAATAAGAAAATAATGTGAGAAAAAATGGGGTTACAAAAATGGGACTCTTTAAAATTAATGAATATTAGTGTTACGAAGTGGAATATTTTTGAAAATAAAAATTGTAATAGTCAATGATTGTTGGATTATAGATGCTAATGTTGAATGTGTATCGGTATCTTATATTGTACTTTTTATGTAGTGACATCACGATATAAATTTTTAGAATTAGGAAAATGATAAATTAAAAGATTATGCAGCGTGTTGCCATTGTGTCCCAAATGTGTCCTGAGCGTGTCGACCATGTGTTCAAAACGTGTATTGAAAAAAAATTAACAATAAAAAAATCGGACACTTATTTTAACGTGTCCAACATATGTTTGAGCATGTTTGAAGCATGTCTGTGTCTTATATGTTTTCGCATAGACACTCTGTCCAAAATGAAGTGTTCATGCTTCCTAGGGAAAAACAACTATAATGGATATAGAAAGGAGGAACAAAAAAACAATTACACGATCGAGAAAGATTTAAGCAAGAATCGAAGACCCTTACAAGACAAATAGCACTTTGGGGATTCAAGAAAAGTCCTAAATTATTCATGTAGGTCTTCCCCTCTCTGCAACAATGCAAAATCTATTGAAGAAGAATTGAAAAGGATTAACCCAACCAAAGTACTCCATTGCAATAAATTGAAGAATCATCAAAGAAGACAAGGTTGAGCAATCATAGAAGAAATCCAGAGCTTAGTGAGTTCTTGAAGCAAGACTCTGAATAGTTTAAATAGCAAGGAAAATGGCGATTACATAGTTGCCTTGCTTAAACTGACGCGATGTGCCCACATTGATCATTTCCATCTTTGAAGAAGTTAATGAACAAAAAGTAACAAGAAATGAGGAGCACGTCTCAACCACGTTGGACAAAATTGATTAGGTGCAACTGATGAGGAAAAAATCAACTCAGTAAAGAAGCACCTAGGGGAAAGCCCTCATGCGAAAAGTCCCCTATAAAAGCTATCATTAAAAGAGTTGCAAGCCATTAGCGTGGACATAAGAAGCTCTGAGGTATGTCAAGCCTAATAATCAGCTTTGTGTGCCCCACGTGGTTGAGTCGTTGAGTCCTAATAAAAGATTACGGGATAAGATTATAAGTAATTCAAAAATCAAATGACTCCCAAGTTGAAGGGAGCAACTAACACCATGTTTCTGGAAGGATAAAGGACTTAAGACCCCTCACCTCGGAGGAGTCTCACTTCTGTTATTAGCAGGTGTGGGAGTCAAGGATTGGTCAGGAGGAGTCCTATCCTCTCTACGGTCCTAAAGAGGGAGCCTAGAATCCACTCCCAACGGGATTCTCTCCTCTTAAATAGAGGATAAAAGAGATAAAAGAGCCTAGAGTCCATATTTGGAGGGAAGCTAGTCCCTAGGTTTATAAAAGGAGTTCGGGGGAAACAGAAGGGTACGCAACACTCAATCTATAGTCACACTCATTTTCTCTTACCTCCGGAACTGACTTAAAAATTGTTGGGTCAACCTAGGCAGGTCATCGAAGCTCTGGCAAGCTGGCGAGGAGGTTGCTACAATTTTTGTATCAACACAATCTATCAATTCCAATACTCTTTAATGGGAACTAGATTGGACAATGACCCATTTTATGTGAAAATTTACTTGAGATGCATTTATACCATCATTTGTTTCTTTTATTTCCGGGGGTTTTTTTTTTAATGTAAGTTTCTCTCCTTATCAACTTATGTTAATTGTCTGTATGGATTTAGAGCACAATATATTTATCTCATAGTACAGACACTTTCACATCTCAACATGAAGCTTTTCACATTTTAAAGTCAATAGTTTTATGCTAGTAATTGGTTGTGATATAAAATTTAGAATGGAAGGTGAGAGGACTTATTTGACATAGGTTTTTTTATAAGATGGTGCCTCATGTTGTTTTTTCTCTATTGATTTACGGAGTGGTTTATGATTTTTACATCTCAGTGTAAAAATTGGTACAATTTGTATAAGTTGTGAGTGGTGGTGTTGATTGTAAATCATTTTGAGTGATTTAAATCAATAAAACATGATGTAGTGATGTGGAGAAGTTTTGGTGTGAGTTCTACTCAAGTGGCAGTTGCATTTACAATAATTTTTATTTTCAGTGTTTTTTTTGTTTCATTTTCTACTTTGTTGTAGGATAATTTATATTGAAGTTCTGATGTGTATACCATTATGCATAGTGGCACATTTGTGAGGTAGAACCATTGGTGATGTCATTTGTATATTGTTTGCTAGGGTTGTAGGCTAAGAAGCACAGATATGAACACGGACACGGATATGAGTGTTATATCTGATATGACACGGAGATATAATAAAATTTTAAAATATAGGGCACAGTTTCGACAAAGATACAACTAATTAAAATAATATTAAATATTTTTTATATAAATAACAACATTAATAATAAGACCTAACAATCATTGAGTAGTTAGTTAATATGTTACAATTGGGCAAAAGGTTAATATCAAATTGGGGAGTGGGCTAATATCAAATTGGGATGTGGTCTAGTTCCAAAGTGGGTTGTGAGTTAATTTATTTGACAACTAATAAACAAATTATACCAAAAAAAGAAGAAAAATACTAAAAAAAAGAAACGGAAGGAAAATTCTGTTCAAATCGAGAGAGAGAGAGAGAGAAGAAAAGGAAAAGGGATTGTTGAATTGAGACTTTCGGGAAGAAGGGGAGAGGAAGGAGGAGGAAAGAAGAAGAAGGCTTGAAGTTGATCGTTGAAGCATTGAAGGTGAAGCTGATCTGTTTTGTCCCTCTGAAGCAGATTGTTGAAGCCTTCGCCTCTTCTTCTCTACTCTTTGTTGAGGTTTGCTTTTTTTTTTTTTTTATTCCCCAAGTCTCGTATCCCCCTCGATACGGCTACAAAAAATCCTTGTTCGCTGTTCAGGACTCCTGTAGAAGTGTTGGACATGTGTCTGGCCATGTGCCACACGTATCCGTGTCTAACACCACCACGTCGATCTCCCTACGAGTATCCGTGCTTCCTAGCTTGTAGACAAATTGATCACCAACATGCATGGTATGTGCACAGTAGGCTGCTTGTTGGCAAAGTCACTAAAAATGCAGATTAAAATCTTATGTTTAGAACTTAATGAAATTAAATCTTATGTTTAGAGTTTAGTACTATGATATGATTTTTTAGACAAATTGTGTATAGTAGTCAATAATAACACAATAGTTAAGAGATATGGTATAACAAGCATGCACAATTATAATAATTACTCTCATTCTCTCAAGCCCTATTCTCTAGTATAAGATTTGTGGCTTTTGCTTTTTGCTGGAAATTTGTAGTAAAACTTTAATGTGGTTGGTATTAACAATCATATAGTTTCCATGGTATAAAATATTTAGAATTTCTAAGCTTTAATAAACACATGTTAATAAATGTTCAAGAAGTGTTTACAACATGTATTTTTTAGTCATAGACAAAACCTAAGAAATGATAATATGTCTCAAAAGAGTGTCATACACTTGTTTGAAATTAAGATTTATTGTCGGTTTTTGACACGTATCAAACATGGACACGTTAGTTCCTTCAAAGTATGTGTTTTGTAGCTTTTAATATTGTGTTTCCTATTAATCCTTTACAGTGTTTTAACGCTTTTGATCTCAAGGTTAGGGAAGTTATTCTAACTAATGATTGGTTTTTTGGTACTCAATTTTCAGTAACATTCACATGTATTAACTCGTAATTGTTCCCTAGATTGATCTGATGTAACCAAGGTGTAAAAAATTGGATTAAATAATATCTAGTCTGTGACCCAGTCGACTGGACAGCCCTGGACACTTTGATTAATAGCAATTTGTATTGACCACCCTTGCGGAGAAATGATTAATGATAATTTGTATTGATACAAAATACAAATTGCTACTAATCACATGCATGAGATTCATTCATCACATGCATGAGAGAACATGAGAATAATTATGACAAAGGCATACACAATGTATAATAGTTTGGCCCCTTGGCTTACATCCGCTCTTCACCCTGCTCGGTTGGTGTCATTCTATAACTGAGGGTTTTCTAGGCTGACCTAACAATCTTGTGGTTTACAAATGATCAAACCACTAGCCAACATAGTAGTTCCGTTATCTAGGTTTTGTACAAGTTATCCTAGGGTCACTTGTCAATCTCCCGATTGAATTCTACAATAGGACTTTATGCTAAAGGTTTTTCTAAAGGCTAACCTATAATCAACTGCAATAATCTAAGCGCAGTTGCTTTTCCTTGGGCTAAAACTCAAACCTCCTATTCCCCACGAATGGAATTTCCTTAGCCTGACCCATAACCCTTTCCGTTACTAGACCAGTAAGCTAATATAGGTTCACCTGGAACCAAACCTTCATAATATGTGTAAGTCAGAGGAGGTTATGTTAAGCAAGTGTGTTGGTATTCCGACCCAGAGTTTATATCTCTAATAACGAGTCCACTGTTGATAGTAAGAGCTTGTTGTAAATTCACTCTGAGCTTTTCAGAATCAAAAGTGTGTGCATAATGTGTTTGCGAGTGGTAGGGTCCTCAACCAACTAATCTTCACGCAAAATGTGAAGATTATATACATTGGGTACGACAAAAGGCTGGTCCACCATTAAGATTTTTCAAAATCTGATGATGCTGGTATACTCTAACATCAGGGAACACACCCAAACCTCTTCAGTCACATTAAGCATGTTTTAGTTGCAGGGTTTGGTGGCCCGAAATTGACTTGGCTTTGCCAAGAGACCTTTCCACAAACTCAAGCAAAATCCCAGTGAATGAATAACTTAGCATTGGATTCCCAGTGTCTCTGTCAAATTAAACAAATATTAGGACTCAAAAGGTTTTAATACCTTCTCACTTGCAACAAATTGCTAGTATTCACTATGTTGAACACGATTAGGAAAACGAATGAGGATTCATTAAGCTGGTCCCAATTAGTAGAGACAGTTTTGGTCATTTTTGCTAAGTTGACAATTTGAGATGTGCTGTTATTGTTTGTCTTAATTCCTCACATCATATTTGTTTAGTTAAATTTCACTTTTCTGTTGTTTTTTAGTTTATTATATGGATTTAATATTGTTTGTCTCAATTCATTCATTACTAGTTTATATTTTCTTTTATATTCCCCAAGCCTCATGCACTTAGCTGCCTTTTTTAGACTAGAAGCATGGTTCTTAGTACTTCGTATTGTTATTGAGTTGCTCTATAAAATGTCTCTTGAAGTGTGTAGTGGGTGGTTTATGTTCATTTCTTAAAAAGTGAAAATTTTTTGGAAAAATCACATAATTATCATGGCCAAGGATCGATTCTACTAGTTTGATTTGGTCGCCGGAAAATGCTGACTACGGCTAGGGGTGCAACTTGGGCGGGCTAATCCGATTTCAACCTGAGCCCAACCCGAAAAAATTAGGGCTTGGGTTAGGGTTTTTAATACTTGGGTTGAGGTTGGGTCAAAAAAACTTTAACTCGAATTTAATTTGGGCGGGCCTAGGATTGAGCCATCGGGTTCACGGTTTGAACCTGAATATTAAAATCGGGCTCAATCCGATTTAAGAATCGGGTTTAACCCGAATTAATATTATATAAATACAATTTTATCCTAGGGTTAACCTTAACTCAAATGTGCGCCTTCCTCAGACCCTCACTCACTCACTCTTAGTCTCTCTCAAGGATTCTGGTTGTGCAAGAATTTTGTTTAAGCAGTGAACTCTATGTTTGAGCAGTGAACTTTATGCTTGTGCAAGGATTCTGGTTGTGTTTATTTGTTCTATATGGTTATGGTTGCATTATCTCAAATATTGAGTTCTTAATATTATAGTTTTTATGTTAAAAATTTGATTGAAGTAACCCGAAATTAGCCTATAAAGTAACTTGAAATCAACCCGAATTCAACCCAAGCTCGCCCGAATTAAACTCGAGCAATGCTCGGGTTGAGTTTCTCAACCCAAGGTAGAGTTAGGGTTAGAGTTAGGGTTGAAGATTATATACTTAGGGTTAAGCTATGGTTGACTGTCAAATTCGCCCAACCCGCCCAAGTTGCACCCCTAACTACGCCAATGACATCAGAGTGTAGTCCTGACTCTGGACTTTGATTCTGCTACTTCTCTTTGTAATTTTACCATGAGATATTGTTCTGATACCAAGTTAAATTGTAAACTTGAGGTTAGGGTTTAATAGTAACATAGAGAAAGAGAAAGAGAAAAAGAGAGACTGAGAGAAATAATGTGTGTAGGCTAAGTTGCCCTACACTTTCTTATTTGTACTAAAATTGATATTATGAGAATTACAATACTACCCAAGATTACTAAATGTAAGAACTCTAACAGTTAAAAAATTAAACGATACAATATTGGCGAATTATTTTTTGTTAACAGACTCTTTGGAACATCCAGCTACACAAGCTGACATTTCAATTTTCTGATCTATAATTTTTGTTGATTTAGTGAAGTGCATCAATTGTTCGGCATAACCATGCTTATTTCATTATAAAGCCTTCAGTTTTTTTTTGGGGTAGATCTATAGATGTTCGATAATCTGCATCAGTTGTGCCTTTTATCTCTGTGGAACTGTTAAACAGCCCGATGTACCGCACTTGACTTATGCTTGTATAGGGCTTGTTTTGGAGTGAGGTGATCGTCTGGGAAATCTCAAAACTCAGTACTTAGGCATGCAATCTATTGAGTCTTTCATCATCATTCTTTTTCTTCTTCTTCTCCTTCTCTTCTTTGCATTGACAATTTTTATGTTTTTCCTTACCTGAAAAGATGGCACCTTTGTAAAGCCACCATTAGGTTTCTGATACCCTTTAATCTTTGTAAATGAAATACAATTAGTTAGAAGTTACTGATCCAAGCTGAGCACAAACAATACTGGCTTTTGCTAGTTGGAGAAACACTCTTTGTAATGCTGAGCTGAAGGTTGGGTGTTGCTGTCGTGAACGGTGTCTGTGCTGATCATCACATGAAGTAGTCTTGTTTTAGGAACATGTAGCTGAGTATATGGTTCCAGTCATTGTTGTAGTTATTTATGCTCCTTACATTCCAGCATGTCTTTTTAAAGCTTTTATTTGCCATACCTACTAAGTTTGCTCAAAAAGGTTCTTTCCCATTGAGTATTTCTCTTGGCAGGTATCCTTACATTGAAAGATCTTGTCACCACAATTGCTGCAAAGTTGCAGCAAAGCCTGTCAGAGGGTAATGAATTGTATGGGAGGAAGAGTAATCGTGTATACCCATGCAAAATAGTAAAAGTTCTGGAGAGCAAGGCTGACAAAACTCTATATGAGGTAGTGTGGCTTGGCAAAGATAAGAAAATAACTGGAAATGCTGTAATAAGTGGAGATGATTTGGTGAGAAAGTTGCCTTTTACTAGAGCTGTTCTGAAGTCTTTTATTAGGGAATCTACATATCGAAGTGTTCCGTGGGTACTACATGAGAACTTGGCCCGAAAGCATGGAATCTCAACTAATCCTCCAGAAGTGTTAAGGAGCAAAATTTTCTTACAGGATGGGCATATAGTCTGCAATAGGAAGAGAAGAAAAACTGAGGATGATAAACAAAGTACCGATGTAAGTATCACTTAATATTACATTGTTCTCTTTTCTGTTCTGACTTTAATACTATTATGGTTTTCCTATATTTTATCATCCTCAGGATGGAAATAATGATGATTTAAGAGAACATAAGCAGAAAAGACTGCGTGGGGAAAAATCTGAGGCTTTAAACACTCTGAATGCTGACAAAGGTAGGTTTTAAGTGTTGTTTATTTCCAGGCCAAGGGTGGTTGCTAGGGGTAGGATTAAGTCTTTGCTATATTTCAGCCTGCAATTCTTCATCAAATTAATGTCATTGTTATGGTCTGTTTTTCTTTACTCAATTTTTTTTGCTTAATCTGTTTCATTTTCTCCTGTATACTTATTCATTTTGTTGATTTTTTTCTTTCGCCAGAGAAAGAGAGAGAAGAGGATGGGTGAATAGGGAAGGGAGGGGGGGGGTCTTTGCTGTAATTTTGTCTTACAGAAGTTTTAGGGATTCTTGAATTGAAATGATTTATTTCTCAAATAATTGTGATTACATTATATTTATTTTTTATTTATCTTGGGCCGCAGAAGATGATAAACTGAAAGGAAAGCCCATAAAATATCCAATTGAGGATCTGTTGGTTGAAGCTGCTGCAGACGATCCCATTTTCACTGAACGCCCTTCTCCATCTAGGGACTTCAATGTTCCGATGGATTGTGTGGGGGATCTTTTGATGGTCTGGGACTTTTGTACTTCTTTCAGCAGGCTGTTGCACCTGTGTCCATTCTCACTTGAAGATTTTGAAAATGCTCTTTGCCACAAAGGCAGCAATTCGATTCTCATTGTGGAATCTCTTTCTGCTCTTCTTCGCTTGCTTATAAAAGATAATGGCGATTATTTTTTGGCTATTCAGAAGAAAAAGCGGAAGTCAAAGGTAAACCTTCATATCGAAGTTTCTTTTGACATCTATAAGCATATGTTCATGCAAGTTGATCTCTCTTGGAGAAAGAATTAATGACTGCATCTTCTGTGGAATTTTTATGCTTATCCCTTGTGGTTGTTTTATTTATTGGAGAAATATTTATAGTCATAGCAATATTGATATTTGGTGATATTGCCCTTGTTTTTTCAGATTACTGTAATCACTTGGACAGAGTATTTGTGTGACTTCTTGGAAATGGTTGGTTTTGTGGAATTATCCACTTGCATCACGACAATTAAGCGAGGTCATTATGGCCTTTTAGATATTTGTGCTAAATTGGGAATCTTTCGGGAATTGGTTAATCAAGCTCTTGCAGCAGATATTGTTAGGGAGAAGTTGGATAAGTATATTGAAGAGCGGCAGGCACTTGCAGCGACAAGAAGGGAGGTAGCATTGGAGGAAGGTAGAAAGAAAAGAGAAGAAAAAGAACGTTTGAAGGTGGAGTCTGATGGCAATGGAATGGTGAAAGGGCATGGTGCGGAGGTTGTTGGAACCAGCTCAAGTGAACCAGTGAATCACAATCATAGTAGACAAAATGGGCATGTTGCAGAGAAACAGAATGAAAAATCCCTCTCTTCCGGGCAGAAGCATCCATCAAGAAATAGGTTTGAGTTGTTATTTGTTCTATTAGTGATTTAATGTAGATGTTCTGGAAGGTAAATTTGATAGAGGATTATTCTTTCTGAATTGTCCTACAGTGGGAATAACCATGTAAGCGTTACATTGAAGAATATAAAGCAGCAGAAGGTAGATGTGAAAGTTGTGCTGGAAAATGATTCATCTGAGAATGGGGTTCGGAAACAGCTCAAGGACGAGAACAATGAAGCAATTGAAAAGAGAAGTAAAGCACAAAGGGTGGGGTGTCTCTTTATCGATATGTTTGTGCATACAATATACACATGCATCTTTATGTGTTTATATTTGACCATGTATATTCACACTTACAGCCATGCATGTAATACAACTGTATGAGATCAAGTTTTTCTTTTCATCTTGGTATGACTCTACACTGCAGAAAGATTATCTTGAACGGGAGATGGAGAAGAGATTCATACGCACCAGCCCATTTGGGAAAGATAAATATCATAACAGGTATTGGTTTTTCCGACGAGATGAGAGAATATTTGTTGAGAGCTCAGACTCCACAGAGTGGGGCTATTACAGTGCCAAGGACGAGGTACTCATCTGCACTACCAAGTTCTGGTTTCTCATTCTATTCTCGGTTATTCTAACGTTTCTTGCATTTAACAGCTTGATGCTTTGATGGGTTCACTAAACACAAAAGGGGAGAGAGAGAGAGCTCTTAAAAAACAGCTGGGAAAATACTATACCAATATATGGTGAGTTAGCGGTGAACTTGCTTAAGACAATACTGCACATAATAATATTATTGAAAACTCTTTCTTTTATCTTCTTTCTAGTAACAATTTTTTGCCCAAGTTTAAGCATGAGTATTTCTTGTAGGACTTGCTTAAGTGAAGATTTTTACTGTTTAAAATTTTGATTCCTTTATTTGTTTTGTTAGGCCAGAATTTGATATTCTACAGCCAATGTCTATTCTTTGTACACTGTATACATTGGTAGGACATGTGCGGGTATATGTATCTATACACACCTATATGCATAGATAATGATATATCTCATTATGGAAGTCACCGTGGTGTTGGGATTTACATACTGCATCCAGGTGGAATGGGGCCCACATGAATGGCTTAAATAAGTATACTTCAAATATCGAAATTACCTGCTTGATTATAGTATTTCGATTCAGAGTTTCCTTTATACATGTGAGGTGTAGAACTGTTTCCTTCCTTTTCTTATGGTGCTGTATGCAATGGTAATTGGGTGCAATTAACTATACTAAAGGTTCTGGGATTATATTGTTGTATGAGTTGCAATGGAATAGTGAAACCTTTATATTACTATTTATTTTTGAAGCAAGGCATGCACTTAGATTTTGTCCATCTCAAAGGTTTTCCATTGCTTAGACATTTGTACCTGATGCTAATTGAGTTCTGAAATGCTGAATTGGCTAGTAAATTTAATCATGAGGGCATTAATTGACATTTTTTCCACTCAAATGCAATTTCATAGCTCGGAACTACAAAAGAGATCGAAGGAGGCAGCTTATAGGAGTGCAATGGAAGACTCTCTGCTTCGGAGGTCAAATCGAGTTCGTGCTCCACCAAGGGAAAATCCTGCTCTGGCTTTCCTTAAGTATGTCAACAAGTGGAAGGAAGACTAATTGGCACTTTCAATCTTGAATACTGGGTTTTACAAAGGTTTGCAACTAACCATTACTTGGAACTGGTCGCAGGAGTAGATATTCTTTTTCCCCACAATTAAAGAGCCTATTAATTATAGTCTCTTGCGGGACAATTTTGGTGGTGAGTAATGGAACATTTTTCACTTCTTGCCTTCGGTGGTGGCACATATGTAGTAGCAATAGTCTCAATTTTTGTAACTGACATTGTTTGGGCTTGCCAAATTATAATCCCATGACAATTCCAAAAGAAAATCATGCGGTTTCAGAGTTTTGATTTGTATGTTATTTTTTATTTTTGTCTTATGGGTGAAAATTCCATTTTATTCTCTTTTTGATGGCAAAACAATTACCTCTGAAAATGAGCATTTTAAGCCCCTGAACCTCAGATTTGTCCAGTTCACGCTCTTTAGCAATGTTTTCGCTAGAAAAATACAAAAACCCATGTTGACATTTATCATTACCGGATTAGATGTACATCTTACGAAAGAGGTGAGGTGAGGTGACTAGTTTAGGAACTTTATTCAATCTAAAGGTTGACCAAGTATCCTATCCGTCTTCTTGTGATAGGGGGGGCATCCATTGAAGATGACAATGGGAAAGACAGGTGTTGGAAATAGAGGTTACATACAAGTTACCTCTTGATGCGAGGAAACGGATTGAATCGATTTATTTTACGAACCCTGCTTGTATCCTCACGACTTGGTGTCTACAAGCTTGATAATCTGCTGAAAAGAGGGCTGTCAGAGTTCTCTTAGCATCCACACTCATAAAACTAAGAAATCCTTAGAGATGGTGATTCCTAGAGAGAAACTTTGGAGGAGAGAGAAAGTGATGAATTGTACTTATATGTATATCGTATAACTTTTTCTATATATAGAAGAGAGTTTGATGATGATTCAAATCCTATCCTAATCCCAACTAATGGTTATCTGAACTTATAGATAAATTAGGATAAAGAAGAAGAGTCTAAACCCATTAGGTCTCTAATAACCTTGAGGACACTAAGTTAAATCGGTCTCATAACTGGGTTAAGATTACATCTCCCACTTGTTCACATAGGTTATCCCATTCTCCTTACATACTTCTTTTCAATCCCCTGTAAACGTTTCACTCTCCTCATACAAGTAATGGAGTGTGCAACCTGACGAAAAAAAAAAAATTTATGAAACATTTCACTCTCCCCATGTCCTAACACCTTGAAATCTCTATGATAAAAAAATTTAGTTGTCGCGTCCAGGCGGAGAAGTTGCGTCTAGACGAAAGTCTTATGTATCATCATTTCAAAATACTTAGTCAAATTCTAAGGCTGCCATTGTTGCAAAACTCGCCTCCGGATGCACCAAGCTATCCAAGATTCCAGTCCCACAATGTCCAATGTTGACTGTGGGCTTTTGACTCCTTTTGTAACTACACTTTGACCCCCTTGATTTTCTAGTAATCTTCAATTGTCCGGTCAATTTACCAAGCACTTCAATTGAGCTCAATTCACATGTTTACCTGATAAAGTCATCAAACACAAAAAATCAATCAAAGCATAAAATCAAAGGATTATCCAATTAATAATTCAGAATCGATGCAATTTGTCATAAATAATTATCAAAGAACTGATACTTTTGATGACGAATCAGTATGCATGAGTATCAATATTCCTCCCATTATGACAAGGCAATAGGATATCGTCTACTACTTCATGGGATGTTCCATCTTGTACAGTTGGTATTGAAGAAGTATATGCAGATCTATCTCCTCTCAACTCCTCGAGAATAATTCTACTCTTGGGCTTGTGATCCATCATGTAGTCTTCCTCTAAGAATTGGGCATTCGGGCTAACAATGACCTTCTGATTCTTAGGACTATAGAAAAGACCACCTTTTGTTCCTCTTGGATACCCTATAAACAAGCAGACTTTTTGTTCTTGATTCCACCTTATCTGCATTCCTTTTCAGCACGTGTGCTGGACTCCCCAAAATCCAAACAAGTCACAGGCTAGGCTTATACCAAATCCACAGTTCTATGGGAATAGTAGGGACTGACTTAGATGGTATCAAGTTTAGAATATATGCCATAGTTTCCAAGGCAAATCCTCAAAAGGAATCAAGTAAAACTAAATAACTCATAATGCATCTCACTTTATCCATAATATTCATATTCCTTCTTTCTATCATACCATTTTGTTGTGGTGTGCTAGGGTGCATAACATTGGAATGTAATCTCTACCTCTAACAAGTTGTCCCTAAAATCTCTTAAGATGTATTCGCTAGCACAATCAGATTGTAAATGTCTTGATACATTTTTTTACCCTTCTCCGTTTCAACCTTAAACTCTCTGAATTTCTCAAAGCATTCAGACTTATAGCGCATCAAATAAAGTACCCATACCTTGAATAGTCATTAATGAAAGTGATGAAGTATTCAAAGCCTCCTCTAGCTTGGATAGTCATAGGCCCACACAAATCAGAATGAACCAATGCTACGGAATGAACCAATCAGTCATAGCTTGGATCTTTCACTTTATAGCCCTTGGCCTTAAAAGGCCTCTTGGTCATTTTACCTTCCAAAAAAGATTCAAAGTCTGGAAGTGTCTCCACTTCCAGTGAACTCAATGATCCATTTATGACCAGTCTTTCAGTCATTGTGAAGTTAATATGACCCAAGCGTAAGTAAAAAGATACGTTTGATTCATTTTAGAAGATTCTTCTCTCTTATGTGAAGAGGTACTAGCATTATTCATTTCAGTTAATTGCAGTGTGGGTGAGACATAATATAAAGATCATCCATCAATGAATTATAACAAATAAAATAATTATTATATTTAATAACCATAGAGCTACTAAACTAAATATTATATCCATCCTTAACTAATTTAGAAATCGAATTAAGTTTCTTTTAATATCAGGTGTATAAAGACAATCTTTCAAAATTAAAAACCTATCTCTACTAAAACATAAATATAAATCTCCTATTACAACTATTGACAGTCTCATAGCATTGCCCATATATAGATTAATTTCCCCTTCATTGAGCCGCCTGGTTTCCTGGAACCCCCACAAGAATTTATAGACATGATTAATGGCTTCCGTATTTATACACCAGGTACCAGTAGATAATAGCACTAAACATGATTCCACAACGAGTAAATGAGATTTACCTAAATTGTTCATTTTATTAAGGATTAATTCTTCTAGTGTCTTGTCTGCTTGAAATGAAAATACTCGCTTTAGGCTTTTTCACTACTCCCTGAGGGCCTACAACATGCTTTTGAACATTTTTTTTGCTTCTTCTATCCTTTTGGCTTAGAAGCAAAATCTTTCTCAATCATATAAGCACGAGGTTGTTACTGAAAGAGATCTTCAGTTGTCTAGAGTTTCTTAAAGAGTTTCGCCAGAGAATAAAAATGCTTCTTTATATTATAAGTATGGAGAAATTGCTTAAAGGATTCTGCAAAGATTGGAGTATTATATCAACCTGGGTTTTCCCGTCAATCTCAGCTTTTAGGATCTCTTGTTCGTTAAGAAGACTCATCATCTTCAGAATATGATCCCATACTAGTGTCCCCTCAAACATGCTTGTGTTCATCAGGTCTTTCTAACAACACGATTTTGATTCTCAAACATTTCTTTGATGTTCATAATCATGTCGTAGGCAATGGTCATAAGCTCATGCTAATTTTAGAGCACACTTGACATAAATGTTAAAGTGTAACACCGCGCCATCTTATCAACCTTTTTTCAACTCCGGTGAGCCTAGACTTCCTGTTCAGTTGTCCCCTCACCGGGTTCATCTGGACAAAGATTAGTGAGAACAACCATGTACTCCTCTGTAATTAACACAATGTCCAAGTTTCTTTTTCAATATGTATAGTTTGGTCCAGTCAGTTTGTGTTTTTTAAGTATGATAGAAAAAGAATTGAATGAACCTGTTTCAAAACCTCAAAATCATATAATTAAAAATTATGATAGGCAAAATAAAAATATTGAATTCAAATTTAAATTTAGTTATCTCTACCAATTTCTAAATGAATTTGCCAGCAGCCTAATTCACCATGAATAGCATGCCTCGATAAGGAGGACGTCTACTATCTATCATTTTTCTAGATATGTCATTGCCATTTAACTTTGCTCTCTAACCACTATTACATGACAACTAAATTTAAATAACTAGCTTAGTTTTAGTCTTATAAATAAAATTAGTGACTCATATAGAGGGGATATTGCTATTTATAGATAAGTGTATACCATTACTTAATTTTGTGACAATTGTTTCAAAATTAGCTCCTTCAGATGGAGAAGTAAGCTCATACTAACAATTACGCAAAATTATCATTTTAGGAAGTTTGTACCGTTGATTCTATGATTAATTTAATCCGATGGAGAGGAGAACACTAAATCCAACACACAAAATTAATTATATCACTTAAAAACCAGTAATAGAGATTGTGAGATTTATACAAAAATAAATTTCCTCTCATACTTAGTTATTTAATACTTTGAGAGGGTTATAAAAAAAATTATCTAATTTTTATAAAGCTACAATAAAATGATGTTTGACATAGTTATAAAGATACCGAGTTACCTTACCTTTATATGTAGTATGTATACATGTAATAAATAAAATATCAAATTCTCACAATTATGCATACAAAAATTGAGAATTTTATTTTATTTTTTAATTACACATATATACTTTGAATATCTATATTTTAAATCAATATAAATTAGATACTAAGTCATGACTGATAATCTAAACCAGGAAATTATCCATGTTATCCACATGTTAGGATATTGTTATATAATTAACTACTCATACAATCAAAACATGAATAATAAAAACAAATATCACCATAAATAATGAGACTATTTAAACAAAGATTTCCAGCTATTATGGTCATGTTTGGAGTGTCAATACAATAAGGAGTCTGTATCAGTCCTTGATGAATTCAGTCACCTCCATGATGTGCTACGCTTTATTGAGGATTGACTTGCCCAGTCTAGTCGTCTTCCACAAGAAATTCCATACAAAAACAACAACAATAATACATAGTCCTATGCGTTTACGAGGGAGTTCACATACTACCATTAATATTAGAACACAAATAAACCATCTTGTTAACCCTTCCAATAATAGTGGGACAAGAAAACTATAAAAGAAAGAATAACACAGTTCTACGTTCTACCCATCAATCATGATATACATTTACTAGTTTTACTTGGACAACATGGTTGTATTCAATATATACATGATATCAACTAATGCTCTGATACCACTTGTTGAAACAGTAGCCCCAAGATCCGTTGATGATGTATAATCGAATACAAAAAAAAATTATTCGTATGTTACCCTACAAGCTGGAATTACGGTTTACTGTTGACAAATAGAACAACACGAACGAAGAAAAATGCATATCGAACATTCGGCTCGATGGACCTCATGATCTTTTATCTTATGTTCTTCCACCCCAAAATTCAAATGTAATGTGGGCTACAATTCTCCGACTTCTCTCTCACTCACTCTCTCTCTCTTTCTCTCTCTCTGCCTTTTCTAAATACAAAGGTAAAAGTTGTGGCTAAGAGAACAAGAGAGTGCGTGTATTTATAGGCTACTGTAGAGATACGAAGGAGAAATAAGGGTCGACCTTCCAATAAGCCTAGGAATTTTATGTCTAACCCATAACAAACATCCTAAAGTCCATTAATAATAAGTTAGTTAACTTAAAACTTATTGTTGATCTCCCGGTCTTTATCTCAAAATTATATTTCAAACTCCTTGTTATTAAATTTCTAAAAATTATATTTAATTGACTTTTTTTTATCATTGAGATCTGACCACTCAATTTATTTGTCATGTTGAATAATTAAATTTACCTGTAGGGTTTGACATGCACAAAACTTATAAACTTGCTCAATAGTACATCATCAACCAATTTAAATAGTGGGACATACTTTCCTTTATTAATTAATTTTTACCATAATAATAATGTCATCTTCCAATTCATCGACTTTGTTAACTCAAATATGAATCTCATTCTTTTATGAATTAAAGTAACAATCATAATATGAACATGTCCATTAAATATCTCAGGATATGAGGTATTTATTTTTTTATTTAATTAGCAAAAAAAAATAACCTTAATAACGGTCATATTCAATACACAAAAGTGTATTAGTGTAATAATTTGAGACATCAGGTAGTTTATAGCCAAGACAGAGTATGCTAGAAGATTGCATTACAATCCTACCAATGGTGTGTTCTATTCCGTCTAAGGTTGTGAACCTTTATTAATATCATATAAGAATCTGATAATTGGTCTTCTATTTATAATTCGAACTATACACACCAGATTATCTGCAATGTAAAATAAAAGACACACATACATAACATATATTTAATATAATACAAACACTTTACCCATATAGATTCTTAATATAAAATAATGAACTTTTACTAAATAATAAATTAAGTTTTACTACAAAACGTAAGCTTTTAGTAAAAAACTCTATCAAAAGTCTCTGATGAGGTATGGATAGGTAAATCAGTGATTATTTTAATTTGAGAATATTTAGTTGTCCTATCTATGTTCATGTGCAGGAGTAGCAATGATCATAGTTAGACTCAAAGTTCAATCAATGTATATTTATTGCCAATGAAAAAGGTGTGAAAATTTACAATTACAAACTTTGGGAGCCAATTTCACAGAGGGCTGTAGTCAGTAGGGATGTTGTCTTCAATGAAGAGCATATGCTGAACTTAAATAGAGACAATGTCGATATGTAGGTGAAGGCTCATGCAGAAAATTATTAGTCCAAATAGAATCAGATGAAACACAACAGACCAATGAATAGGATAATGCACCAACGTCCTCTCAAGAAGATACCTATGGTGGTGATGACGAGCAGCAAGAATTCACAACTCTAGCTGCTAGAAGAGAGAAAAGAACCTACAAAACATCAATCACGTATGATTTTGAGGATATGATTTCTTTTGCATTGGTTGTTGGTAGTGGAGATCCATCTTCTTTTAAGGAGGCTATCAATGACAAAGAAAGTAAAAAATGGATGTTAGCAATAATGGATGTTAGCAATAACGGATGAGATGGAGTCTAGATGATTGGTTGCAAATGGGTATATCAGAAAAAATAATCTACAACAGACAATGAATGATAAAAATTTAAAACTCGGCTTGTAGCAAAAGAGTTCAGGTAAGTCGAAAAGATTAACTATAATAACAAATTTTCTCCCGTTGTAAAGCATTCTTTTATTCGTGTTATGTTGGCCATGGGACCTATGCTTGACCTTGAGTTGTAGTAGCTTGATGACAGAGACTTAGAGGTGGAAATATATATGGGACAACCAAAAGGTTTCAAGGTGAAAAGTAATGAGTGTCTGGTATGTGAATGGTCTTTTTACAGTACAAAATAGTCTCCTAGGCAGTAACATATGAGGTTTAATTCCTTTATGGTGTATATTGGCTACATAAGGAGCAGCTACGGTAGCTGTGTTTATTATAAGATGTTTGGTTCTTTTATTATTTTGATGTTTTATGTTGATGACATGTTGATTGCTTCTAATAACATCCATGAGTTAGATTTGCTAAAGTCCAGATTATGAAGTGAGTTTGATATGAAGGATCTAGGAGTTGCTAAAAAGATCCTCAGCAAGGAATTCGGAATGATAGAAAAAGGCAAACTATGAGTTTCATAGAAGAAATATGTGGAGAGGGTTTTACAGAGGTTTAACATGGGAAATCCAAAATCGGTCAGCATATCTCTAGCTCTTTAAATTATTTGTTAGAATATGTTTGTCTACATGTGATAGGTGGAAGAAATGTTCCGGGTTTCGTACACTAGTGTAGTGGGAATCTTAATGTATGTCATGGTTAGTACTTGGCTAGATATCTCACATGCAGTCAGCATTGTAAGCAAGTACATGGATAATCCGAGAAAAGAGCAACGAAATGCAGTTAAATCGATTTTCAAGTACTTGAAAGGTACGGTGGATTTCAACATCTTTTATCAAAGACAAGATAAAAGAGAAAAAGTTGCAGGCTATATAGATTCAGACTATGAAGGTGATCTAGACAAGAGGAGGTCTACTACATGTTATATTTTTAGTCTTGCAAATGGACCTATCAGTTGGAAAGCAATTCTACAATCGATCCCCACTTTATCCTCAACTAAAGCAGAGTATATGGCAACAGTGAAAGTTGTCAAGGAGGCTTTGTTGTTGACATGTTTGATCAAGCAACTGGGGTTGAAGTAGAAAAGTTTGGAGTTGTATTGCGATAGTCAAAGTGTTATTCACTTAGCAAAAAAATCAAGTTTATCATGTTAGGATAAAACATCGACGTGAAGTTTTACACTATTAGAGAAGGGATGGAGGATGGCAAAATAAGTTTGATAAAAATACATAAAAAAAATAATACAACTAATATGTTGAAAAAGCCAGTGACTATACAAAAGTTTAATTAGTTGAAAAAGCGGGTGACCATACAAAAGTTTAACATTGCTTGCACTTACTCAATCTTTCGCACTACTAAAAATTGATAAGGAATCCCAAAACATGGAGATGAGCATCTCAATTGAGATACGAACCTAGAGTTTAAAGTGGAGGCTTTGAAATTTTCGTCAATGTAAAGATTTTTGAGATAATGATTCAATTTCTTAACATACATGCGGTGGCATATTCTTTCGCACAAAGAAAATAAAATAGAGCAGCTAATTGCTTGAAGATGACAGCTCACACAGTTGCATTTAATGCTCTTAATACTTTTGGAGTAAATTTTATCTTGTTAAATTCAAGTGGTGCATTTTGACAGTTCAAAATTCATGCTGCATAATCTTTGAGGTAAAAAAATTTGGCATCCAATGGAATTCTTTTGGGCTGCAAGCCCACGAAACTTGGGAGAAGTATTCAAGGGTAAATTACACTCACATCCTTGACATTTGACTAAATAACATGAAAATCCCCTGACATTTCTAAAATGACTCGACGACCCCTTATTGGTGTCAATAAGTGATCGGCATTAATAGAAGTGATACAATGACTTTTTTAACATTTTAATTTAATTTAAAATAAATAAATAATAAATAAAATATATTATCAAAAAATTAAATTAATGACTCAAAAGAAATCTATCTCTCTCCTCTCCCATCTCACTTATCCCTTACCCTACCTGACGACCACCACTGCCATCACCACTGACACTGCAAACCCCCTAGATCTGAAGACTCTATTACCTCTCTCTCACTCTCTAGATCTATAAAACCTACATGAATGGATGAGTCTCTAACCCTTAAATCGAAGCACAAATTCCCACTGCTATTTGTGGTGCTGGTGCACAATTGAGTTTTTGTGATTTATCTCTCAGATCGAATTTATAGTTGATTTTTTGTGGTTAATTTTTTAAAATTTTTTATGGTGACACAATGGGCGGTTGGGGGCAGAGATGGCGAAGAAGATTAAGGTTAGGGTTAGGATTAGGGATAGAGCTTAGGAATGGTGGAGGCTGTGGTGCTGGTGATGGGTTTTGGATGATGGAGGCTTTGATTTTGATGGTGGGTATTGTGTTGTGAAGTTGGTGGGTTTTGAATGGTGGAACTGATAGTGTTGATGGTGGCTTTTTGAATGGTGGAGGCGGTGGTGTCATTCACAGTTGTCATCTCCTCTCTCTCTAGAAGATGGTGGTTAAGGAGGTTAATGGGTGGTAGCGATTTTGGAAGCCCATGGTGGGTGGGTGATGGTGCTAGATGATTGGCTTCATTCATGGTGTATTAATTTAGCTACAAAATTACCTTAGTTGATGGTGTCTTAATTGGAGAAAAAATTATCAAATTAATTGCTTAATTAGTAGTGTCATAATTTGGAAATAATAGATTATTTTTGATTTCAATGTGTGTTAAGGTAAGCTTAGTTAATACAAATCTATATTGAATAACTTAATTATTTTTTAAATTATAATTATTATGAGAATTGGTGGGTTCAGATTATGAGTTTAAACTTTTTTAGATAGGTAGTTATTAGTACAATTAGGAAAATTAAAATTTAAGTGTTGCAATGAATGAGAGATAAATTTCTAGTGTAAGAAAAACATATACTTAAATTCTCAAATTTAATTTTAGAGGGTATTTTTTGGTATTCTAAAAATTATTATTTATGACATTAACTTTTAATTGTTAATAATTCTAACGTATGTTAGTCAAAGGGGATGTGGGTATTATAAATTATTAATGTTAAGGGAGATTGGTGTTGTTTTTAAAATGTGAGGGGGTGTCCGTATAATAAAATTAAATGTCAAGGGGTGTGAGTGATATTTACCCAAAAGAAAATTATTAATAAGTATTACTTTTTTCTACAAATATTCATTAAGTTATATTATTTTTGTTTTATATCAGCGAAGTCATATTTATAATATTTTATTTCAATTAAGACCTAATTTCATTATATTTTAATTTAATCATTACCTCTTAGTTACCAAAACTTTTTCATTCTTTTATATTTTTATATTCTACATCAATATTAATTTAAGCTAATTCTTATCAAAATCATGTTCTACTAATTAATATTGAATTTAAAATGGTTAAATTAGGAATTTATTTTAGTTGTTGTATTTAAATCGATAGCGACATTAAAATAAAATTAATCGACAAATATTATTGATGTTTTTTTTAACCTTTCTTATTTTGTTAAATAATTAGTAAATATTGTTTCAAGTTTTAAGATTAGGTACCCTAATGAAAAAAAATTAAAAATGTGGGCTTTCTTTAGGTCCTATCATGAAATTTATGTTATCTGAGTTTTTTTTATAGAGTTTCAATGTTTAATTTTGTAAGCAAAGAATTTTTGTTTTCTTAATTGGTTTTAATAAATGCAAAAGAATGAAAGAATTTTAATAACTCAAGCATAAAAATAAAAATAGAATATAATGGAATTTAAGACTTAATTAAAGTAAAATATCAAAAATAAGATTTCATCAATATAAAACAAAAATAAAAGGGTTTAATAAATTTTTGTAGAAAAAAATAATATTTATTGATAATTTTTTCGAGTATTAAATGGATTTCTTACAATGGAAGTCTTACATTTGCTTCTGACAGCCGATCTCTGGCTTTTATTGCACTATGTGCTAATGCTTCACGCTTAAGGATTCACATTTGCCGCTCTTACAATTACAAGTCACTGCCCCCACGTAGGTGAATCTGTCACTTATGAAATACGATCCTCCGTGTAAAGTATGTTTTTTTTAATGTATGGGTTGAATTATTATAATTAAAAAATTAAAATTTAAGTGAGTTATTGTGATTCAAAATTAAAATTTGAACGAATTGTTGTAGTTAAAATGTTAAAAGTTAAATGAGTTATCGTGGTCAAAAGATTAAAAGATATAAATCACTGGATTGAAATGATCTGAATTTTTGTTATACTTTTCTAACCGAAAAACTTAAGTAGTTCAAACATGAGACTCTGTTTTATTATATTAAAATATGAAAATTCATATGCCTTTCAAAAGTTAAAGCCTTATTTGGCTACGCACCCGCCCCTTTCACATGCCACGCTAGGTGAAATTTTATACTTGTACCTCTCTGATTCAATATCGGCAGTAAGCTCTGTCTTCATTAGGGACAACGAAGGAGTGCAAAAGCCTGTTTATTACGTGACCAGGGCCGAGGAACAGAGATAAAATATTCAGGGCTAGAAAAGCTGGCACTCACCCTGATCTCAACAGTAAGACGTCTTTGACATTATTTTCAGAGTCACTTTATCATTGTCGTCACGAACCAACCTCTAAAGAGAGTCCTGGGAAAGCCAAATGTATCTGGAAGACTCCCTAAGTGGGCAGTAGAGCTTGACAAGTTTGATGTGCAATATCAACCAAGGGCAACCATTAAAGCACAAGTCTTTGCGGACTTCGTTGCCGAGCTCACACCGGCGGAGGAAGACAGCGGAACCTCGACACATCAGGAAGCCTCATTCGAAGAATAATCAAACACAAGCACGTAGACCTGGCGCCCAAAACAACATGATGCAGCGCCCAAGGCATCCTAGCACCAAAGGCGAGCACCTTGGACTCCAAGGCCCCCTTTCTACCGCCTCCCTGGAAACTCTACGTTGATGGCTCTTCTACCAGCGAA
Source organism: Ilex paraguariensis (assembly GCA_963454935.2). Taxonomy (NCBI): domain Eukaryota; kingdom Viridiplantae; phylum Streptophyta; class Magnoliopsida; order Aquifoliales; family Aquifoliaceae; genus Ilex; species Ilex paraguariensis. The sequence goes on from CAUOFW020010091.1 coordinate 82,616, forward strand.
GGAGGTGGAGCAAGCCTAATCCTGATCAGCCCGATGGTGCTCCTATCAAATATGCCGTGAAGCTTCACTTTGTGGCCTCCAACAATGAAGTAGAATATAAGGCCCTCCTCATTGGCTTAAGGTTGACAATTGAAATGGAAGCCCAACACCTCATCACTTATAGTGACTCTCAATTGATAGTCAACCAAGAGAAGGGCAAGTTCGAAGCAAAAGGAACTAGAATGCAATAGAACCTTGAAATAGTGCAAGCCTTGCTGACTTAGTTCCACCACTTCTAGATCTGTCACATCTCGAGGGGAGACAATCTCGCTACGAATGCACTAGCCAGGTTTGCCTCATCCTCGGAAGCCCCATCAGGACCAGCATTCATCGGTCACCAATTCAAACCAATTAGGCTAGACGTGGAAGCCATTAACATCAACTGCACATCTGTCGAGTCGAACTGGATGACCCAAATAAGGGCATACCTTTAGGAAGGCACGTTGCCAGACAACCCATTGGAGGCCAAGAAGCTCATAATGAAAGCCTACAAGTTCACTATCTTGTAGGACATCCTATACAAAAAGGGCTACTTCCTACCACTATTACGTTGCCTCTCCCTAAATGAAGCTAACTATGCCTTATGAGAGATCTATGAAGGAGTTTGTGGAAATCACTCCGAAGGACGCTTCCTAGCCCACAAGGCACTCAGGCAGGGTTACTTTTGGCCTAGCATGGTTAGGGATTCACAGGAGTTCACCAAAAAATGTGACAAGTGCCAACATTTTACCACTATGCCTAGGCAGCCACCAGAAGAACTGATAGTCATCACAAGTCCATGACCCTTTTTCAAATGAGGCATCGACATCTTAGGCCCCTTGCCTCTGAGTAAGGGGCAGTGATAACGCCATCGACTACTTCACAAAGTGGATGGAGGTCGAGCCCTTAGCAAAGATAACAGATTCAAAAGTCAAGGACTTCATCTGGAAGAATCTAGTATGTCGTTTTGGAGTACCCCACGCTATAGTCAGTGATAACGCCAAGTAATTCGACAACAGACTTCTGAACTCGTTTTATGCTGACCTCCAAATAAAACAGCTTCATTTTAGCCCAACGCACTCACAGGCAAATGGACAAACAAATGTCATAGTCAGAACAATACTACGCAACCTAAAGACGAGGCTGAAAAGAGCAAAGGGTCTCTGGGTGGACGAACTCTCAGGTGTATTATGGTCCTACCAAACGACACCAAGAGCCCCAACTAGAGAAACTCTTTTTTCACTCGCCTTTGGAACTAAAGCAGTTATACCTGTGACGATTAGGATATGTTCCTTAAGGTTCCAACATCACGACCCAATCACCAACGAGGAAAGACTCCGCATCATCCTCGACTTGGTGGAGGAGGAAAGATAAATGACCATAGTTCAAAACACGGAGTACAAACGCCACATAGCGAGATACTACAACTCGAGGGTGAAACCTCGCTCCTTCCTACTAGGAGACTTAATTCTCAAGAAAGTAATCCTCGCCATGAAGGATTCGCAAGAAGGGAAGCTTGGACCGAATTGGGAAGGACCCTATCTCATAACAGAAATAGTGAGGCCAGACACCTATAGGATCTAGAATTCAAAAGGAAAAGTCTTACCCCATCCATGGAATGTTGAGTATCTGAAAGGTACTACCAATGACACTTAAGGAGGGCATAAGTAATAAAGCTGGGGACTTGATTTTATTTTTTCTAGTACCTTGTTTGGGTTATTATCCACCATTGCTTAGCATGAGTAGTCATCAAATAAAATTTTCTAAATTTACTTCAAAAAGTTCATTGCATTCTATTTCAAGTGAACATCAGTGGTAAAAAACCACTTTTACAAAAGTAGGCTACACACTGCCTTTCTAAAAAAAAAAAATCAAAAGTCTCTAGTTCTCTAACTACTCTCATGGCCGCCATCCTCCTTGTCCTCTACACTGTCAGAGTCACCATCACCACCATCAACATCATCAGGTGCCTCATATGCACAAAGCCTAAAATGTCAATAAAAGGAAAGTAGTAGAAATGTTTCCCCAAAACTCCTCGTAGCCATCAATGAAGGCATCTAGAAGACCACTCTCTAAATCAGCCTTAGACTTGGTGGCCCTATCATGAGCCAATCACAGATCCGCCTCAGCTTAGGAAACTCTCTCATGAGCTACCTTCAACTCTACTTTCGCTCTCAAGCAGGCAGCCTCACCATCTGCCTCAAGCTTAGCGGCCTTATCGCAGGTCGTCACAAGCTCTGCCTCAAGCTTAGCGGCCCTCTTGAGGGTCACCACAAGTTCTGCTTCAGCCCATGTGCAAGCAATCTCTTTAAGCATAACCTTCTCACGGTTCGCCACAAGCTTAGCCTAAGAAGCTTCACCATTAGCCTCAAGCTCAACAATCCTCCCTTGAACAGCAAAAAAATCCCTTTTTACAGCTTCAAGAATAAACCTCTCCCCCCTGACAATTGAGCTTAACTAGCTAAACTAGATAACCCTAAAAAAAGGGCACATAGACGCAACTGAAACCTAATGAAGATAAAGGAATGTCAGTATCCAAGAGAGGGACAAGAGCAAGGGAGAAAACAAACCTTTACCTAGGCCAAACCTTCCAGAACAATGTCTATGATGCCCTCAGTGCCCTAAGCACCAACTTGATTGATCTTTGCTGGAAACAAAAATCTTCCAAGTCGCTCCCTGACGATCCGCACATCACCTAACATAGAGACGGTCTGAGTGACTGCCCTTATAAAAGTCTCTGCAGGAGGATTCGATGAATGGAGGGTAGGAGGTATGGCTACTTTGGAAGTCTCTGGAGTGGCAATCACCTTTGAAGGAGTCATTGATTGGGGAAACACCACAAGAGGCATCATCTGAGAGGGGCTCACCAAAGCATTGCTTACCCTCGCCACCTTAGGAGGAGGAGTACCCTTAGTGGAATAACGGGACTCCATCACTACCCTATCACTGTAGTGGGATAAGGTGTTATCTTGAAGCAAAACTAAGTAAAGAAAGAAAATCCAAGGGCATTAGCATACATTTTCTCTTCAAGGAAGAACTGTCAGGCCTCAGAGATGGTGCACCAACCCTAGCACTTCCAGTAGGAGAGTCTCTAGCCCCACTCTCTTTGAGCATAAGAGTTCCAAAGTTCTTCATAGGGTGAGCCTTCACATCTTGTAATTTCCATTCTTGGTCCTTTGAGAGCACTAGAGAGCGTAGAAGAAATGTTATCAGAACACACTACAAAAAAAGGCAAAGGAAAAAAAGTAAAGAACGAGCATACCAATTCTCTTGGGAGTATCCCACCTTGTCGGTACCAAAGCCTTGTCAGTCTCTGAAGCCCATTCTCCGTCAACAAACATAAAGTGAGCCTTCCAGCTATGGCAATTAGAACGCAATCTAGTAATCAATTTACCTCCCCTTGGAGCAAAGTAGTACCAGCCACGATTGGGAGTAGGAGTCTCACTCAAAGTATAAACCGCATAGAAATCTTCAAGAGAAGCATCCTCATGATGCGCTTTTCTCCACAGTGCCAGAAATCCCAGCAAAACTGTCCAACCGTTGGGCACCAATCGTCCTGGTGCAAGTGAAAAACAATGGAGAATGCAACAAATAGAATAAGGCATTGGGAACCTCAGCTTAACCTTAAGCACCTCCACATAAATGGAGATGTCTCTAGATGAGTCATCGCAAGCAGGCTCACTCATTTTAGTGTTAAGGGTACTAGAAATGGTACTTACTTTGGATTTGTCATCATCAAGAACTACCTTTCCTCGATGTTTGTTGTTGTGAGGGTGAGAAAAATTGCCCAGGCCACTGTTAGAAGACCCTTAAGGGATCTAACTCCGTGACGTTCCACCTGAATGAACCATATAATCCGCCGTCTGCCCAAAATTAGTGCCACCAGAACACTAGCCTCCCCTAGCGTACTCTACTTCATGACCTCGGACCCAAACTTCCTAGCTTCGTGCCCAACCACTGTCGCCAAGCCTAGCTCGCCCAACGTCAACAGGTCCACATCTAACATCACCCACTTGTGCCCTAGCCCAAACACTGTCGCTCGCATGATCGCCTGGTTGTGCCTAGTGTTTCGCAATGCCACTAGCACGAGTACCTGGCCATACCAAATATCTGGCGAACCCAATTGTGGGCTCCACTGCCAGTGTTTGTCATCTAGCATCACCCTTCTACCCTGGCGCCTCGCCATCAGCCCCCTCACCCGTAAGACCTTACCATCAACGCCCTTCACTTGCTCACTGGCGCACATCGCCCTTGACGTCGACCCCTAGCGCCTCGGCCTCCCTAATTTGTGCCTCATCTTCGGCGCTCTCTCCATGATAGGCACGTCCCTCCAGCGGTGCCCATGGTGCCTCACGATCAGCGGCGCCCATGGGGTCTCGCCCAAAGTGCCCTCTCTCATCCTCGCATCCTGGGCGTGCTCTTGGCGCCTCGTCTCCAGGGCCCACGTGAATTAGATCAGCATTTGTGTAGCCTTCAAGCTCGCCTACAACACCATGGCACCCAGTTTCTATAACTCCACCTTTCAGTCACCACTACACCAGTGAGTTCCTAACCACCTACTTCAACGCCAATTGCTCCATCACCATAGATACCGGTGGACCTTCGCATCTCTTCTCCTTCAATCGGTATTATCTCTAAGCAAAAAACTTGGAATGGGATCGCAAAGCTTCCCTGTTGCTTTTGTTATTGGGACATCACTAGAAGCCCTCTCTTTATTCGGAGAAGAAAATATCAACAATAAATTGAAAATGGTAAAACAAAAGAGTCTTAGTAATTAAAAATTAAATGCATAAATTAAAATTAAATAAAATATCATCTACCGTACAAGTTCATCCCTCGCCCTACCTGAGAATTTAGTTACCCATAAATATAATGGATAACAAAAATCTCCTAAAAAAAATAGAACAAATCGGCGACATCAGAGCTTTTTCCCTAATTTGAGTCTCCTCTCTCTGCTTCCTGAATAGCCGCCTCCTCTGTTCTTCTTTTTCTTCTTTCTTCTAGCCGCCACACACCAAGGATAAAGAACAAAAAACAATAGCCGCCTCAGCCCAAGGAAAAAGCAAGGGTTTTTCTTAAAAGTCAAAGTCCCCCCCCCCTTTTCTTGAGAAAAGGTATTTTCATCCCCTCTTTATTCCATCTTTTTATTTTAGCCCCTAAAGCCCAAATCTTGTGTAGTTTGAGAAAGATGAAGCCCGATAAAAATTATGAGTGTTGGGCCCACTTGACAGCTACATCAATTTTAGTCTTTTATTCTATGGGCTGCCTTCAAAATAAAAACAAATATAAAACCTGAATAATAAAGTTCAAACAAATATTAAGTGTAAATCCCAATTATAAATTATCTCTCACCAACCAATAATGCAATATTTAAGATTTAAAATATTAAAAAATCATGCTCAAAAATATCTCAGTGTGAATATATGTTAAATTCAATAATATAAATTATATCTAATTATTTTTATTCACATTTTAGCATTTTAATCCCATAGTTGAGTATTTAAAATGCACTTTCACACACTCATCATACCCCCCAACTTACTCATTGCTAGTCCCTAGCAATTTTTATGCTGAAACAATGAAAGAAACTAAAGAATATCACACACAAAGGTCTCCAAGTCACACTTTTCAGATTCACATATCAAAACAATCTTAGAAATTCAATAACTCCATCACAAGTAATTCACAGAGTGTGTGTGTGTTCCAAACTATATCCATCTAACCAGAAGCCCTGACACATGCAACATCAAGAACATCTCAAGCGAAAGGTTCAACTCCATAATTCATGGATATAAAATTGTTTCGTGTGGAGATTCTCTCTATGGAGTTGACAATGGGTGTGCACATACTCTCATGGGGAATTAGACAATTTTGTACAAGAAACAAGCAAACATTGATCTTATGATAGAAATACTAACAAATGAGACTTCCACCACGCTTTCCCAATAGCTTACTTAGGATCAAAACGGTCAACACAAAAGGTTGTAACGCGGCTTAGGTTTGAGGCTATATAAAAAAAATGGAAAGGATTCAAAAACTTCCAAGTACATATAGAGGAAATCTTGTTAAATCTCTCAATAAACCACATTTCTTACTTGATGTACTCTTCAACCTTTCAAGTCATCGAATAATGCCTCTTTTTCTTTTCGTTTCTTTTTTTCCTTTTTTTAATCAATTTGGTGAACAATTATGTTACCCTAGTATTTTGCTATTTCTACCCGGCCTTGGGTTTTTTCTTTTTTTGCAGCTCACTCACTTGAACACCTTGTAACTCATGTTCTTCCCTTTTTTCTCTCTGTCTCTTTTTTTTTTCAAAAAGAATTCCACATCTAGTACACACTTGGAAGTAATAAGGGTAGGGAAAATCAGTGTATAGGTTACACTCCAATATGGAGAGGTATGAATAATGTAGGCATATGAAAAGAAAATGCTACATGTGTTTATTGGTTCAAAGTTGGCTAATAGGGGTCTAATGTGGAAATGGTTAGCTTGAAAGGCTCAAACGTTGATCCTAAGTTGACCTTTGTCATATCCCAAGTATATCCACTATCTTACCACAAACCATGTAATGATATTCTCAAAAGAAGTACCCAGTTCAACAGATCAATGAACGCTTATCACAATTTACTACATTGGTAGGCTCTCACTCCTCTCCAAAACTCACATGAATACTTAAGCTAAAGAGTTCTCTAGCTACATGTGTCAAACCACCATCTTACCACAAAGCTTGAATGAGTGCATTAAGGGTTCTATGTATGCTTCAGCAAAAATTGATTATGGTGGGTTTGGAGAATTCACGAAGATGGCTATGAATGAGAATAAGTACACATGTGAAAAGGATGCACGTGTGATGTAAAATTAAAAATATTTCACACATGAAAATATGCTACAGAGTTCTAACAAGCATTTTAAATATTGAATTGCACCACCACCCCCAACTTAAATAAAACATTGTCCTCAATGTTTAAGAATCAAATTTGAATGGGGAGTAACTAAAAAGGGTAGAATACACCTGATGAGTGACGTGGGTAGTTCATTAAGCACCAAAGATGGTAACCTGAAATGACAAAATGAGACAAACCTACAACAAAAACAAAAAAACCAACAACAAACTAACATGAAAAGAAAATAAAATAAAATGACACAAAACAAACAAAACAAATAAAGAAAAACATACCTGCATGGTGTGGTCAAGGTTGATAGACCAAATCCTCAAGTTAAATGTCTTTCACTTCCGGAACTTGCCTATCAATTAATACTTTAAGGCGTTGACCATTTACTTTAAAGATCTAACCATCCTTAGGATTCTCTATTTCCACCGTCCCATGTGCAAAAACATTCTTCACTATAAAATAGTCAGTCCACCTAGACCTAAGTTTTCTAGGGTGCTTATGGAGTCTAGAATCATATAAGAACACTCAATCATTAGGCTTAAACGTTTTTCTCAAAATATTTTTATCATGAAACGCTTTTATTTTTGCTTTATAGATTTTAGAGTTCTCATAAGCATCATTTCTCAACTCCTCTATTTCGGTCAGCTGAAATTTTTTAAGTTTACCTGCTTCTCCCATGTTAAAATTGAAATATTTGATGGCCCAATAGGCTCGATGCTCGAGCTCCACAGGTAAGTGGCAAGGCTTTCCAAAAACAAGCCTATAAGGTGACATGCTTAAAATAGTTTTGAAAGCTGTATGGTAGGCTCAAAGTGTATCAACTAGTCTCAAAGACCAATCCTTACAATCTAGGTTGACCGTTTTTTCTAAAATTTGCTTAATTTCTCTGTTTGCAAGTTCTACCTATCCACTTGTCTGAGGGTGGTAGGCAATAGAGATCTTATGTACCACCCCGTATTTTTTCATCAAAGATTCAAAAGAACAGTTACAAAAATGAGTATCTTAGTTACTAATAATAGCACATGGTATACCAAATTGAGATAACACATTCTCTTTAAGAAATTTAATTACCGTCTTATTATCATTGCTCCTGCAAGATGCTGTCTCTACCCATTTTGACACATAATCTATTTCCACAATAATATATTGATATCCAAAAGAAAGATGAAATGGTCCCATAAATCAATGCCCCAATAATAAAAAATTTCAATCACTAAAATTGGGTTTAAGAGCATCATATTACAACGGGACATAACTCCTAACTTTTGACACTTTTCACATGAGCGACAATAGATGTTTGCATCCTTAAACAAGGTGGGCTAATAAAATCCACACTGCAGAATTTTTGCAGTGGTTTTCTTCATTGAAAAGTGGCCACTACAAGCTTGAGAGTGACATAATTCCAAGATGCTGGCAATTTCCTCATCAGGAATGCAACGTCTTAAAATTTGGTCAGGACAATATTTGAAAAGAAAAGGGTCATCACAATAGAAATTTCGTACCTCAGTCATGAAGTTCCTCTTGTCCTGAGCGCTCCAATCCACCGGTATCTCACTTGCAGCCAAATAATTTATAATATGAGAAAACCATGGTAGAGAAGTAACAGAAAATAAATGCTCATCAGGAAAATCATCCATGATTGGCAGGTGGTCAGAGGTATCCTCAAATGTGAGCCTTGAGAGATGGTCAACCACTACGTTCTCCACTCCTTTTTTTTCTTTGATGGTGATGTCAAATTCTTGTAAAAGTAAAATCCACCGTATTAGTCGTGCCTTAGCATCCTTCTTTGTAAGAAGGTGCTTAAGGGCTACATGATCTGTGAAAATAATAATAGGAGAACCAATCAAATAAGCACAAAACTTATCCAAAGCAAACACTATAGCTAACAACTCTTTTTCCGTTGTGGACTAATTCATCTGAGCACTATTTAGAGTTCTACTAGCATAATAAATGACAAAAGGCTTCTCCTCCCTTTGTTGTCCAAGAACAGCACCTGTAGCAAAATCACTAGAATCACACATGATCTCAAAAGGTAAAGTCCAATCAGGTGGCTGCATTATGGATGCTGAGGTAAGCTTGCCAATTAGTGTTTTAAAGGCCTCTTGACAAGCTTGTGTTCATTCAAATGCAGCATCTTTAGCTTGGAGGTCACATAATGGTCTAGATATGGTGAAAAAATTCTGTATGAACCTCCTATAAAAGCCCGCATGACCAAGAAAGGATCTCACATCCTTTACTGTCCTAGGTGTAGGCAACTTAGAGATTAATTCAATCTTCGATTGGTCAACCTCTATCCCCCTAGAAGAAATAATATGCCCTAAGACAATATCTAAAGGCACCATAAAGTGGCATTTCTCCCAATTCAAAACCAAATTTTTTCCTCGCAACGAGTCAACACTCTCTCTAAATTCAATAAGCATGCATCAAAAGAAGATCCAAAAACAGTTAAGTCATTCATAAAAACTTCCATGCAATTTTCAACCATGTCACTAAAAATGCTCATCATGCAACGTTGAAAAGTAACAGGTGCATTATACAATCCAAATGGCATTCTACGAAAAGCATAATTACCAAAAGGACAAGTGAATGTGGTTTTTTCCTTGTCTTCTAATGCAATTTCAATTTGATAATAACCAGAATAACCATCCAAGAAACAATAAAAAGGATAACCAGCCACACGCTCAAGAATTTGATCAATAAAAGAGAGAGGAAATGATCTTTTCGGGTGGCAGCATTCAATTTTCTATAATCAATGCACATCCGCCATCCAGTCACAAGTTTTGTAGGGACTAACTCTCCCAGGTCATTCTTCACCACAGTAACACCTGACTTTTTTAGGAACAACCTGCGTAGGACTTACCCATTTACTATCAGCAATAAGATATATGATTCCTGCATCTAATAGTCTCAACACTTCATTTTTCACCACTTCTTTTATAATGGGATTAAGCCTACATTGGGGGTCTTTGCGAGGGCTAGTTCCTTCCTCCAAATTAATTTTATGAGAACAGACCAGGGGACTAACACCTTTTATATCAGCAATACTCCAACCTAAGGCTGACTTATGCTTACTTAGGGTCCAAATTAATTTCTCACCTTGAGGCTTAGACAATTCAAATGAGATAATAACAAGAAAAGTATCACCTAGACCAAGAAATGCATGTTTTAAACCCTTAGGCAGAGGCTTCAATTCAACTTTGGGTGCTTCCACACTCGAAGGAATTTGTTTTTCACCTTTTTCAGGCAACTCCTCAAACTACGGTTGCCATGCCCGAGTGCCATAGTCCTAAGTCCTATCAAAAATAGCACAAATATCAACTACATCAGATGGATCACTGATAGAATCAAACTCAGAATGAAAAAGAAAATACTCAAGGGGATCAAAATCATGAGCTATAGAAACTCCCCTATCCAGGAGTGAATCAATCATGTATGTTTGGTGGCTCTTGTCATCATCTATTGGCTATTTTGCAATATGAAAAATATTCACCTCGAGAGTCATGTTTCCAAAAGACAGCTTCATGAGTCCATCCCTACAATTAATTAGAGCATTAGCAATGGCAAGAAAAGGCCTACCTAAAATTAAAGGAATTTTAGAAGTAGTATCAACAACAGAGCTAGTGTCAAGGATTAGGAAATCAACAGGATAATAAAATTTGTTAATTTGAATTAGAACGTCCTCTACCACACCCCAAGGTACTTTGACTGAACGGTCAGCCAATTGCAATACCATAGTGGTTGGTTTGATTTCTCCCAACCCCAACTGCAAATAAATAGAATATGGCATTAGATTCACACTAGCTCCTAAATCTAGCAAACTTGCCCAAACTCATTATTTCTAATGTTGTATGCAATGGTTGGACAACCAGGATCCTTGTACTTGGGAGGAATCCGTTGCTCAATTAGAGCACTAACTTGCTCTGTCATGAATGTTGTCTTCTTCACATGGTACTTCCTCTTAACTGTACACAAATCTTTGAGAACTTTTGCATAAGTAGGAACTTGCTTAATCACATGCAAAAAGGAAGATTGATTTTTACCTGCCTTAGATTCTCTAGAATTTCATTGTTAGGATCCAGAGTTCACTTGCTTGATTTTAAAGCTTGAGGGAATGGTACCTTAACAAGACTCTTTGTCACCTCAGGTTCCTTGGTCAGCTTGGCATCACTATTTTCTTGATCATTTTCCACATCCTCTGATTTGTTTGTTGTTGGGATGTGTAATGAATCACCACTTTATGTCACAATGGCATTCACATCCTTCAAATTCTCTTTTGTCATGTGTTGGCCATGGGATGCGGACTGAGCTTGAGAAGGGAACTTATCTCGCTCACTCACATTCAAAGAGCTCAACAATTTGGACACTTGGCTCTTTATCTCTTTGTTTTCTTCAACAACCTGCATAATCAAATATTCAAATTTTTGGTTAGTTTTACCCTGTGTCTCAATGAAAACATGCAAATAGTCTTCTAAAGGACTCCTAGAATATAAAGGTGCATGATAAGGTGCAGGATATGATTTAGGGGGTTATGCAGGTGGTTGATTTTTAGACTTCAAGCTAAAATTAGGGTGATTGCGCCACCCTGAATTATAGGTATCAGAGTAAGGTGTAAAAGGTTTCTTGTAAATACCTAAGACATTACATTGCGCCTCATACATCTCTCTCATCTTAGCAAGTGTGAGACGTTCTTAGGCGAGGTGATCTACCTTACCACACACAAAACATAGTCCAAAAGACTCTGCATGATTAGCCACATGTGTTGGCTTTAAGTCCTTAGTCTTTAACATATCTAACTCCCTAGTGAGCATTTCAACCTTAGTCTCTAGGCTATCCTCTTTCCTGAGATGGTAAATTCCACCACCATTTGGGTGTCCTGCAGTTCGTGATCTATCTGTGCTTTCAGTTGTAGTAGGTCCAGTCCAAGTGTGAGCTTTTTCAGCAAGCTCATTGAGGTATTCTATGGCCTCAGCAAGATCTTTTTATAAGAACTCACCATTACACATCATCTCTACAAATTGGCGCTCTCTAGGTGTAAGTCCCTTATAAAAATAGCTCACTAAGCGTCAATTCTCATACTCATGGTAAGGACACACACTCAACAACTCCTTAAATCTCTCCCAAGACTGATACAAAGTCTCACTATCCTTTTGTTCAAAGGTGGAGATTTGCCTTTTTAAAGCGTTGGTCTTATGTTGAGAAAAAAATTTATTAAGGAAGACTTGAGTTATCTCACTCTATGACCCAATAGATTGTGGTCTCAGCGAGTATAGCCAACTCTTAGCTCTATTTTTCAAAGAGAAAGAAAAGAACTTAAGTCTCACAACATTATCAAGTGCAATTTGATTATGAAAAGTCGCAACTACTTCCTCAAACTCCCTAATGTGCACATATGAATTTTCATTTTCTAAGCCATGAAAATTAGGGAGCAACTGTATCATCCATGTTTTAAAATTCAGTTGGCGAGTATTAGCTGGAAACATGATGCATGATGGTGTGGCTGTGCGTGTAGGGTGGAGGTAATCATGAAGAGTTCTAATGGGTTGATCTTCGTTTTCACCCATTTTTCTGGGACACGATGGATTTTCAAATAAAAGATTTAAAAAATCTGATTCTAATTCTACCACAGGCCTACTAGGAAATCTATCCAAGGTGTCCCTATATCTATGCATGCAAGGCAATGGAATACTAAAAGAATAAAAATACTATAAAAAGAAAGAATAATAAAAATAATAATGATAATAATGCAACAAGCTAAAAGAAGGAACGAAGTTACCGCTTTAGCAAACTGTTGAAAAGAAAAACTATCTACCAATTCTTTTACCGTCTCCCCGGCAACGGCACCAAAATTTGATTACGCCCAAAGAATAACGCGGCAGTTGTAGCACAGCTTTGGGGTGTCTATTCCACAGAGAGACAAATTAAAAAAATAATAGAAGGAACTAAGAAAAATATTACATGATTACTAAAGAATAAAGATTAATTTTAAATGCAAATTAAAGTGAAACAAAGTGACTAACAGAAAAAGTACTCAAATTTGACAAAAAGTAAAGCGTTGAGAATCCCTTGCACAAATATGATATTTTAATTATTCTTAATTCATTAAATAACTCAATTAAGAATTTAATTTCTAAAATTTCCAACCGGAATATATAGATTTATAAATCAAGATTAAACCAAATATAACCCTTTGAAAAATCATTCACCACTTTGAAAACACTTAAATTATTATCATCATTGAGAAAATCCAACGGTGATAATATACTCAGGAAGCAATATTGCAGCAAAAAATTAAATCAATATAAATAAATAATTGATATAAACATAATCAAAGAGCTAATCCATTCAATAGCAAAAACCTGACTGAATTCATAAACAGAATAAATTCTATGACTATTGCTTCCCTCTTGCTTTTGTTCTTGGGACATCACTAGGAGCCCTCTCTCTATTCGGAGAAGAAAACATCAACAATAAATTGAGAATGGTAAAACAAAAGAGTCTTAGTAATTGAAAATTAAATGCATAAATTAAAATTAAATAAAATATCATCTATTGTGCAAGTTCATCCCTCGTCCTACCTGAGAATTTAGTTACCCATAAATATAATGGATAACAAAAATCTCCTAAAACAAATAGAACAAATCGGCGACATCGGAGCTTTTTCCCTAATCTGCATCTGCTCTCTTTGCTCCCTGAACAGCCGCCTCCTCTGTTCTTCTTTTTCTTCTTTCTTCCAGCTACCACACACCAAGGATAAAGAACAAAAAACAATAGCCGCCTCAGCCCAAGGAAAAAGCAAGGGTTTTTCTTAAAAGTCAAAGTCCCCCCCCCTTTTCTTGAGAAAATGTATTTTCATCCCCTCTTTATTCCAATCTTTTTATTTCAGCCCCTAAAGCCCAAATCTTGTGTAATTTGAGAAAGATGAAGCCCAATAAAAATTATGAGTGTTGGGCCCACTTGACAGTTGCATCAATTTTAGCCTTTTTATTCCATGGGCTGCCATCAAAATAAAAACAACTAGAAAACCCGAATAATAAAGTTCAAACAAATATTAAGCCAATTGTAAATTATCTCTCACTCATCAACCTCCGTAGTGCTATAACCAATAAATTGTCACCTGATGGAGATAAATTAGTCACAAGCTTGGCACGTGAGCTCTACTGCCCGATAGGTGAGCTCCAATAAGGACCCAACTTCTAGCTCGTCAGTGGTTCAACTTGGTAGCAGGTTCATCGCGTATTGATCAATTTAAACCAGTTGAGATTCCCACATTAAAAGGCACTGGCTTTTATTCCACTTCTGATGCCACCTTAGTCAAATAGTTGTTGAGGACCTCTAACAATCTCATTCCTTGACCTATAAAATGGTTATGCTGAGAAGAGTCAAGGTAAGTAATCCTTTCCCAGCTAAAATGTCGTTTATTTAATCACACCTTTTCTGACATTATCAGCGGAGAGTCGACCATTAGATCTCCTCAAGTCCTCGACTTCCCTTGCAGCAACTCCCTGTCAATAGCCAGATTGTCTTCTCGGTCAATACTTAGTAGTACCTGGTGAACAGTTTTTAGGATCAATAGTTGGCGTCGTCTGTGGGAACGACAATTAAGTTTCTAATATTACAAACCTCTAGATCCCATGGTTATCACCCAATCAAAAGAATCGGCAGTAGATCAAAATCACCCTCATGAGGGTACAAGTTATCATCCAATGGAATGAATAATGGAAACACCATTAGAAAATGAATCGACGAAAGTCAAAAAGTTGGAAAAAAATGGTGGAAGAGTTAAAGTGCCAAAACCAAAAGATCCTTCAATTCTTAGACAGGGATTAGTCCTGAGCCAAAGGGCATGAAGGAGATAGCCGTAATGAAGAATGAAGGTAGAGCAAGGTCGTGCACTCGCAAGTTAATGACTAATGGGAATGAAAGTTCCAGGAGGTCAACAAGAAGCTCAAAAACATCATAAATACAATGAAGGCTTGGGCTTCCAGGGTTGTTGAGGCTCTAACACAACATTCAAAGTCCCCTTTTCACTTAGGACTCATGCAATTATCCATTTCCTAAGAGGTTTGAAATGCTGACGATGGAGAGCTCCAATGGAACAAATGATCTGCTATACCATTTAGAGACCTACAGGTCTCTAATAATGCTTCACAATGTCCCGAATCAGATCATGTGTCAAACTTTTACATTGATTTAACAACCTAAAGCTCAACTTTATCTATACATTTAGGGAGCTCAACACCTCCTTCATCTCACATTTCATCGGAGGTTGGGCCCACCAGAGACCTCCCATCTATCTCTTGAGCATCAAAAAAACTAGAGGCAAGTTGCTTAGAGCTTATGTAAGTCATTTCACCACAGAACGACAAGGTCGCTCTTACTGCCTTTATAGGAGTTCTCCAATCATCCCAGTTCCTTTTCTCCCTTTCCAAAAACCACCTGACTATGACAGAGCTTCTATCAAGAGCTCAAAGTTACATGAATGCCAAGGATACCCTCTTCGCTCGGAAAAACCAAGAGGACCAGAGAGAAGACAAGTGGGAAGAAAGGAAGAGACGAGACCAAACAAATCAAGGAGAGCGAGGGAGCAGCCTAAAGAAGAGTCGCTCTGAGTCTCTAAGTGCAAGGGACCTCCTGGCACCCAAACCACGAATAAGCCAATGCGGAGGTATACACCATTCAATACCTCTGTAGAATAGATCCTCTATCAAATCAAGGATGAAAGGGTTCTCAAGTGGCCGGGTAAGATGAGAACCTATCCCAGCAATCGATCAAGCGATAAATACTGCAGGTTCCATTAAGATCATGGCCACAATACTGAGGATTGCCATGTTGTCAAGGAGCAAATTGAAGAGTTTAACTAGAAGGACACCTCAGAAGGTACATAGAGCGCATGTAGCAGGAGAGGAGTGAGGTGTAACCTAATCAAGTGGAGGCCCCAGACTAGCAGCTAGTTGGAGAGATCATTGTGATCTCTAGAGGGTATGTTGGAGAGGAGAGAGTAGTTTTTCCATATGAGTCCATATCCTAAGGCAAAGACCAAGCTAGAGGTTAGCTTGGTGAAGTAGGGGTAAATGCCTCAGACGGATCTTCCAATCACTTTTTTAGATAAGGAACTCGGGGAGTTCAACATCCCCATGATGACCCCCTTGTGGTTACACTAAACATAGCTAACTACTCAATTAGGAGAGTCCTAATTGACAGTGGGAGCTTGTCAAATATCATTTTTTCCCCTGCATTTGATAAGTTAAACATTGGGAGGGAAAAACTGATATCTGTTACAACTCCACTAATTGGATTTTCAGGCGAAAAGGCCTATCCATTGGGAGCCATAGTCATATCGATTACATTTGGGCAAGCTCCATGCCAAACTACTATAATGACTAAATTCCTAGTGTTGGATTGCCCCTCAGCGTATGACGTCATTTTATACTGCCCTAGCCTCAATTCCATGAGGATCGTGCCGTCAAAGTATCGTCTCCTGTTGCGCTTCCCTACAAAAGTAGGAATTGGAGAAGTGCGAAGGGATCAAGTGGCCGCACGAGAATGTTATGTCACATCTGTGAGGGGGAAGCAGTAGCAAGAGGCTCTACAAATAAAGTCCTTGGACCAAAGAGTGGAGGAGGAACACCGACAACCAGTGGAGGACCTCGAACCTATTCAGATTGGGGAGCACCCTGAGCAAGTTACCTACATTGGAAAAATGCTCAGGCAAGACTTAAAATTGCTTCTTGTGGAGTTTTTGCACTCTAACAGAGATGTGTTTGCCAAAAAATAGTCGAACATGGGTGGAATAGACCCAGCTATAACTATACATAAGTTGAATATCAACCCGAGCTATAAATTGGTACGGCAAAAGTGAAGAAGCTTCGCTCCATAACGAAATCGAGCTATAAAGGAAGAGGTAATGAAGTTACTTCACGCAAAATCTATCAGAGAAGTACAATACCCATTATAGCTGGCAAATGTCATACTAGTAAAGAAGATGAGTGAAAAGTGATGACTATGTATCGATTTCACTGATTTGAACAAAGCCTGCCCAAAGGATTGATTCCCACTTCCTAGAATTGATATTTTTGTAGATGAAATGGCGGGATATGAGTTGCTCACTTTCATGAATGCATTCTCTGGCTACAAACAAATAATGATGGATGGGTTTGACCAAGGAAAGACCTCCTTCATAATAGATAGAGGAAGGGACGTATTGCTACAAAGTCATACCCTTTGGTTTGAAGAATGCAGGAGTGACCTATCAAAGACTCGTCAACCACATGTTCAAGAATCTCATAGGTGATTCCATGGAAGTTTACATGGATGACATGCTCGTCAAAAGCCTTCAAGTCATGGAGCACAATGAGCACTTAAAAGGGAGCATTCGAGGTACTCCGGAGGTATAGCATGAAACTTAACCCAACAAAGTGTGCCTTCGGGATTCCTTCAGGGAAGTTTTTAGGCTTCATGGTCACCTAGAGGGGCATAGAGGCTAACCTAGAGAAAATCACGGCTCTCCTTGATATGAGATCCCCTCGAAGTACAAAAGAAGTGCAAGTATTCACGAAAAGGATGGTGGCCTTGAATATGTTTATTTCAAGGGCCAGTAACAAATGTCTCCCCATATTTAAGATATTGAGGAAAGCATTCAAGTGGACCTCAGAATGTGAGATCAGCTTCTAGGCTTTGTAGGAATATATCAATCGACCTCCATTCCTATTAAGGCTAGAAGAGGGGGAACTGTTATATTATCCCTTACAATATCCTTAGAGGTAACAAGAGCGTTGCTCGTTTGTCTATGAGAAAAGGCCTAGCATCTAGTTTACTATGTAAGCCGGACACGAAGAGTTGCGGAGGTCAGGTACCCTATGGTGGAGAAAGTGGTTTTACCTTGGTCATAGCATCCAGAAAATTGATGCCATATTTTCAGGTGCATTCGATAGTGTTGCTAACAAACGTTGCTCTTCGACAAAACTTCCAAAAGCTCGAGGTATCTAGGAGGCTGGTTCTTATGCTCAGGAAACAATCTTCCTAGTTATTAGGACTTTTATTAATTTTCTGTTTAGGTATTTTTTGATATTTTTGAGTCCAGTTGAGTGAGTCATTGGGTTGTTATAAGTCTTCCTATTTTTGTTGAAGTCTTCCTATTTTTTTGGGAAGAATCATTGTACTAGAGTCTATTTAAGATTTTTGAGGGAAATAAAATGGAATAAAAGTTGATCATTATCTAAACACCTGTGTGTTAGTACTGGAGGTCTTGGGTTCCTCGAAGAAACCACCCTAATCTTTGTTTGCTTAATTCTTTGTAGACACAAGATAGGCAAAGCGAAGAGTATCATTGATAGCTCGGCTGTGCCAAAGTGGTACCAGAGCCTGGCAATGGACCAACAAGTGGAGCAAATAGAGAAGACGATGGAGTCTCTTTCAACTGGCCAGAAGGACATCATGACTCAAATAACTGAGATGTTTGACAAACTCAATGCTCATGTGGATCAGATAGCTAGTCCACCTGTTAATCCATCTGCTAATGAGGCTGCTGAAAACTCTGCAGCTTCTGTGCGAAGTCAAGGAGGACGTCCCAGCACTGGATTCCAGCATGTTAACTCTATCAACTCCAATATCCCCAAACCAGTGAAGTTGGATTTTCCCCGTTTTGACGGCGGAGAAGACCCAACCAGCTGGCTATGCGGGGCCGAACAATTCTTCTAAATTCACCAAACCCCGACTGCCGGTCGTGTGTCCTTGGCATCTTTGCACCTTGAAGGTGATGCACAATTATGGTATCAATTGTTGAAACAAGAGATGGTTTTAATCTCTTGGGATGACTTTACTGAAGGTCTTCACTCTCAATATGGTCCTAATCAGTTCTTCAATTTTTTTGGAGAACTCACCAAATTGCAGCAAACTGGGACTGTACAAGAGTATCAAACCAGGTTTGAGAAATTACTTACCAAGGTTGGGTCCTTACCACAAGCACGGCAAGTGAGCCGCTTCATTAGTGGTCTACGTGATACAATTCGCATTGATGTTCAAGCCAATAGATCCACTAGTTTATCCTCCGCTATTGCGCTGGCCCGTTTGTATGAAGCCAGAGATCTCTCCCATCAAAAGGCAGCTCCGCCCATTCCAAGGGCATGCTCTCAATCTCGATATACAAACTTTAAAATCCCATCAACGGTGCCAGTTAAGAGGATGAATACTACAGAGATAAATGAGAGAAAGAGAAAAGGGCTTTGCTTTAGATGCAATGAAAAATTTGGCCCAGGACATTGGTGTAAGAAATTGTTTCTAATTCAAGCAAGCCTAGAAGATAGTGATGAAGACGTGGAAATGGAAATTAATGGCAATGCAAATGAGCAAATTGATGAGATGCTTGAGATATCCTTGCATGCCATTGCTGGAACTCGCATACCAAAAACTATGCGAGTTATGGGAAATCTTGGACACAAGATAGTCACGGTGCTTATTGATTCTGGAAGCACTCACAATTTTGTGTGTGAACGGTTGGCCAAAAGGTGGGATTGCAGCCAATTTCAAATGGTCGATTGGAGGTGATGGTGGCTTCAGGTGAGAAGTTAAGTAGCCTAGGTAAATGTGCTCACACTAAATTAAATCTACAAGGAGTATCTATGATGTTGTTTTAGGAACTCAGTGGCTGAGTACACTAGGGCCTATTGTGTGGGATTTTTCCAAACTACAGATGAAGTTTAATGTGGAAGGAAGAGAAGTGGCATTACAAGGTTTATCTATTTCAGAAAATAAGGTTGTTAGCAACCTTCAATTGCAACGCACAGCTAGGAAAAAGAAGGAAGGAGTCTTACTACAATTGTACACTATGCGAGTCTTGCAAACACAACCCGTTCGTTCTCTTATGCCTATACAAGTGCAGCAACTCCTTAAGAAGTATAAGGACGTGTTGGAAAAACCCAAAGGCCTTCCTCCTAGTCGTACGCAAGATCATAAAATTCCACTGCAACTTGGTCAAGGACCAGTTTCTGTCAAGCCATATCGATACCCCCACTTCCAGAAAATAGAAATAGAAAAATTGGTGACTGAGATGCTTTCTTCTGGTGTGATTCGACCAAGTAACAGTCATTATTCTTCTCCTGTTATCTTGGCAAAGAAACATGACGGTTCTTGGCGAATGTGTGTGGACTACAGAGCCTTGAATCGGATTACAATCAAAGACAAATTCCCGATTCCTGTAATCGATGAGCTCTTGGACGAATTGAATGGAGCACGATTCTTTTCGAAGTTGGATCTTCGAACTGGTTATTATCAAATCAAGGTGCACTCAAGCGACGTGGAGAAGACTGCTTTTCGGACTCACCAAGATCACTATGAATTCTTGGTAGTGCCCTTTGGCCTCACCAACGCACCTTCATCCTTTCAATCTCTCATGAATGAGGTATTCAAAGATTACTTACGGAAATTCGTTCTAGTCTTCTTTGATGACATTTTGATATATAGCAAAACTTCGTCTGAGCATGAGTTAGTTAGAGTTGGTATTCTCGATTTTAAAATCTCACCAGTTGTATGTAAAGCTAGAAAAATGTGAATTTGGTCAAAGGGAAGTTAATTACCTAGGCCATGTAATTACAAGTGCAGGTGTGGCTGTAGACTCATAAAAAATAGAAGCTATGGTTCGTTGGCCTAAACCGCAAACACCTAAAGCCCTACGTGGATTCTTGTGGTTAACCGGCTACTATCGTAAATTTATTCAAAGTTATGGTAAGATAGTTGGTCCTCTCACTGAAGATGTTGAAGAAGGAGTGCTTCAAATGGAGTCCACCAGCGGAGGAGGCATTGGAAAGACTCAAGGAGGCCATGACACTTAGCACCGGTTTTAGCTCTTCCTGATTTTTCCAAACCGTTTATTATAGAATGTGACGCCTCAGGGACAGGGGCTGTTTTGTTGCAAGAACGCCCCATTGCCTTTTATAGTCATGCACTCCAAGGAAAGCATCTGCTGCTATCTATTTACGAGAAGGAGACCTTGGCTCTTGTTTTAACAGTTCAAAAATGGAGGCCTTATTTGATAGACAGGCAGTTTATAGTGCGCACCGACCACCAAAGTCTCAAGTATCTATGGACCCAAAAGATAACCACAGTTGCCCAGCAAAGGTGGCTCTACAAATTAATGGGGTTCAATTTTGTTGTGGAGTATAAAAGGGGGAAGGAGAACATGGTTGCAGATGCTCTCTCTAGGAGAAAAGAAAAAGGAGACAATTTGAGAGAAACTTGTGCTATCTCCCAGCCAATACCAGATTGGGTAGAATCACTAAAAAAAGAAACACTATCAAATTCATCTCTCCAGCAGTTGGTGCAATTGGTTGAGGAAGGTGAAGCTGTGGGTCCTTGGAGACTGCAAGACAATATCTTATTTTTTAAAGATAAGATGTATCTTGCAAAAGAGTCTTATCTTATTAAGGACATAATAGAGCAATTTCACAGTAGCACACATGAAGGATTCCTTAAAACTTTTCACTCCATCCGTTCGAATTTTTATTGGAGAGGAATGAGGAAGAGGATTAAGGAGTTCATTCAAAATTGTGATACTTGCCAGAGACATAAAGTGGAGCAACTAGCGCCAGCCGGCCTCTTACAACCACTCCCCATACCGAGTCAAGTATGCCTCTCACTAATGGTAAATTCACTATTTTTGTTGTTGTAGACCGGCTATCAAAATATGCACATTTCATTGCAATTGCTCATCCATACACTGCTATTGGGGTTGCTCGAGTCTTCTTTGATCACGTTTTTTGATTGCATGGGATGCCTCGTTCTATTGTTTGTGACAAGGACCCAACATTCACTAGTGCATTTTGGAGAGAGTTATTTTAGTTAAATGGAACATCCTTCAACTTCAGTTCTAGTTATCTCCCTCAAACAGATGGCCAAAGTGAAGTTGTAAATCGTACGTTGGAGATGTATCTTATGTGCTTCACAAGCTCTCAACCTAAGAATTGGATTAGATGGCTAACTTAGGCAGAATTTTGTTACAATACCAGTTGGCATACAACAATTGGTAGAACACCATTTGAGGTGGTGTATGGGCGGTCCCCTCCTTCTCTCTTAGCTTACATTCCAAGAACAGCTAAGGTTGCAGCTATAGAACAAGAGTTGATGGATAGGGATGTAGTTATCAAGGAAATCCGAGAGAAGATCAAAGAAGCACAATCAAGAATGAAACGAATTTATGATACCAAGCAAAAGGAAAGGAAATTTTCAGTTGGAGATATGGTATATTTGATACTGCAGCCTTATAGACAACTCTCGGTGTCCATGAGGAAGAATTTTAAGTTATCTGCCAATTATTACGGTCCCTTCGACGTTCTGCAGAGAATTGGAGCAGTTGCTTACAAGTTAGAATTGCCGGCTGATTTACGAATTCATCCAGTTTTCCATGTTTCTCTTCTCAAGAAAAAGCTTGGAAACAATATTTGTGTCCAACAATAGTTGCCAAGGATGAGCAGTGATTAACAGAAGATCATTCCAAGACCACAAGATGTTCTTGATCGCCGAGTTTGAAAGAAGAAGCATGAGGTTTTGATCCATTGGCAAGGCTTGTCCCCTGCTGATGCGACTTGGGAAGATCGGGAGTTAATCAAAGAACAGTTTCCAGATATCACCCTTGAGGACAAGGGCGAATTTAAGGGGGAAGAGATGTTACGCTCAGGAAACAATCTTCCTAGTTATTAGGACTTTTATTATTTTTCTGTTTAGATATTTTCTGATATTTTTGAGTCCAGTTGAGTGAGTCGTTGGGTTGTTATAAGTCTTCCTATTTTTTTGGGAAGAACTGTTGTACTGGAGTCTATTTAAGATTTTTGAGGGAAATAAAATGGAATTAAAGTTGATCATATCTAAACACCTGTGTGTTAGTACTGGAGGTCTTGGTTCCCTCGAAGAAACCACCCTAATCTTTGTTTGCTTAATTCTTTGTAGACACAAGATAGGCAAAGCGAAGAGTATCATCCATAGCTCGGCTGTACCACTGGCAAAATAGTCCATAGAGCTCGGCATATTTGACATCCAATATGTACCACAAATCTTTGTAAAGGGGCAAGTATTGGCCAATCTAATAGTAGAATTCGTCGAGGAGACAATAGAGCCAGTCAAAATTACACCCCCCCCCCCCCCAAAGCTAGGAGAATAGCAAATGTACGTTGATGGGTCCTCTAACTCAACTGGAGGATCGAGTATGCCCTTTGAGTAGGATTCAAGGCATCAAACAACAAGGTGGAATATGAAGCCCTTATCGCAGGGTTACAACTTGCCAGATCCCTCGAGGTAAGGAGTTTGAGGCAAGAGAGCCACAGATAAGCTCGTACCTAGCCATGGAAACAAAGATGATAACTATCTTTGACCACTTTGAAATCACGCAGGCCCCACGCTCACAAAACTCTCATGTAGACTCGCTAGCACGGCTGACCTCAGCACTTTTTGATAGTCTAACCAGAACAATATTTGTGGAATTTTTGCCAAAGCGTAGCACCCACAGTGTAGATGTCCAGCCAGTTACCCAAGAGTAGTGTTGGATATATGAGATATCGACACACCTGCAACACGGGACTCTCCCACAGGAAGCCAAAAAACATCGTAGAAGGGCATCAAGGTATGTAATCCTAAACAAGATGCTCTACAAAAGGGGCTACTCGCTCCCATACCTAAGATAACTGGATCCTGCTGAAGCAACATATGTGCTAGAAGACGTACATGAGGGGATATGTGGAAACCATCTGGGGAGATACTCATTGGCACAAAAGATGATAAGGCAATGCTACTTCTAGCCCACCATGAAGAAGGATGTGTTGGGTTATGTCCGAAAGTGCGAAAAATGCAAAAAGTTTGCTTCAGTTTTGAAGCTCCCCCCAGTGGAGCTCACCTCTATAGCAAGCCCTTGGCCATTCGCCTAATGGGGAATCAACATTATGGGACCTCTCCCAATGGGAAAAGGACAAAATAAGTTTGTAGTTATTGCCATTCATTATTTCACTAAGTGGGCCGAGACAAAACTGCTAGCAAAGATTACTGAATATAAGATACAAGGTTTTGTTTGGAAGTATATTGTTTGCAGGTTTGGTATCCCTGCAGTCATCATCAGTGACAAGGGCAAGCAATTTGACAATGACAAGTTCAAAGAATTCTATTTCGAGTTCGGAATCCACAACTATTACTCTTCACTAGGCCATTCTTAGACAAATGGGTAAGTAAAGGTAACGATCCGAACCTTGCTTAAAAGTATAAAGACGAGATTAGAACAGTCCAAAGGATTATGGGTAAAGTAGCTTCTAAGCATCTTGTGGGCTTATAGGACTACTATTTGCATGCCCACTAAGGAGACTCCGTTCTCCCTTGAATTTGGAACTAAAGCAGTGATCCCGGTGAAAATTAGGATGGCCACTTATCAAGTTAAGGAATTTGATTTTGCATTGAATGACCACCATCTAGCCAATAATTTGGATTGTTTAGAGGAAAAAATGGAGAAATCCCAAATGAGGGTGGGAGTTTACCAAAGAAAAGTGCTCAAATACTATAATGCACGGGTCAAGCCTCAGGAGTTCCTGATAAATGACCTTGCCTTAAGAACTTAACCCAAGCTACCAAGGATCCTAGAGAAGAAAACTAGAGGCAACATGGGAGGCCCCTACGAGTGGTAAAGGTCCTAAGGCCAGGAACCTATCACTTGGAAAAACTTTGGGAGGGGTAGAACTCCCACATCCTTGGAATGTAGAGCAACTAAAAAAATTCTACTAGTAACCAATCAGTGGTACCCAAGTCAATACAAATTTCAATTTAAATATAGCTTGCTTCGAATAAAATTGTGTATTTCATAGTCTTCTCAATAAAGAATGTTATTCATAATCACCACTATTGTTATTCAAAATCTTGAGGAACTCTTAGAAGCATTCTTAAAAGAAAATTAGAGTCTTTGTGCTCTTCACTTAGCTTAGATTGAGTTTAATTAACTCAAAAAAGCATATTAGAGCTTTCATGGTCTTCACTTTGTTCGGATTGAGTCTAATTGACACAACATAAGAAAATTAGAGCCTCTACACTCTTCACTTAGCTCGGATTGAGTCTAATTGACTCAACAGAAGCACATAAGAGCTTCCATGCTCTTCACTTAGCTCGGATTGACTCTAATTAATTCAATAGTAGCAAAATAGAGCTATCACACTCTTTACTTAGCTCAGATTAAGTCTAATTAACTCAACAAAAGCAAATTAGAACCTCTGCATTCTTCACTTAGCTTGGATTGAGTTTAATTGACCCAACAAAAGCAAATTAGAGGTTTCATGCTCTTCACTGAGCTCAGATTGAATCTAATTGACTCAACAAAAGCACATTAGACCTTTCATGCTCTTCACTTAGCTCGGATTGGATCTAATTGACTCAACATAAATAAATTAGAGCTTCTGCCCTCTTCATTCAATTCTAATTAAGTCTAATTGACCCAATAATAGCAAAATAGAGCTTTCAAGCTCTCCACTTAGCTTGGATTGAGTTTAATTGACCAAATATAAGCAAAATAGAGCTTTCATGCTCTTCACTTAGCTCGGATTGAGTGTGATTGACTCAACAGAAGCACATTAGAACTTACTCAACTTTACCTAGGTCTAAGCGACCTAAAAGCGGGAACAATGGCTTATGACTCCTACAAGGCTACAATCCTTACACAAGTCAAGGGGGATGAAAGGCAGAGCAATAAAAGAAGATTGCAAAATACGAGCTGAAGAAAAAAAGTTCTCTATTAACAGAAAACATTTTTATTTACATTTTCAAAAAAAAAAAAAAAAAGGCCAAAGTTCAGCCGCATTAGGAGAATCAGACCCTTTAGGTCGCTTTCCAGATGTCCTTGATGATGAAAACCCCTTCTCTCAACTACTTTTACGAGTAATATTGCCTTGGGTCACCAGCTTTTCATCATCATCTAAAGTAGCCGTTGACCCTCCATGATCATTAGAAATCTCCTCCGTTGTGGGAAAAGGGGGACCAAGGCCCAAGAAAGCAAGCCTTTCAACATTGATCAAACTCCTAAGAGGCCTTGGACCGCCCTTACAACCACTGTTATCCTTGCCCGATTAACCAGACTCAATAGGGGCTCCTCCATTACAAAAGCAAATAAGGTTATCTTACAAGCAAATACAAAAATTCTCTAATGTGTTCAAAGCAACAACCTTACTCATATTGGTCGGAACGTCCCAAAGCCAAGGATCATGAGCTTCAGCTCCTACTGCCCCTTCAAACTCCCAACCATCTCTAGAAACGACTTCCCCAGCTGGGAAGAGGATTGCGGAGGCCAGAAATCAGTTTTGACATACCATCCCTTCTAAGGAACCAATAGAAGCCATGACAAGTAGGAGCCAAATGGAAGAGACTAAAGAACTCGACCATCGATGGGGAATGACCCTACCCCATTAGGCGCCAAACGGCCATAATGCCAACCAAAATACTCCATCCCTCCATAGAGAGATGGACAGGGCATAGATTGAAGTAATGGAGGACTAATCTGACAAAAGTGGACAGTGAAAAGCAAAGGCCCGCCTCAAAGGCGTATTCAAAGAAGTGGACCCTTCGCATGGAAAGCGTGTTGCAAGGAAAGTCAGAATCAGAGACATGGACCCGTATCTCGATAAGAAACCCTTAACTACCCCTAATGTCCTCTAGTTGCGCTCTGGTCACCTCACTGGGCATTAGGAGATCTGCCCAAGTAGGTTCCATGTTGAAAGAAGCTCGCCTTCTAAAAGTCCAACTTCATTGTTATCGTGCAACAAGATCCATAGAGAAGAAATGAATTGGTTATTTACAAAATGATATTTGAAGGGGAAGAGAGAATGAGGAAGAGAGCTCGAGGAAGGTGGTTTAAATAATGGCGGTTATTTCCTATAAATGTCAGTTAATGTCAACTACAGACCCCACAAATGCTTGACCATTCAAGGCATTATGAGAATGAAGCGACAGCAGCCAGACCGCCAAACGATGTGACTGTGCCGACAAAAGCATAACAATCACACACACACACGTCCCTTCAAGCATCATTAAAGAGGTAACTCAATTATGTTAGACTCTTTTACATTCACTAACCTTTCAACTTCCTGTAAGCCCATCTCGGACTGGGCCCAAAAGGCTCAACCAAAAGGCGAGGCTCTAGGCCCAGCTTGGATTAGGTCCAAAAATAAAAAATTAGACCTCAAGACCATCTTACATAGGGTTCAATGAGCTTCCCAATAGTGCAAGCCACCAATTTTAGCCCATACAGGGCCCAACAACAGACATCAACAAAATTAAACACAAGAAGATGCGGAAAGGAAAAAGACTGTACAAGAAAAAGCTTCTCATTAAAGAAAAAAAGGGGCATTTCATGTCATTACAAAAAAATGAGCTACTAAGTTGCCTCCTTGGGTAGTTCCATTGAATCAAAGGCATTGGCAACCTTTTTAGAAGAGCCTACAATGTCCCCCATGATTTCTTCAGCCAAAATAGGTAGCTCCTTGGTGGCAACCTACACAAGCTCCTCTCTTTCCTGTCCCAGCAAAGGCTTGTTGTTCACCCCCTCACCATCACCTTCTTTTTTATCTCCTCCAGCCACCGATGTTGCATCATCACTAGGTTTGAATTGGGAGAAATCCAAGTCTGGGAACTTCTTCTAGACCCATTTCTTGAAATCCTCAAAGCCGTCTACATAGTACTCCAGTACTTCCTCTCTAAATTCTTGGGAGTCTAGGTACTTTGACACTATAGTTTCTCTAACGAACTTGATCTCGAACTTCTTTTGCTCTAATATGGCTGAGAATTCAAGTACCTTTTGAGAAAGGGTTTTCTTTTCACCCTCTAAGTCCTTGTTCCTCATAGAAAGCTTGGTGGACTCTCTCATGATATTGTTCAACCTAGTCAGTAGCTCATTCTTGGCCTTCAAAACCTTGTCTCTATCTTTCTCAACAATAAAAAAGGCGGCTAGAGGTCTTCTTAGCTTCTTTCATGAGCCGTAGGACATCTTCCCGAGCTGACCTTAGCTCAGCATCTCTCGCCTCCAATTGGGAATGCAAGGACTAAAATTCCTCCTTGCAAGCCTTCTTCTCATCCACGATGGTGTGGGAAAGGCTAGTAATAAGGATGACAAGCTAAAAGAGAAGGAAAAGAAATTAAATCTAGAAGAGGGGGGAAACAGCTTTAGAGTTTTCAGATGTCTTACCTTCCGAATGGTGAGGGTTAGATTCTTTGTTACCTAGGATGGCCCTAGGTCAAAGGTAGCATGTACCTCATCCTTATGCACAAATTATTGAAGCTGATCCATTGCTTCTTCCATAGTGTCCCATGTGTTTGACGGTGTAGCTGCCAAACTCATAAGAGAAGATGGAATAGTGCGATGTTTCTCCTCAGCAAGTTCTGAAGTCTTATCTTTCCCTTTATCTAACAAAGGGCAAGGGGAACTTCAATTAAAGGGACACCCAAGAGATGTTCCACTAGTTTGAAAGAGCCATCTCAATAGATTCCAGCTAGAGTGGTGCCATGTCCCGAGGTAGCGTTAGAGATCGAGGGAGACACCCACAAGGCATTGGAGCTTGGGGATGTCCCTTTGCCCTTGAAGAAGGACACCCTTTGCCTCTTTCATAAAGGAGGGATAGCCTCTCCTAGCTGCAACCTCTTGAAGGGACTTCTTGTCAATTACTTTCGGGGCAGAGATGAAAGAAAAGGACAAATTAAAAGCATACCCAGGCTAGAGCAAATTGAGATAAGGCAGAAGAACTATACCTTTAGAAGAAAAGGCCACTATAGCCAAAGAGTTGGAAGTGCTTGGAGGAGGACCCAGTAGACACTCGAAGAGGGCTTGATCACTTACAAGCTCGGAGAGATCTTTCATAGGGTAGTCGAGCGCCTTCTTGACCCGAATTTGCAATTCGGAAGGTAGAGGATTTGATTTACATGCATTCCAAGAGAGTAAGGAGTGAGAATTCGATGAAAATCATGGGAAAATCCATGCCAAAGGGAATCTATTTCAAAGAGAAGGAATAAGAGACCCCCAGATATGAGGGGTCAAAAAGTAGTCATTTGAAGGAGCCTTAGAAGGCCCAATTTCCCAACCAGGGCCAAACACAAAAAAGAACTTATCTTTCCACTCCTTCACGTTTGAAGAGTAGCCTATTAGTAAGCTTGGACCCTTTCTCTTTGCGAGGTAAAACCACCCTAGGCCTTACCTAAAGCAAGGGGTGAGTTTGTAACATTGCATAAGCTCAGCAAAGGTATGTTGTATGTTGATGCCATTCGCCTTGGCCCAAATGGCGCCAATACCAATCAAAAATCCCTAACTGTTAGGGGTTAGTTGGGCCAAACTGAATTCAAAAGGTGGAGTGCCTCCCTAACATATACGGCATTGAAAAGCAGAGCCTAACTTCGAGAATAAATTCATAGAAGTAGACTTCATTGGGGAGAAAGAATTAGCAGTCTCGCCAGTAAAAGGGACCCTAAAGTACACAATGTCTGGAATTCGATATAAAGCCTTAATTTCTTGAAGGGGGTACTCATCCAAGCAACTACTATAGTTCCTAGCCCCCATAACTCTTAAGAGACAAGGAACCAATCTGCAATATGGAATCAGAGTCCTCGTTAGTCGCGTCGGCCTGGGCCACTAGCGTTGGAATGCTCTCAGAAGGGGAATGTTCAGAGTCAATCGCCATAATCAAAAAACTACGGGATTGATATATAAATTTGGTGGAAGGGGGTGATTAGGACTATTGACAATCAAGAAAAGGCAAAAATCAAACACAGGTTTAAGTCAAAGTACTAACAGACTTATTTACAAAAGACTCCAAACAATCAAGGTTGAAGTTTCTCCACCTAAGAGACCAAAAACGGTAGAAATGAAACTAAAAGGTATGAATCCAGCCTAGGCGCTCCAAAATGAAGAGTTATAATGAAATAGAAAGACGGAAGGAGATGGGTACAAAGCGTCGAAGGCGTACCAAACTTCTTAAAGCTCTCGAAGATGTGCAAGACAACAAAAAAGGAGAAGGCTTTATGTGCCGGACCCACAACGGCTCTTTGGTAGTTACGTGCTCAAGGCTAACAATCTCACCTTTCTAACTTCTAACAAACAAGGGTATTGAATGCATGACAAGTTCTCTCCACTAGTCTAAATTAGGGGGCAACTGGTGAACATAAATTAGTGAGGATCTCTACTGCCCAATAGGTTAGCTCTGACAAGGACCCAACTATTAGCTCGCCGGTAATTCAACTTGGTAACAAGTTCGCCACATTGACCAATCACACTCAATTGAGATACCCACATTAAAAGGCGTCAGCTTCAATTCCACTGCTGATGCCGCCTTATTCAAATAGTTGCTAAGGACCTCTAATGGTCTCCTTTGACCTATAAAACTAGGAACAGTCCAGGTAAGTAATCATCTCCCAACTAAATACAATTTACTTGATCACAGTGTCTAGACTTTATTATTAGTTGGTTGACCACCGAAACTCCTCCGGTCCTTGACTTCCGTTGCAGAAATTCCACACCAGTGGCTAGATCATCTTCTCGGTCAACAACACCTGGTGAACAGTTTTTGTAATCAACACCTAGAACAATTGTCAACTCTAAATGCACCATTCCCTACAGAATAAGCAAAAGATAATTTCCTACAAATTATTCCAATTTTTTCTTTTTTGTGGTCTGTGTGTGTGTGTGTTTTTTTTTTTTGTTGGAAGGGGCACCCGGGGGGGGGGGGGGGGGGGTGGAGGGTTGTAGTCCTAGTAGCGAAATCACATTTGCAACGCAACAAGCACACAAGAATCAGTCATCTACCCTAACCAAAATTTTGTAATAGTAGTAACTCCTCAATCCCAACAAACAAGAGAGCCCAACAACACTTTGCGTTGAGTATAGTGATTTTGCCAAATCATTTGTGCTACAAATTTGCTCCCAATTTTGGTTGGTGTAAAATTTCTGAAAGACTAATCAACGGAAAGACGTGCAGAAAAAGAATAGAAATCACAGCAATTGCAGCTGCTGATGATGTAGTTAGTCAGTGGTGATGATTGCATCAACATTACAGACCAAGTAAGCAATTGATGACTAATCAATGACTGATTCAATTCTCCGCTTCCATATTATATCTTGTAGTGGACCCAGATCAGATAACAATAAAATCCAAGATTGGAAGTATCCCAACCCAAAAAGTGTCCTGCGATCACCTAACACCAAACACAAGCTCATCCTCCAAACACAACCTATACACTGATGCCTACCAACAATAGGCTTGTTAGCTCACTGCAATCACCTGCCGAGTGGACCATAGAAACACCAGGCCCTGGAAAACAGCTCAATAGTAAAACCTAGCACATCAGCTGGTGCTCAGCTCAAGTTTTGCATCTGGCTTGACATTCCACATTCTGCTCGACTAGATCAAATATTTGGTGGCTTGGTCTATGGAAGGACCAAGTTATAAGCAATGCAGCATTGATGTAGATTAAGCATCCACGCCCCCAGGACAAAACAAATCTGGAAGTTCTAAAACAATATACAATATAGCATTTGACAGCAAGTAGTCTAAAAGTTTATGCTATGATCCAACATAGAATTCATCTTAAAAAGCACAAAATAATTATGAAACAGGACTGGAAGGAACAAAACCAAACATTAAAGCATCTTTGATACAAAAGCTATTTGAGACCAGCAGGGTCACACTGAAGCACTGGGCTGCATTTCATATTCCACTATTAACAACCCCCATGTCCAGGATTCCTCCAAGAAAGTATATTTCTTATCCACTCTATCACCCTGTTGGAAATAGCGCCACATCAAGTGTGGGAAAAATCTCACAACTGACAGCTAACAAATCCCACTCATAAGAAATACGGTACTCCTGTTCTGGGTCCTCTCATCTGGTTATTTTCCTCTGTTTCAGTGAAGAACTTGACCTCTCTCTCCTAATAGAATCATCAATAATCAATGTTTACAAAAAACATTAAAAAAAAGCACAAGACGGACAAAAAAAATAAAAAATTATCAAGATGTACAAGATATTGAGAACTTAATTGGAAACAACCAAAACATAAACTAAGAATGATCAGTTGCAGAAATTAAATGCAGCCTTTGTAAAAGTGTGCAGTTGAATTCTTTCTTGTCTTTCCCTTTTCAAGATTTTTCTTTTTTGAATTTTTTGGGTGAATTTTTTTTTTCTGGGGCATCAACTAGGCCCAAGGGCCAAAGGCATATCGCTATTCTATACAAAAATCCCATCATCCATTACCTGTATGAGGTACAATGGTCCCATATCACTAAAAGAATTAAGTCAGTCTTGCCAAAACCCCAAAAAGATTCAATCATTTAATTATGGCACAGTACATGCTTACTATATAACAGCAATTGGATTTAATACTGCTGTACCCTGCTTGCGAAGAATGAAATAAATAAAGCATTAATATCTGGTGCTGGTACCATATTCTCATTGAAGCTCAATATTGAAGCCACATTTCCACAACGGTAACAATAATTTGGCGCAGACCACACCTGCAGAAGCCAAGAAGAAAGGGTAAAACCTATCTCGCATATGACAAGATTCTAGGGCTTGAGCCCTATCATATGAACTTTGTAATATTGAATAGCCAACTCACAGTTACAAGTCCTTTATCTTGGAACATGTATTTCAAACCTTCCTGAACAAGTTGGTGGGCCCGGCAAACCAGATCCAGTTTGTTGATATGATTAAACTGCAGAGAGCACATATCAGTTTTAGAATGTAACAAGGCAAATAATTAAAATGACCATCTTTCCTCACCTCAGAAGTGACCCTTGATCCAAAAAGCCAGCCTGCTCCTCGAGGACTGACTGCCCATGTTTCAATATCTTCAGGGTCACTCCACATGAGATCGCAGAAAGGCCCTTCATGGGGAATTTCACAATTTCGCTCAATGACCCTAATCTGCTAAGTAAAAAAGGGAAAACAAGACTAATTGCAGCCTCATAGAGTTCATAGTAAATTTCTTGAATCAAATAAAAATGGTTTTGTGAAAATGAATAGAAGATTGCACTAAAAATGTCAACAAATACCACCACGTTCAAAATCAAGGGGGTGGTTTGTGTCAAATGAACAAGCCATGCCCATTTAAAACTCCCAAAAGTCATATTTAAAAAAGAAAACTGAATGGACCCCAAGAATCCATTTATGCTCATTATCATTCAGTAGGCAAATAAATACCCATATAATATATTTGCAATATGCATAGTTTTATTTTGTTATCTTTGATTTTTTGGTGGCTCAGAATATGTATAATGGAGGTGCAAAATAAACCAATTAAAAAAAATGTTGCACTGCAAGCAAACCTTAGTCGTTGTGTGCCACAGTATGTGCAAAATGTTTAGTTTTATTTGTGGAAAAAAAACTCCAAAAAAAAATTGTTCTTCATCAGTTGCCAAAAATGCAGCGCGAGGCACTTAATCCCACATAAATCAGGCAACAGAAAAAAATCATTTTTATGAAAAGAAGCAAAATAAACCACAGCCTTAAAGAGATTCAACACCTTTATTTTGTTATTGGTGGTTCAGAATATGTACAATGAAGATGAAAAATAAACCAATTACAGAAGTGTAGTACAGCAAGGCAAACCTGGTCAATAGTTCTAATGTCAGGAGAAAGGCCACCATGGACACATAGTACCTAGAATTCCAAATAGGCGTTATAAAACATGCAAGAAGAAAATGTTGTGTCACAAGCGCTCGCACACACACAGAGACACAGAGAGGGCATACTGTTCCATCTATAATTGCTGACAGAGTTAGATAGTCAAAAACATCTGTGCAATATCGCCAAGCATTAGCATTTCCATATTTCCTTTGGCATTCATCATAGAATCCATAGACCTAGCAAAGACAAAAATACACATATTAGTAAAATTAAGGCATTGTTACATATGGTTTTCCTCAGCCACATATTCATGTATCTCATGCCATAATAATGAACAAATTAATCAAGCAACTTAAAACTTACTCCAAAGCAGACATAAAGAAAGATAAAAATAATTAGTCAAGGTATGCTCAATGCAATATCACACCTTGGACAGCCTACCATTGGCATTAAGCCCTTGGCAGGTGGTTCCCTAAACCTAGATAGTAATAGGGCATAAAAACAACATCCCAGGGCAACAACTTAGCACCCTGATCCTGGACGGTGATGTTTCTCAAGGACACTAGTTAGACACCTCAACAACGCAGCATCAAAACAGTGCTGACCCCACAAGTTCATCATCTTGTTTGCCAAGGAAAAATAACTGCATTGAGCTTTTTCAAATAGTTAAAAAAAAATTTCAAGCAGCATAAATTTACAGTGTGACACTGAAGCAATGAAGGTGCAAAGAGAACAAAGCCGAACTATTATGGAACTGAAGTTTAGTCCATATTTCACATTGTCTACATGTGCACCTCCGCACACAACATTGTTGCTGTGAAATGGAGATTTAATGGAATTCCACTTTTTGGGCCACAGTTTCAAAGGAGATCAATGGAATTTCGCTTTTGGCTATTTTATTGGGATGAAGAGCTTCGTTTGTTCTATAGGCTATTTTATTCATTGCTTTTATTTTTCTTGCGTGTAGTTCGATATTCTTCATATGTTTTTCACATCTTATTTATTAATAAAGTAATTTGTTTCCTATCAAAATTTATTTTGATTTAAAGTTTTGGTGTGACTCCATATTTATCTGCCTTGTTGAAAAATACTATACCAAATATATATCTAGCTCCAATGGACTGATAGTTAATTTTAACATCTATAATAATAAGATATAGTCTGTTTCAAACATTCCAAATTGAAATCAGCCCCCCAATTTAGAAAAGCAGAAGAACAACTAAAATTTGATTAAAGTTTAGGTATACGATTCAAATCTCTTCTAAACCTATCTAAGTAACTTAAATGGCTCACAATCCATCCCACCTAAATACATCCTCCCGCCCAGTTTAACCACACACACACTCCACCCATAACACAAACCAAAGCTGGCAGACCCTCCCCATCCCAGGCGCCCCTCTTTCTCTCTCTCTCTCTCTCTCTCTCTCACTCAACTCACTCACACACACACACACACAGCTCCTCTGCCGTCAACCAGGTACACCTCTCTCTCTCTCACGACTCACAGAGTCAAACACATATACCTTGTCTAACCCACACACACCATCACACATGCACACGCACACACACATGCACACACCAGCACACAGAACCTCGCACACCATCGTGCGCGCACACACAACATCAAAATAACACACAAATTGGTTTGATAATTTTGATTTTAATTTGGTGTTCATTTGGGTTTTAATTTGGGTGTTTATTTAAATAAGTTTGAAATTTTTTGTTATAGCTTGAATGTTACAGTTTGGGTGCTTTGAATGCTAAATTAGTTCGAATGTTATGGTTTGAGTGTTTTAAATATTAAATTGGTTTTAATGTTATAGTTTTTTTTTTTCTTAGGGTTTTATTGAATGTTATAATTAAAATAAATTTAAATGTAATAATATGGGTGTTTTAGATGTTAAATTGGTTTGAATGTTATAGTTTGATTTTCAAATTGGGATTTTTCATAGGGTTTTGATAATAGGGTTTTTATTGAATTTTGTAGTTGTTAGTCATATTTTGATTCAATGTTAATAATTATTAGTCGTATTTTGATTGAATGTTATAGTTTTGAAATTAGATGTTAATTGTATGAAATGGGTTTGTTAATTGTATCAAATTGGATGTTAATTTTATAACATAGGGTTGTTGAATTGGAAGTTAGGTCTACGATTGAATGTTAGGGTTATTTTGATTGAAATGAGTGTTACTTACATCTCATGGAATGAGATGTTGAGTTGATGATTATTTGTATGGTTTTTGGATGTTAGGGGTTTTTCAAATTGGATTTTAATTTTATTGGTGTTATTTGATTGAATGTTAAAGTTATTTTATTTTATTGTTTTATGACATTGTATTTCTTAATTGTATGAAATGTGATGTTGAAGTTAAATTTTTAAATTGTGGAATTGGAAGTTAGGTTTGCTATTGAATGTTGGTGTTTTAAAATTGAATGTTAGGGCCATTTTTGTAAAAATCAGGTTATTTTGATAATAGTTGAAATTTCATTGAAATTGGTATTAATTATACACAATTTATGAAATTGACTATGTAGCCACAACCATTGCAATCGCACAACCATCGAAAAATGGATGATGTTACTATTTTTAAAAATGTAAGTTCATTATTTCTTTAACTCTCTCTAAACAATGTTTTTTTGTCTACAGTTCAAATGTTTCGTCAAAATAATGTAGGTCTGGGGATTCGCAACAAGTATGAACTTAATCGTGTCCATATATGTAAGGTAGTGTTACCTCACATCACACCCATTTCTCATTCATTTTTATTTTTTTGGTTTTTAACTAGCGTTTTCTTAAGTCATATTTATAATAATAAGATAGAGTCTATTTTGAATCTCCAAAGTTGGGAATGCACAAAGATGGCTCAAATTTCATCTACTTTTATTTTATCGGTTCACATTCCATTCAACTATATCTAATTGGATCCAACAGTTCACAAATCCATCACAACAAAAAACTATCCCGCCCAAACTTTTTAAAAAAAAAAAGCCTTTTTCACAGATCCCAACCCATGTCAGACATACCCATCACTACACGTCTCTTTTTCTTCTCTCTAGCTCCCCCATTCTACGACTTCTCTACTCCCTCCCACCACCCATCATCGGCCATCCCATCGCCAACAACACCACAGTCTAGGTAAGTTTTATCACTCTCTCTCCTCTCTTTCTCACCACTAAGTCCAGGTAAGTCACACACACATACACACACCCCAACACAATAACACCCATAGAGCACACACACCCCTAACACAACAACACACGCACACAGTCATACTCACGCACGCACACACACATACATCACAGCGCACCCCAAGTGTTTGTGTTATTGCTTCAATGAGTTGGCTCTGTCAATTTAACAATTTTGATGTAAGCTTCAATGAGCTTCATTAAGAAACAGAGACTATCTCTTGCTCCTCCCCGTCTCTTGCTCACCCTTGTGCCACCCCAAAATCCCATCGCCTCAACAAGCACACACATCTCTGATTTTGTACCACACACACACCCACATATTTCTCCCTCTCTCTTTTGTCATCTAATATAAATTCCTTTCTATTTAATTTTCAATTAAAGGTATATTATTCGAATTTAATTTGCATAGAAAATTTTAGTTTTTGAATTGTTCTATGAAAAAGAAATTGAAGGCAAGATATGATTTTGAGAATTTTCTATTTACTGATATGAATTTTTGGGGCTATAATAGGTTGAATTTATATGTTAGTGATACGTATTTTAATTGGATAAATGTTAGATTGTTGAAATTATTTGATTTTAGACAACCATGGAGAAATTTTTTGAAATTTCTATGAACTATTTATATTTGATCTTTGTTTATACTACGTAAGCTATCAGTTTATGTAGTGACTAGATAATTGATAAGAGTGGTCATCCAATATATTTTATTAACATGTGTTTGCTATTTGTCCGTGAAAGCAATGGGTGCTGCCTGGAGATAAACGAAGCTCATTTAATGTTTTGTCAATGCTTTAGAATTTTTATATTGTGTTGCTTTCAAGTTGTATTTGTATTTTATCACTATACAAACACAATTTTTTGGTTTTTTTGTATTACACCATGCACTGGCATGTGCATTAGTTAAATGTTACATGTTACAATTATTTTGATACAAGTGGGTGGTTGAATGATAGTGGTTTGATTGGATTTGGTTTAACAAATCTGGTTTCATTTTCCATTTTGTATGGATTGGTATATGCTTTACTAATGTAGTCATTATGCTTTGAAACTATAACCATTTCTCTCTCATATTCCGTCAATTTGATTTCTTTTGTTGAACTTCCTTGCAGATTTTTTTGTTGTAAGATTGTAATAGGAGATGTTGGACAGTAACGGATCAAAGTAGGAATCATTTCCGGATGGTAAAGCAGAGGTAAGTTCTCAAATGCAGTGCAAAATCCTAGGTCTTCTTTGAATATTGCTTTGTTGCGGTGATTTTTGTTGAAAAAATGCATATGCAATTTATGTGATCCCTACAAAAGTAGAAAGAAAAATAAGGAAGTTGGATGTTTCAAACACGTTGGAAGTTTGATTAGCAAATCCATTGTTTTACGTATAATAGGTTTTCTAAACTGGCAATTTTCACAGAACGTGGATCTATGTTCATTCTATTTTGTTCCATTTTTATTTGATCTTTTATATTATTGCTAGATATATATTGGAGTTGAAGTTTATTGGGTCTACAAGGCTCCAATACTAAACCTTTATTTACATCAATGGCATCTAAAAACATTTGAGATTTGGTTATGACCTTAATGTGTTTTGTTGTTTCTTTTTTCCACAGCAATATGTTCACATACTTATTTCGTTTTATTTTCACGTATCTTTTTACAAAATGATGAAGACTTAGAACAAACCGTAAGATGAGCTCCATTTAGTATGTGTCCATTTACTCGTTAAATGCATCTTTTTGTATAGCAACTATTATTGGTAGATACAACCTATGGTCCAAGACGACTGAGGATGCATTACTATTGTAGTAACCAATAATCAAAATATCGTTTCGACTCATTGTTTGGTCACCTAAGAAATGAAAACGTTTCTGAAACGTTTGGAAAACATAATGAAAATGGATAAAAATTTAGAGATTTATTTTCAAAAAATTTCAAAGTATTAGTCTAAATATAGTTAAAGATCTTGAAACATCTAGGAACATGCCAAAAATGTTGGTGAAAACATATTGAAACATCTCCAAAAAAACTCAATATTCTGAAATATCTCGAAGTATTAGAATTTCAATTCAATCAATGATTTGTTTCGGTCTTCTTAGAAACAGAAACGTTTTAGACGTTTCGACCGTTTCAACATAGTATTTTGATCCTTGGTATTAACATGGTTAGTTCAATTTTCATGCTAGTTAGGATTTTTAAGTGAATAGAATTATCTATTGGTGCATTTTTTGGTGGATTGAATACTCTTTAACTGAATTTTCATGTTCTAAATTTTTATGTTGATTGATTTTTTCTAAATCTTTGTCTATTGCTCTAGGGTTGAATGTGGTGAAATAATCTTTACACTACCATGAAGGGCTTTGTAAGTTTGGTTTGCCTTTCTGCTTTGTTGTTTATAGCTTTCAACAAATTTAGCTATGTATTAAAGTTTTGAAAGGTTTGTGTACAATTCAAGATGACAAATTTGATGGAAAACTGAGTAGCCAAAATGTATTCTTTTCTTTCTTTTTTTTGTTTGTACAAATGATTATGTTTTCTTTTGCAATTTTTCTAATGTTTTTAATTCAATTAGTTTCTCTTGTTGTGTGAAAAAAAAAAATTCTCAAATTCCTATAATTTATGGTGCAGGGAGCAAAGAAGTTGTGGTATATCTTTATTTCTTCTTTGGACTATAATTGGGCATTAGTTTATTGAAGCGCAACTATATTTGACGTTTTTAAATTACAAAGGTTTAATAACTATTATTCTGAAATGGAGGAATGCACATCTACTAATTTTTTTAGGAGATTTTCTACCTGGCCTATTTATAATAGATTGGATTTGATAGGAAATAGGATGCAATTTAAATTTAAATTTGGGCTGAGATTCTTTGGAGTTTGATTTAGGTCTATGTTGTACTTCTTCATTTGGATTTTGATTATTGTAGTGCAAGTTTGAAATTGGGAATTAATTTTTCTTCTATATGAATTACTGAAGTGCATTCAAAAATTGGGTAGTTTCTTTTAAGCTTAATTTAATAGCCTTGATTTTTCCTGATTTAATTCAAGCAACACAAAAAAATCACATCTCATATGTTAGATGATTTTCCCCTTTTTTTGGAACTTTCTAAAATGAAATTCAACAAATGTGCACCTATTATTTTTCGAAATAATGATTAATAATCAATCCCTAATCATGCCAAAAAAACCTTCGATATATGCATCCTTATGTGTTTTAAGGTTTCTTGGAATTCTAGATGCAAATATGGAAATGCCCATTGTTTGAATGGAATTTTAGAGCGTCATTTCTGTGATTTTACATCTTTTCCATACAGGAATGTGTGTATTAGGTATTATGATCTATCACGTTGTGCTTTTCTTAGCAAACGGAGTAATGGTTTTGTAATTTTGTGATGTTGGATTGTCTTTTTTCCTTAATATTGGATCTGGGAATTTGAATGTACCCATATGATCTTGCTCATTTATTTAGCTCACCTATTGTAGAATTTTGTTGACATTTTTGTTTAGTCGTTGATTCTTTTGCTCACCTAGGCGGCGATTGTTTCTGGGTGATCGTCACACATTCGGGGAAGGAGAGGAGAGAAAAAAAAGTGCACATTAGATTCTAAGGTTAAAGATGGTTATGGATATGCATCCTCTTTATTGGTGACTTTTTAATACAATCTTAGATAACATTTTTTATTCTTATGATTTGTTTGCCCTTTCTATGTTTTTTGCTCCACTCATGCGTTGATTTTTGCTTTGTTTAGTTAATTTCTCTTCATAGGTAGCATCTACCAGTATGTTGGACCTAGGCTTATATTCTTTGGTGGTGAGACGACTTTGAGGTGAATTGCGCAGTCATAGGAAGCTCCTTTGTGTGAGAGTCACGTGTGTTTTGTTTGTTCTGTGTTTAGTAAAATGAATTAATCACACATAGTTATAAAGATATGTCTGGTTTTATTGGATTTGATAGTAGTTTTGGTGGTTAGGTTTGGAATGGTGATTTTGGGGGAACTAGAATTGAATTGTGATCGTGACCTATGATGATCATTTTGTATGATTATGAACTGTGAATTTTGTATCTTCGGTTGTACTTGCATGTATAACATGTGACTGTGACCTTTGTTATTATGATATAAATGTTATTTTTGTTTGAATTGTGTAGTGACTAAAATATGATGATGTCTTTGAGTTAGGTTGAGTAATTTATTCTTTAAGATTGTTATGCATTGGTTTGTGTTGGGCAATGATACATACAATTAGCTATAATTATGAGCAATTTTTTTAAGTTGCAAAGTGCCTTTACACTTTACTAGTACTAACAATACATAAGGATAATGTAAAAAGATACAGTAAAATATTTTCACATTTGGCATTCCATTGGAAAATAAGCTTGAATGTTCCCATTCTGATTCCTACAAATGGATAGCATATCCTACCCACAATTGCCATCACATGGACCCTTCAAAATGCATCAATGCCCTTGTTAAACACTCAATGCTTCCATCAGAGAATGGGACAGTGAACAATACCTTCCCTCCAGATACGCTCCTGGTAAGCATATCTGACAGTTCCCATTTGAACACCATCTTACATAGTATTTTCACCCCAGGAAAAGATAAAAACTTTTTAAAAAAACAAATTTTAACCAAGTCAATTGTCCAGATTAGATCCACTGTTTATTCTATACCAGCATCAGATACCGACTCCTGAGTCTCATGCAATGTAGCCAT
Organism: Ilex paraguariensis; assembly: GCA_963454935.2. Taxonomy (NCBI): domain Eukaryota; kingdom Viridiplantae; phylum Streptophyta; class Magnoliopsida; order Aquifoliales; family Aquifoliaceae; genus Ilex; species Ilex paraguariensis. The sequence goes on from CAUOFW020010091.1 coordinate 124,036, forward strand.
AACCTTCACAGTATTTGTTTCAAGCTTTCCTTTTCGCATTCACTGGGCACATGATATCAACATCCAGCAACTCCACAAATTTAGATTCGCTGATCTTCATTCTTATTCTTCAGATATGATCTTAATGCTTACATGCAGTGACTAATTGTCCATCAAATGTTTGACTAATAGACTTCCCATAAACGTGTACAGGGAATCTGAGACACCAGAATGGAGCTCTTAACAAACTAACACCTGAAACTGCAGGCCAATATTGTGGTTCCATATCCAGGTGACTCTTGTTATATTGGTTCTAGTTCGTTAGCTAATATAAAGATTCAAAAAAAGGGCTTACCTTGTCGTAGAAGAAAGACTTTTAATTGACAGCAAACAACACCTAATGGCAACCTCAAAAAGCTCTAAAGGAAATAAGGTGCATCCAACAAACCTAATATGATAGAAATGGAAGCCTGCTTATCATCTAAACTTAAGCTGAAGATGTGAGAATACATAGAACACCCAAGGGGGAAAAAAAGGGATAAGCTGATATGTTACAACCTATGAAGCGTGGATACGAATATGGGATGCGGATACAATATGCTACGAATATGGCGATATGACAAAATCTTAAAATAATATTTCATATTTTTATTATTATCCACGGACTTAATACTTATATATTTTGGTAATTATATCATATCATTATAGTATATTCACAAAGTGAAGTGACTAATTACGGAAATCAAAACTAATATTTACTTTGATTTTTTGGAAATAATTGTTACTAAGATTATAATGTAATAGATTCATTTTATGCTCTTTTGATGTGTAATAGTAAATACTACTTAAAAAATACTCATGCGTCTTCAAAATAGAATGAATTTTTATTAATGTATTGTATGGTATGTGAATTCGAAAGGAGATGTTAAACATTAAATTCAAAATTATACATGTAGGTTGAATATAATATATGAGGTATATTCGACACGTATTGGACGAGTATCCTATTCGATACAATATCAAATACGGGTACGCCACCCTCAGGTTAGGGATAAAAACAAATGGAGCCAAACCAAGTTTTAGTATGATCACGCTCAGGTCAAATATTGATTGATAATGACTAAGCTTAGCTAGATCTCGAGTGAAGTAGATAAAATTATTATTGAGCTTGGCTCGATCAGAAAACCTTGCTGGCTCAGTGCATAGTACTATACTCGTGGTCACTGAGAATCGGCATTAATTGCCTTGTTGTTTAGTTGTCATCTTCCTATTGGTTAATATGCAAGAACATATGAGAGCAGTTTTCAATTGAGTTGAACAAACATAAGACTAGTGTACATTTCTTTTTAATACATAAACAACATGGCTCATGTTTATCTCACTATAGTTTGAATGTAATGGACAATAAGGTGGCCATGAATAGACCATGAACTACATTACATTCCATTGCAGTTAACTGAATAGCCCATTGGTCTAAGAGAGAGTCAGAGATACCAAGCCTAATTGACCCAAGTACAAAAATAATCAAGCCCGCCTCGTTGTCATAACGAGTTCCAATAATCAAAATTTTGTTTCAATATATTGTTTCGGTCACAAAGGAAATGAAAACAAAAACATTTCGTCTTATTTCAAAAACGTTTCGACCTGTTTCGAAAACATAATGGAACCGAATAAAAAATTTAAAATTTTTTTTTTCAAAATATTGTCTAAATATACCAAATATCTTGAAACACCTTGAAGTATTAGAATTTTAATTCCATCACTAATTCATTTCGGTCTCCTTTGAAACAGAACGATTCAGTTATTTCAACCATTTCGAAACGAAATTTTAATCCTTGACGAGCTCCAGACTAATGTTCAAGCGTGGCTTGATTAATTTTTGAATGAGCATGAACAAGCTATTAGCGAGCCGTATAGCTTGGTTCATTTTATGGCCAAACATTTGGAGCTCCACTGTCTTCAATATATTCAAATCAAGTGACTCTTCTCTCAAATGGTTTAAAAAGAAGACAACTGATGAAATAAGTTTTTCGTCACAGTTGGAAGAACCCAGCTTAAACCTCAGCATGGTCAACAAGACAGGTGCAAATTAGAACTCTGGAGAGAAAGGATAGATTGATGAACCGAGAGGTCACATTCAATCTCTTTAAGCTAAAAGGGCAGAAGACAAGGAGTAAGACAAGTAGTTAAGTGTTACACTATGCTACAGAAATCCCCTGCATAGTCTAAAAATCAAGCTCCTCTATGGCTTTACCATTCTAGGTTTTGAACGCCAGAAGTTAATTTCGAATAAAGTTTTTCAAGTGGAACCAAATATCATGAAAATATTTTTAATTGGGAATGCAGTAGGAAAATCAGGGTTTTGTCCCGATAGACAATCAGTATAAAATTTAAATTCCCACATATTCATCCCACTAGCAGAAGAAAGCTTACTATTTATTTCATCAAGTACTGCAAAAGTGACTCCGTTCGTCAAAATAGAAAGTGGATCAGGAATACAACTTTAATCAGAAGTTCTGTGTTCTCACCTGTGTTGTCAGGGTAACTATTGCGTTGTGGTCTAGAAATTAAGGCTCTTATTCCATAACAATGAATCAGATGTAAGTAGCATCCTTTTATGATTTGGCACTTATCCATCCTACGGAGGTTCTTAGACTTCAGGTGATAAGAATTTAGAATGACATAAAGAATTCACTAAAGGGTTTCCATGAAGCACGAATATGAATACCGGATACGGCTACGAAGGACATAGATATAGCAAAACCTAACAAAATACGATACGGATGTGGATACAGCCAACATACTTCTATAAAAGAATATATTTCATAGTTTTACTATTATCTGACAACTTCATAATTATAATTTTCAGTAGATTCTTGAATAGTAATACAAAAATAAGCAATTGTCATTTTCAAAGAGGGTGTTCTTGTTGTCCTTGAAAGTTTATTTCTCAAGCAATTTCTCTCTTTTCCAAAAATGTCAAATTTGTGGTGGGTAATGGAAAGAAAAATCGGTTTTGGGAGAATGTGTGGGTGGGTGAATCTTCTTTTACTCGTATGTTTTCTTAGTTTGTATCGATTGACTAGAGCCCAAAATTCTTCCATTGCAAGTATTGGTAGCATCTTATTTTTACTTGATTTCTTGGAATTTTAATTTCTTTAAAAGTTTGCATGATAGAGAAACTGTTGAGTTATCCTCTCTCTTATCCATTCTTGATAGCATTGCTTTGCATCAATCTTGTTGTATAAAAGATGTTGGTTTCTTTCTTCTTTGGGGATTTATCTTGCAAATATTTCTTTGATTCATAAATTGAAAGCTCTAATCTTCCAATTTGAGTCCTCAAAAATAATTTGAAAGTATTTGCATGGTTCCTTGTGCATAAGAAACTCAACACCAATGACGTGATTCAAATAAGAAGGTCATTGCTTTGTCTTCGTCCATATTAGTGGGCATTATGTTTAAATATGCGGGAGTGCATGGAAAATTAGTTCTTACATTGTCCTATATCTTCAATTTTATGGCATGGATTATTGTCAATTTTTGAGATTCCTTGGATGAAATCGAGAAGTTGTGGAGAATTGTTCATTATGAAATTTGATAGTTTTAGTTCTACCACTAGAGCTAAAATCTTTTGGAAAAGTGCGATAATGGCATTGTTTTGGGTGGTATGGTTGGAGAGAAATGGAAGAACCTTTAATGAAGGCGTGGCTTCTTGGATGAAATGTGACAAAAGATCTCTTTTTTTGGCATCTCCATGAGCATCTACTTCAAAAGAATTTGAAGGGACTCCACTATTCTTGATAAGAGACCATGGGGCACAAGGGTGCGAAAGGACTTGAGATGGTGTTATCCAATATTACCTAGATCGTGGGTCATTTTGGTATACGACACGGGTACAAGTACGCAGTACGATACTTTCTTTGATCCACGGTACGATGGGAGTAGGCTTAACTAGTACAGTATTTTGGGTCAAAATTTGTTTTGGAAGTTTTATTTAGATCGTTTTCACCACTATACAACATTATATATCATAGAACATCCATAAACACCAAGTCAGTTACCATTTAACTTACATTTCTGCTCGATTTTTTATTATCTAAAATATTATATAATTATAAATCTATATACACTTCGTTAATATGTATTTATATTTGTGCTATATGTACAATTTTGGATCGTATATTTTGGTGATCTGGATTGCAAACCCACCCCATATGGAATTATGGAAACTATGATGTTATCTCTATTGTATGTTCTTTTGACAATTGACTATTAATATTCTAGGATTACTCAAGTTTCTTCAAAGGTATATGATTTTTTATGTGTTGCATTAGATATGAATAGAAGAGGATAACGTAAAAAAAAAAATCTATAAATTGATCCATGAATTCACTTCAATATTTGAAGCATAATCATTTTGGATACATACATATCCATGAGATATTATATTTATCTATATTACTAATAAAAGTATCTTAACATGAAAAAATTTCAATTTCCTATATTATCCCTACTTAGATTCTTATACCCACTCATACCCTATTGTCTTATCTTATTTGATTTAAACAATGACAATTTACTACATCAATGGTGCATATTTCATGATAAATAGTATGCCATTACAAATCAAAGTTATGGAAGTTAAAAAGAGCTTAGTGCAAATGAAGGGACACAAAAAGTCATAAAATCCAAATGTTTAATAAATTGCAAAGGGCCTATGTGCCAATTATAAATCCATCCCACCCTCAATCCATAACAGCCACCCCAATTACACAAATTACAAGCAGTCCAATTTAATAACAAAATTTTCATTTTAAATTTGAAATACCAAAAATAAAAAATTGGAAAACATTGTCATGGTATTAAAATCAATTAAAACATGAAGGATTTGATTGTTCCAATTGAAATTTCAAGAATCAAGTTGAAACAGGACTCATACTTGAAGAGTATAAATCTTTAAAACATTCAAATAAAAATATACTTCAACCTAGGCCACGTGAAACGCACCTGTGCACCAACTAGTTACTATAAATGTCTGGTGCATATCTAATATGTAACCGAGTATCCAATAACTATCATATCCAATACGATATCCAATACCGATACGTCGACCTTAATAGAGTATCCGTAATTCTTAGCGATTTCAATTGTAGTGCAACAATATCTCATACAATAAGACGCCCACAGTAATTAGATAGGGTCTGCTTTTAGCCTGCGATAACAAGCACCAACAGATTGCAAATGACATTTTTTTCTCGGCAAGTAAACAATTTGGACCATTTCTCAATTTGTGCCAAGGTAGCTCTGCAAATTTAAAAAGACGGCAATGCAATTGGTATGGTAAAGCATTAATGAGGACTAATATCCACGTATTTTCAATCACATCCAAGTATTCTGAAGCATAATTGTGCCTACGAACCATTTTTTTTTTTTTTTTAAAGAAAATCGGTATATCCTCAACACCGGTGGGCCACAGAAAAAAGTTTCTTGGATGCCCACCTGAAACTTTTAATCCTTTTCTTCATAATACCTTTAGTCGAGAGTCAAGCCCATGTGCAGTAAGCTGTATGACTGTATCTCTATGCCTTTGGAGGGCTACCTACATCTTCATGAAAAATCTATCGTTCAAAGGGTGGCAACCTTCAACTTCCAATGCAGCAATGGCCTAGATCATCATCTGTTCCTAGTATGACCCAACAAACATTCACTAATTCAAATAATGCTATTCAACTCAACATGGAATGTACTGTTGATTCCTTAAAAACAATCAACCATCATGTATGACTTGGTAACAGTACTCCAGTTCTGACTGGAACTGACAGCATCCTTGATCCATCAAAAAACATACAGAACAGATATGGTCCAATTGGTAAGTGAAACTGCAGATATTTTTTCTATCCTACGAATGCCTAAATTTTGAACCCATCCAAAACTGAGGAATTTTATGGATGTCATACAGCAGCATGTTAGTTTTAGCAAAGGTAATAAAATCCAAATAACACAGCAAGGTAAGGATTATAGATTAAGTAGCAAAGTAGTGTCAAAAAGTACCTCTATCCTGGGCATGCTTAATTATTTGACTCATCCAACAGCAGCATGTTAATTTAGCAATATTAATTAAACCTAAATAACACACAAGGTAGACATTATGGACCATCAAAGCAGTGTCTCCAGTTCCTAGATCTCCAGCTTAAGAAACTTCTGAATATCCTTTCAGGGAGACAGAATGAGGACAATATCATACCATAACCATAGGTGTAATAGATAGATATCTACACAATAGGACTCCAAAGTATGCTGCCCATTAGTCCCAGCACATTGAGATGTTTTGAAAGACAGATCCCTGCCTCTAATGGGTGTAAAGAAATATCACAATTTTGCACTTGTGCTTTTTCAAAATAACAGTTACTGACCATCCAACGCACATCAGCTTATCAGCAATGTGAAAATATAGTCCAAAGATGTCACAGTATAAATTACCTGTGTTAGCTGTCTACTTTCATGATTTCCACGAAGTAGAGTAATGTTGGCAGGGTATCTGGGAGCAAACACGAACCAGGAAAAAACACATATAAATCAATATACAACAAAAACAATATTACCTTCTAAAGAAAGCATATTAAGTGGTGAACATGAAGGAGACAAATAGCAAAAACCCTGCCAACAAAAGTTACATACAAAAAAGATACATAAAATAAGAGAGTGATTAACAGCAGAACTGTAAGCCTAGCAAAAGAGACAAAATAGCAAAAACCCAATTCTCAACTATCGGCACACACTTGAGGCCAATGATCCTTAATAAGAAAGAAAAGTATCCCTTCAAAACCCTTCATCGTGGTAACCCAAACAGAAGCCATTAAAGTAATTTTATCCATAAATCTTCCCAACCAATCTCTCGCTCTTCAAAAATTCGCACATTTCTTTCCAACCATACCACCCAAAACAAGGGTAAAAGTTCATTTTTCCATAAAATCTTAGCTTTGTTGCTTTGACCAAAGCCATCAAAATAAATCTCAAATATTGAAGAACAATCTTTCGGACTCACCCAAGGAATACCAAATTGTCCCAATTACCTACTCCACAATTTGTAAACATAGGAACAAGGCAAAAAAAGATGATCCATACTTTCCTCCCTCCTTTACACATAGAACCATAGTTATCAAAATCGTATGATTCACAATTCGATTCGTACGATTCGGTTCAATACAGGTACAAAACGATTTGTATCTTATATGAGAATCGTTTTAGAGTTAAATCGCAACTGAATTGAACGATTCATACGATTCGATTCGCATCTCACGAATTGCACGATTCAATCACTTTTTTTTAAAACCCAAATTTTTAGCAAAACGATGTCGTTTTGTCCACTAAACAGAAAAACCACGCCATTTTGTTTACAGAGGAATCTACACCCTAATAAAAACTCAACCTCTTTACTCGTTCTCTCTCTCATGTGTCTAAAGTTCATCTTGCATTGTCTAAAGTTAAAGGTCACGGCTAAAGCTCTCGCATCATCGGTTGATTTTTGCTCTCAATTCTTTCATGGATAATTTGTTAGGTTCTAATTCTTTGTTTCAAAATGTTGGCCAGTATGTTTTCTCCCGATCAATTTTTTTATTTGTTCTTTTTCTATTCATGTTTGTAACCTAATCTATACTGGGTGTCACTATTTTGATTCTTGAATAACCATTGCTCTTTAATGAATTCTTTTTCAAATTGTTAAATTTAAAAATGGTTAAGTAAAAGATGAAAATGAAATAAAAGGCTTACGTCTTTCCATTTAGACGATGTGATTATGTCAATTGATTATTTTTAGAATGCAATAATGTTCAATATTCAATATTTTGTTTATTTTAAATATGTTAGTATTATTTTTTATTTTTGTTCAAAATTAGTATCGAACCTTACGATTCACGATTCGATACAATTCACGATTCTCAAATTTAGGATTCCGATTCACAATACGAATTGTGATTTAACAACTATGCATAGAACACCATAGTGATAATAGACAATGAGAAGGTTTTCTTTTTTGTAGCACATAATTGGTATTGAGTCTCTTATGTGCAAGCAACCAAACAAAAACTTGTTCAAGTTACATGAGCACACGAATTCAAATTCACCCTGGAGTAAGAAAAAGGGAAAAAACTAAAATTATACTCGAGAATGCAGGCATAAATCTCACAACTTGGACATCCACTTCAACAATAACGGATCAAAACTATCACCATTAATAGTGATTTGAACTAGTAATTTTTCATTTCCATGAACAGATAATATAAAGAGGGACATCCAGCTTTAATTTAGCAACAAAATTTCAAGCCCAAACTATTCTTTAATGCAGTAGGAGTGTTAGAGGCAATATGATGCTAATTTTTTTTTTATCTTAGCTGTTACTCTTCAGCCCGGCTGACCTTCTCTTTCACCTTTTGAATGGAAACAGGGTCAAGGCTCCCATCTCTAGTACCATTGAACTCCAAGTAATTTTTCTTACAATCTCAAACTGAAGTAAGGTCTCATTGGAATCCAGTCTATAATGATGTTGACACACATTTCAAACCCCTTAATCCAAAATGACTATTAATTGGATGAACCTGAGGTTTTTAGCAGAATCTTTAAGGTCTCATGGCAATTAATTCCATAGCAAGGAGGCACACCCAAAAACCAGGTCTATACCTCGCTTTGAGCAGCAAAAGAATCGTGAAAACTTCTAGACTATTGTACCCACGATCAACAAAATCTCCCTGCCAAGGAAATAGGAAATTTTACAATGCAACCACCAAGTAACAACTAAAACAAAGCAGCAAGATTAAGCACTGCGAAAATGAAAACAGACAATACAAGAAGTATACCATAAAAATATAATTTGTCTCTGGAACATGACCTCCAGTCTGGAACAGTTTCATCAGGTCATGGAATTGGCCATGGATGTCACCACACACTGTAACAGGACTATTGACAGGCTGCACATTTGATTCCTCAATCAAGATCTCTTTTACCTGACAAGTAAAGTATATATGCAACGTGTAATATTAGTTCATACAAATTTTATGGGGTTTCTTTGAAAGATACTCAACGCTGCTCAATAAAGCCCTTATAGCAACCACATGGGGAGAAAATTAAAATACAAAGGCAAACCTCGTTACTTTAACAAGAAACAAGAATTTCTGTCAAAGTAGAGAAATAAAAAGAACAAAATGAAACATACTTCCCAAAAGAAAAAGGCGGTAAAACCTAACAAAATAGGATACAGATACGACCGGAATACGCCTACAACAAAATATATTTAGGTAAATTACATTCACACCCTCTGACATTTGGCTTTATTATGCGGACACCCCCTCACATTTTAAATATTACACTGAAACCCCTTAACATTTGAACACGTGTGATAGCCGCACCCCTTTTGTTTAACCGACGTTAACAATTTTCTTAAAAAGACTTTTTTACCCTTGTATATCATTGAGATTAACCAATGCCCATATCTAATCTATTAAACTCACCACTCTATTTGACTTAGTCAAAATAAATAAATTAAAAAAAAAATCAAAACCTCCACACCACTCAAAAACCCCAGCCTCAATCCTAACTCTAATCATCTTCTTCCTCCATCCCCTTCACTACCCCCACAAATCAAACCCAACCCTAGCCATTTGTTCCCCTCTCTTCCAGCACAGAGACCATTCCATTGCACCCAACCACCAACCCCACAAACTCCCGTACGTCGTTGCTCCTCCGTCACCCCCCACCCCATTGCACCCTCCACCTGAGGTCGGTGACCTTGCCAATAAATTGTGAAAAGGGTGTGGGTAACGGAGGTTTGGTGGTAGAAAGTGGTGGCTGGAACTTAGATATGAAAATTTCAAAATCTCTCTCTTTCTCTCTCTCTCTCTAGGACCATTGGAGAACTCAAATCTGAAAAATCTAAAGAACCCAAATCAATAAAAAGATCTCAAAAATTGAAAAATTAGACTCTATGGAAAATCAAACACTTCTGAACTTGATCTTAGGTCTGAAAAATTAAGTTGTCTCACCCCTCTTGTGTGATGCCGATGACTAAAAGGGGTGGGCAGCTGAGTTGGGTTGCCTGTTTTGCTATGTGTTGGCTGTGCCTTGGAGGAGGTAAATTCGGTTTGAAATTTGGCAATGGTGGCTGTGATGGTGGGAGCTACTGGGGTAGGAGTCTTAGGAGTTGGGATGGTGAAACTGGTGTGATGGGAGTGGTGGTAAGGTAACAAGGGTTGGTCGTTGTGGGCGGTAGATGCCGATGGAAACTGGTGGTGGTTGTGGTGTTAAGACATAATTTTAGCAAGGTAAATTTGGTATAATCATTGAAATTTGATAAAGGTTGTTGTTAATTCAAAATAAATTAACGTTATTAGTTTAATCGATAAGATTGAATTGGTGATAAAATTATAATGTTTAATTTTAATTAGGTGTTAAATTTGTTTAAGTGTTAACTGTTAAGTTTAATTTGAATTAAGTGTTAAATTCGTTTAATTAAGGTCTGATTTGTAATTTAGTACACTTGAGTTTTTTTTACCTCAGAAAGGAGGGTATGATTGTCATTTTTTTACTTTTGCTAACGACATCCATTATTTGACGAAATTTGGGGTCTTAGTGTAATTTTTGAAATGTGAAGGGGTGTTCATATAATAAAACTAAATGTCAGGGGGTGTCAATGTAATTTACCCAATATATTTTATATTTTTAATAAAATTGATAATTTGATTATCCACAAATTTAGTGTGACTAGTTAAGGAAACCAAAGCCAACATTTAACCAATTGGTTTGCTTAGAAGTACTTATTGCCAAGAGATAGGGCATATCTAATCCACTTTATGTTATTTTGACATGCGTCAATATATAATACTTCAGAAAATCTTGCATGTCATCCATACTCTATAGAATTAAAACTAAACAATATACACATGATTCTGCATATCCACTTTCATTACCATATACAAACCATATTCATCTTGGATACTCATATCCAAGAGGCCAAGACATAGCCAAAAATAAAAAGAATTATTGGAATACATATCGAGTATCCAATGAGCATCGTATTTCATATGGTTTAACTCAGTGAGTTGTATCATATACCTTATGTATTGGAATATCTCTTATGACATGTATCACGTATCATACGATACTACAACCTTGATGAGAACCATTTTTTATCAAATAAAATGACCACACATAAATTCCCAATTTGATGGCATCAGTGTTTTGAAAAGTGCGTCTAAACGCTCGCCTAGGCGAGACAAGGCATTCTCAGGTCGCCTAGAACAGTCCTAGCAAAGAGACATCAAGAGAAACGAGAAAAAAGCGAACCTAGACAAACAAGCAATCGTTTGACAAAATTTTTTGATTTTTTGTCTTCTTCTGATCTTGTGATTCTTTCCCTTCTCGTGACACTCACCGATGACAAGGAAGCTCACTGCATTAGACTCCTCTAGAATCAGACTGAAATACTCATAGTGACGATATGTTTTCTTCCCATACTTCTTCTTCTTCTTCTAATTTTCTGATTTTATGATTCTTCTCCTCTTTCTACTTCTTCCCCTTTCTTCTTCTAATTTTCTGGAACTCTGTTTTTGTTTTTTTTTTCTATGATGCTGCTTCTGTTGGAACCCTTGGAATCCTGTTTCTGTTTTTCTTTTTTTTGTGTAAACATTTTCTACGTCTGATGGAATACTATTTCATTTTTTTTATTGTGATGGTTTTATTGCTTCTCATTTGCTAGAACTATCTTTCTATTTTTTTGCATTTGTTATGTTGTGTTATGCTCATTTGTTTTATTATGTTCATTTGTTCTGTTGTGTTATGTTCACTTATTCTGCTGTGTTATGCTCATTTATTCGGTTGTGTTATGTGTTATGCTCATTCCTATTTATTATTCTATTTGATTATATTCTGGAATTTTATCATTAAGGTTCAATATGTTTCTTGGACTAATATGTTATGTTTTTCTATCATTTGTTCTATAATTAAACTAAAATATTTGCTTGTTTTTAAACTGTTCGCTTCGCTTCAATGAAACGTTCACTTCGTCTCTCACTTCTCGCCTAAACCTCAAGTGAGCAGTTTGCTTTATGCCTTAAATAACACTGGGTGGCATGACTAGCCTATAAAATGCAAGAATAGTATCTACTTAGAATGCCTAGGACTGAACACCTTCATTTCTTAACTAATCAAATTTACCAAGAGAGCAACCATAAGAGTCTAATGAGAATTGCCCCCTCCTTTTCTCTCTCTCTCTCTCTCTCTCTCTCTCTCTCTCTCAAGGGTGGACACTTTTTAAGCAAGAGCAAAGCTCATTTTCTAAGGTCGAGAAACAACTGCACTAACCCGATCACTAGGGAAACTACAAAACTCCTTAAATTCGATTGTTATAAAAACAACGGAGAAGTCCACCAAAGCACTTTATCCTTAAGCTCAACTTGTGAATAAAACTTTGTCCTTCATGGTAGAAGAATTTCCTCCCAATTCGAATTACCATTACTTTTTCGAAAACAATAGCTAGCTATTGAATTGAAGAGGCTTTTGATGGAAAAAGAAGCAATTGAGCATAATTGATAATATATTATGCAAATGCTACCCTTGTTGGTCAATTGCCTACCAATCAAGGCAATGGAAATTGGACTTTTTGATTGGGTGGGAAAAATTGGTGTATTGCGAATAACATAATTTGCTTTTTAATAGGAGACAAATAGAAGTTTGGATTTTTAGGCAAAAAATTTCCATATGAGCAATGTAGAGAGGATAACAAACAAATTAGAATGTATTGGGAGAATGGCCATTGATATAAGTGGGGCTTCAGTTAGAACTTAGAAGCAAAGTCCTTGGTCCGCCAATGATTCTCAGTATGCACACAAGATGCTTAACCTCCAATTTTTAAAATTGAGTAGAGTCTCTAATGGTAGTCTTAGGTTTAAGGATCTAGGTTAGTGATAGAAACTCTCACGATAGAAAATAATTTTTCTCTCTTAAAAATCTCGCAAGAGGCTTAACCTACTTGTGAGAAAAGCTTTACCTATTTATAGATCTAAAATAAGAACAGTTTTGGTAAACAAGAAAATTTTGATTCTCGAATGACCGCCAGATCAATGGGATGGCAGGCATAGGATAGTGGTCATTAAAAAGAAAATCCAGTTTCAATCCCGACCATGAGCATTGACCGCTCGAGTGACCATGAGCTGTATGTACTCCTCCGTGGCCTTTTCTCATCTTATTCCCTAAGTCATAAAAAAGACCGCCTAAGTGAAGACTGTCGAGCACATATCAGTCCCTATCGGTTTTAAAACATAAAACCAAGCAAAAAAATTGTCCCCTTGAGCACTAAAGGGTGTTGCTCAAGAGGGGTCCAATAATTATTCAATCTATATTTTCAAAGCACAAAATAGTATAGAAAAACTTTTCTTTTCAAAATACCTAGGAGCCCCACTCGGATTGCTTTCAATTCCATTTTCATCCTAATTATTCTAAATTAAAAATAACTAATGGTTCATCTTAGGTATCTAAGTCATTACATTTGTCCTAAGCATGAAGGTGCAGACAAAGTTTGAATATGTTGCTTTGATGCTTAATCTCCTTCCTTTAATGACGTTTTCAAATCTTTAACTTGATAACATCATGATCATGGAAAAAGTTGAAATTTATAATGGACTCCACGAAATTAACCAATTACAAAATGTGATCTAACATAGACTAATATAATACTTGAGCTAAGATAGAGTTATATCTTCAAGACATTTGTTTTCAGCCTTCAATCTTGAGCTCCAATCGACAAGTCTTACAATCCCCTTCATTACTCACACGCACCTAGACTTCTACTTTTATATCAGTCTTAATATCTCATTATTCACCAACTCCATTAACACTAATTCTTTTCACTATCTCCCAACTATTCCTTCTCAATCTCTATCTTTGAGTTAATCAATCCTTACTGACTTTCATAAGCCTCTCCATTCTACTCACGTTACATATAATATTGAATCCCCATAATTTAATCCAGTACAAATATATTTCTTATACTATAATAGAATAAAGATAGAACGTCAAAAATACAATAAAATCTCTCAAATCAGTACCACAAGATCTCTTATAATATAATCATAGCCTAAACAAAATCTTTGGTTAAGATTTTAGAAAAGATAGAAAAAATGGTGAAGAAGATGACGATGGATTTTTTATGAAAAAAAAGGTGAAGGAAAGAAAGATCACTTAGCCAAGAGGTAGTGTCTAGTTCTAGAATGAAGAGGAGATTGACATCAACTATTAAGCAATTTGTTTAAGAGAAACAAATCTTGGCTATGAAAGTGTTTCGAGTACCCATTTCTCTTGTATCCATCAAAACTGAACTGTGACGTGTTGTTAAAAAAGATGGTTCTCTTCTGTAATTTATACCCCTACTTTCTTTATTTTACCATTGCATGGATTTCTTGTCCAGCATCGTTGAACCTTTCCTCTCTCTAACAAAAGTTTTTGTTTCTTATCAAAAAAATAAAAAAAATACAATTGCTAGGGCAGCCACATGAAGCTTATTCAAATGGGCAGGCAAACTTAGCCACTTTAATGCAAATGATGTCAAAGTGTTAAATGTAGATAATATACAGTCGCACACCCAACAAAACCAAACTAATGACCCTTTAAAAATGTACTATTGGGGAGAAATACCATGACAAGGATATCTTCTATGATCAATATGTACAAACGAAAGCGCATATGTATTGATAAAGCCCTAATTACTAAACCCTAATCATGCATCAGCTTCGACCATAATATTAATCCAGTGACAGAAAGATATGTAGAGAGAGATAGTATAAAAGACATACATATTCACATAAAAGTTGAAGTTCGTCTTCGGACAAGTGCTGGCCCTCTTTCACCTTCGATATCCACAGATCCAAATCCATCGTCCCACTCCCCTCCTTGTATATATATATATATATAAGTGCGCTAGAGGTGAAGAGTAATACGGAGCCGATTGGCTGCTATCTAAGGCTTTCTCGCCCTCAAGGACCAAAGGACGGAGAGGGAGAGGGAGAGGGAGAGGGGGGGGAGAGAGAGAGAGAGAGAGAGAGAGAGCAACCTTTTCCCAGATTTTAATTGGGAACACCAGATGTTTTTTTCAGACGAGGTAGACTCCGTTACCCCAACTCCATTTTTTGGAATATTCAATTCAATCGCCCAACTGATATCAACATGGCCCCGCCGAACATTCTCGATAAAATTACATTAGCTCCAATCATTATTCTTTTGGCACAGTTTTAACGCCTGATTTATAGAGAAAATATTCAATGTAACCCTGGTGTCAATAATTTAACGGAGAATTACGCTAAGATCTTGAGATTTGCGATTTAATCCCTCAAATTCCCTGTTGTTCAAGTCTAAGTATATTCGTTAATAAATTACATTCAGACTCTTTAAAATTTATAGACATATAATATTTAAATCTTTCAAATTTAAAATATTATACTTAGACTAAAAATAATTCAATCATAGATAGTATATTAAATATTTTAGAGTTTGCAACCATATTCATGTTCTATTATGATATTTATTAAAATAAAATTAAAAATAAAAATTTTATTTTTTCATAAAAAATCATAATTATTATATAATTATACTATCTATTCAAATTTAATTTGATCATTTAAATGACCAAATTAAACTACAAAATTACCTCAATTAAAGCTAGAATATATTGTGTCTATTACAGTTTCATCTCTTATTTAATTTTTTTAGTTTTATTCCAATAGATAGTATAATTGTATACTAATTATGATTTTTAAAAAAAAACTAAATGTTTATTTTTGATTTTATTTCAATAAATGACATAATAGAATATGAATTTTGGTTGTAAAATTCATGTTTTATTATGAATGACTTAGACCATTTGTTTATTTTGTTAGTTTTATTACAATAGATAGTATAAATATATACTAATTACGATTTTTTAAGAAAAAATTGACTTTTATTTTTAATTTTATTTCAATAAATTATACAATAGAACATGAATTTTGATTTTAAAATTTAAAATATTTGATATTTTATCTTTAATTAGAGTATTTTTGGTTTTAGTATAACATTTTAAATTTGAGAAGTTTAAGTATTATATACCTATAAATTTCAAGGGGTCTGAGTGTAATTTACTAACGGATATTTGACTGTAAGGGTGTAAATATTACACACATACAAACTTTAGGAAGTTTGTGTGATATATTTCAAACGTCAGGGATCTGAGTGATTAATTGGCAAACCTTAGGGAGTCTGAGTGTAATTTAGTAAATTGTATTATTTTAATAACAATTAATAATTACCTTACTAATAAATATCATATTGGAATAGTGGATTTTATCAATTATATTTGATATTTTATTATTAATTGATAATACCACGTGATATCACTATTATACCAGATATTTACTTCGGTTTGTATAATATAATTTTTAGGATACAATATGCTTTGACCCCCCTCCATTGTGTCACTTAATAGATAGACACCCTTCAGTATAACTATCTAATAAGATAGTTAGCAATTTGAATTTTATTTCATGTATTTTTCTTGTCTATTTCTATCACATCACCCATTTTTATTAATAGTTGAACCAAAGTTTTAAAACCCGAGGTTGGGCCAACGAATTGACGCAGAAACCCAGTAAACTAGACACTAAACCGGGTCGGTTCAACAATTAGATCGTTTAAGCAACAAACTCGACCAAGACTCGTTGAACCAAACTGGTTTTGTTTTAACCGTTCATACCAGGTGTATTGACACCGTCCGGGTTAGAGAAAGCCCCTATAAATTATAAATTTTTGGGCATTTTTGCCCTAGTTCACTATTCAACTCTAAAACTTTTCACTCATCTCTCTCTCTCTCCACCCACAGAATTGCATCGTGGTCTCTTAATCACCCAAGATCCGAGCATTCTAGCAGTCACTCTCCAATCTTGATCCCTCTTTCTCTCGATCTATCGATCATCTTTTCATCTCGAGCATCTATGTGTCTAGAAAATCTTTATCAACAACACAACCGTCTTGTTTCTCATTTGTAAATTTGTTGGATTTGATTGCAAATAGATCTTTGATATGGATTGATGCATCTCTGTGAAATCCTCGCATGGATGGCTCGATCTAGAGTCACAATGGCATTTCGAGTGCTTTGCATTTCATTGTCACGACATATTTTGCCATCTGTTTCGTTGTTGTTAGGTTCTTCCTTGACATATTCTTCTTTCGTGTAAGGGTTATTTGCTTGACTTCAAAAATGGTGCTCCCAAGTGCAAGTGGTAAGTGTAGTAATAATCTTGGTAAAATTGAGGTTGATCCATAGGGAATTGATTATATATAGGAAGAAAAAAATAATTTTAAGGCAGTTGAAATTGGGTAATTGTAACAAATTGTAGGAAATTTCTTATGAGGAATAGATACTCTCTAGTTTTGTGATCAGGAATTATTCATGTATATCAACTATCATACTTATGCAATACATATTATCTATGTTGACTTGCAACGTCGATGTAATCAGCTGAAAAATATAACTTTGAAAACTAAAAGTTGATTGATATAAAAATATGAATTTAAGAACTAGTATTGTAAAACTAGCAGAGAGTTATAAGAATTACCCATACCAAGAAACTAATCCAGGTAACGAATAATCAAATAAGTATACAAATTACAATACTTTGATCTTGTACTTATCTGTCAATTGCCCCAAGTTTTATTTCTTGTCCCTTTGTAGCTAGACAAAGTGGGGATCTCCAATGAGTTCTCTGGCTACATCCTACATGTTGTACACTGTGGTCAAAATGTACTATGGCCTTAGTACCACATTCACCTTTGCCACTCTGAATATCATCATGGAGTCAACTATGAAACTAACACCCTTGGCAGTAGTCTTAAACCTCATCGAATATATCCTTTCAATATTCGAATAGAAACTCATGAATTAGTGGGGTTGTTCCTTAGCCAAACATCTTTAAAAAATCACCCCACCCCTAGTTATCACAATCTCCTCAATCTTGTATCCAATAAACTCCTCCTAAACCAAACATCGCTTCATCACGATGGGACAAGAAACTAAGTAATGAATGTATTTTTGCTTAGCCTTCTAAGTAGGAAAACAGGAGGGATCATAATGGTGTTGAACCTCGTACTCATCTATCCACACCCCTAGTTCCCACACAGCGGGTTGGGCCACTCGTGTAGCTACACATTGGATTGGAGTCTATCAACATTTTTCCTCTTTGTTGGCATGGTGGGAAAGCTTGAAAATTTAAGGGTTTTGAAGAAAACCCAAGTTTTGGAAACATTGGATTAGAGGAAAATTTGTTGATTCTTCTTAAAGATCTTGAATACCTGAAGCTTTGGGGAAGATTTGAAGTGAAAATCTTGAGTTTTGGTTGAAGAATCCATGTTGGAGATGCTCTAGAACACTTGACTATGGAAGGTTTTAGAGGTTTTTGTTGGAATGGAGAGGCTGAAGATGAAGTTGGTATTTATAAACTAGTACGTGCATCCGGACGGAGAAGACGTGTCCAGATGGAGGTGTTAATTTTTCGCACCTTCCCAAGGAGTTATGTCATTTGATGTTTCATGACTTTGACTATTCAAGAGGCGTGTCGGAATGGAAGGCTTGTGTACGGACATTGATAAATCTCTAGACTATGAGAAAGTGTGTTTAAATTTTTTGTTTTAGATAATCCTTGTTATTAGAGTTTTAATGGGTATTAGATGTATTTTGTTATTATTAGATATATATTTAGTCGTCCAAGCCAAACTCTCCCACGCCTATTACTTTATTATTATGGGTTTATGAGAAAAAGTAAGAGTGAGTGAGTATGAGGTAGATAGAGAGAGATATATGAGAGAGTGTGTTTAAAACCTATGAGAGATATGAGAAAGAGTTGTAAAATGAATGAAAATTCAATTAGGATCATATAGGTATCGATATAGATAAATAGATAGATAGATATAGGATGACATATGTTAATGAATCTATAATTTATTAGAGATAATCCTTGTTATTAGAGTGTTAATGGGTATTAGATATATATATATATATAGTCGTCCAATAGAGAATTATACGAGAGAGAGAGATGAGAGAGTGTATGTTTAAAATGTGTGAGAGATTGGAGAGAGAGAGAGAGTATAAGATAAAGAGAAAGGGAGTTATATGAGATATGAGAATCTTAGAGTTGTAAAAGGAATGAAAGTCCAATTAGGATCGTCGGATAAATAATCCTCAAAAGATCTAAGCTGCGAAAAGTTCAAGACAAACAATTAGCTCCCTTATTAGATAGATAGTAGAACTAATGATTTGTTAATTTTACAGATTAGGTTACATCGTCAATAACGTTCCTTCCTGTCACCTATTTGCTAGGTACCGGTACCTACATGTCGTGGTACCGGTACCTGAGCCCACTGTCCATCAAGGTATCGGTACCTTATGCCTTGGTACCGGTACTAAGCCCACTAGAATCCAGGAATTGGTACCCGTTTGTCGAGGTACCGATATCTAGGCCATCCAACAATGTGGTACCGGTACTTAATTAATTTGGTACTGGTACTTAGGCCCAGATTTTTCGTAATTCTTTCCTACCTTTAACCTTTAACCATTCAATCTCATTCCGAGTTCATCTAAATTCATATAGCATTCAATTATACTCAAAATATAATCCATAAGAGTTCATTACCTGTCCTTTTAATAAAATTTACAAGTGCAAAATAAATTACACCATTGTTTTACAAAAATATAATTTAAAGCCATATTCCAACTTCTTCTCAACAAGGACCCATGTGAGGGCCGTCCACTAGTACTTGTCCCGCACCTGAAATGTTGTTCCTATAAAGGGTGAGTCACTCTCAATAGGGTATCTCCTAAAGAGGCTACTCCCCAACCTAGATGCATATGAAATATTCAAATGCAATAAATCAATCAATCAAACATCAATTCAAGAATATGCAATCCATAATGGATTTCACAATGCCATGCAATGTCATGAGATAATACTCACACATGCAATGTGATAGAGCTGTATATTAAAAGCTTACTTTTTATAGTGAAATTCGTTTTAT
Organism: Ilex paraguariensis; assembly: GCA_963454935.2. NCBI lineage: Eukaryota > Viridiplantae > Streptophyta > Magnoliopsida > Aquifoliales > Aquifoliaceae > Ilex > Ilex paraguariensis. Next base: position 144,097 of record CAUOFW020010091.1, read on the forward strand.
TAGTTAATAGAAGTTTGTCATTTCTATTTTATTGAGAATCTATGTGAGCAAAATGTTTGCCTTATATTTGATATATGGTATGCATATGTGTCTTATATTTTACATTGTAAATAATCTATTGTGTAGAGTTCGGCTTATGCACAGAAGACCAGATTATTATATCCTTGTATAATATGAGTATATGTTCACAATTCTAGATATAATTGGACACACTATCAGTATGATTGTAGTGTAATATTCTGGCATAGTCCATCTTAACTGTAAGAGACTATTTCATGTCTCAGATTATTGTACTAGTACACTTTGTGTATTGAATAGACCTATGTTGAGGTTATTTTCTTTTACTGATTTAGTAAGATAATAAATGTCTCATGATTATTATGATTGCTTATACTTTTAATCCCGAAATATTTATTTGCCACATGCATATAATGCTTGTCACTTTAATTCATCAAAGAGTGAGATTCATACTGAGTCAATAAGATCGGTGAATTAGGAGACGATACTATTTATTTGGTGGAAATTAATTATTAAAAGAACCACATCCTAGTATTTAAATGAGTTAATGATGTCCTCTTGAGGAAGCTCATAAGTTTTATCCATGTCAAATCCTGCAGGTAGATTTTATTATCTGACATGATAAATAAGTTGAGTGGTAAGGTTTCAAGAAATAAAAGAAGTCAATTAAATATAATTGTCAGTAATTTATTTAATTGATGGATATTTGTAATCTTAAACGTGAGGAGATTATTAAGCATATAATAATAAGGAGCATGAATATAATTTTGAGATAAGACTTAGGACATCAATAATAAGTTTTTAGAGGAATAATTTATTATTAATGAGATGTAGGATGTTTGTTTTGGGTTGAACATAGGAATCATAGGCCCATTAGAATCTCAATCTTTATTTCTTCTTAGGGTTTATGTTGTAGCCTATATATAGATATCTAGGCTCTCTAAATCAGCATCAATTTTTTACTCACATTTTTTAGAGAGGTTAAGAGAGAGAGAGCAAAAGTTTGGAGGTCCTTGCAGCCCACCCTACATTTGGATTTTGACGTTGGGGGATATACGACAGAAGGCCGTGAGATTCGTCAAGTTGTCATCCATGTTTGTTGTTAATTTTTGCGTTTGTGCTAAGACGAGATCAATCCAGAGCGATCTCGAAGGTAAACCTTAACTCCTTCTTGTAGGGTTTTAAAGAAATTTTTTTTTGTATTCGATACATATGCGCTGTCAATAATTCTTGGGATTTCCATACCAACAAGGCAACCCGAGCCCTCAACTAGATCCCATAACATATGCAATGTCATGCATATGCATCGAGCATTCCAAGCTCTTGTCATTGATGGTACATATCCAATGACTACTGATAAATCCTGGGTTTTTCTTGGGGTAGATATTTATGGACTACCACCAATGGGTACCCAACCACATCTCTGGACTTCCACTAACGGCTCCACGTATGCCAACACACTTTATGGACTCAATACTAATGGAGCGCGTATCCAAAATTACCGGGTCTTGCACTCGAGGAAAAATCTAGCCCTTATTGCTAACCACAAGCCTTATTTTTTATGCAACTCATGCGACTCAGTTGAACCTTGGTCCAACTTTCCTGAGCCCACGTATCATTCACCAAGAATGGTGTTTGATCAAACCATGTACACACTACACTGAAGTCGAATGCCCACGAACATGATTCTACCTGTGCATATGCAAATGTAATGAACAACTGTATTTTACATCACTATACAATCAAGTTTTCAATTGCAATTACAACTTCATGTTCAAGATATCATGAGCACATGATGAACAATTTCAATGTCTTTCAACATTTCCAAATCTTCAATGTAGCTTATATCATTAACCATATAATTACATCCCAAAATCTCGATAGAGCATGTTATATTAATTTCATTCAAATAACATGCATATATTATTTAGGAGATTTTATCAAACACCCATAAGACACAAAATCATGTAAACACATAGCATGCTCAATTCATCACATTTCTCATGAAATTACCAACGAAAAATTTCAACAAAACCAATACATTATAGAATTGATTTTATCCATTCTTATATCAATTCCTATACTCTAGTTATACTAGAAGTATATTTAGATAGGAGATTTCATCTCTAATCATGCTACCCATTTCATATACAACCTTAGGTTGAAAATAAATCTAGTTAGGAAAGGAACCCTACCTCTTGAAACGTAATAAATGTAGTAGAAAGCTCCAATCACCCAACTCAAGCTTCAAAGCCTTAATCCCCAAAATCTAGATCTTGAGACTTTGGCGAAACTTACAATCTTTGGTATGTACTTGTAGCTCTTGTAGCGTAAAAGATTTGTTGTTATTGACCCATAGCAATCTGAATGACGAATTTCCCTAGAATGCAAGGAGAAATGAAGGAAAACCCTTGCTTTCTCTCTCTCCTTCTCTATCTTCTTCTTCCTCTCTCTCTCTCTCTCTCTCTCTCTCTGGAAAACCCAACAAAAAATTGGGAAAATTTTAATTTTCCCCCCTTTTTTATACTCCCTAATGCTTGGCTCTCTTTAAACCACATGTCCCGTCTTTTATGACCTGATTTTATCCCGAATCAATTAAATCTCATTGTGTTATATTCAATATATTTTATTTGAACTAAATTTAAATTATTTTCCTTGTTTCATTAATAAAATCTTATCGCGTTTATTTTAGTCGTGTTACGCCCGATCGCATTATAAAACGCAAAAAAAAAATAAAAAAATTCGATGTCTCAGAATTCAACAAAAATTGACTAGGTAACAAGATTTCGTGAGACAAATCCAATGGTGAAGTTAGTTTCATCATTCGAGTTCTAAAAAAATTTGATTTTTCAACCTGCACAGTAACGGCTAATTACTATTTTACCCTTTCACAATAAAATTTTTAAATTTTCTCGAATTTTACAGACACTACTTTAGTATTTTAGCCATAACCTTTTACTCTGAACTCTAATTAAGCTGATTTTTTTGTAGTAGCAACTAGATTTCAAGGGCTACAAAAATGTTAATACCATCTAGACGCCCCTTGGAACCGTCCAGACGCCACTCCCTACCATGAAACCTTATTTTATCAAAAAAAAAAAAAAAAGAGACTTGGCACCGTCTAAATGCCCCAGGCACCATCCAAATGCCACCTTAAAAATGGCCCCGATCAGTTTTAGGGGTTTTCTCCATTTTCACACTATAAATACCATAAGGACATCCCTTTAGTCATGCTTCATCATTTTTCAATCCTAGGCAACCCTAGAGAGTTAGACAGAATGAGAAAATACAAGATTCGAAGGGATTCTCACACTTAGGGTTTCTTCCTAAACTTGTTCATTGAGGCTAGAGTTAATGTATATGTATTTTTTTTATTCTAAACTATATGTATATGATATGTAATCATGGGTTCTTGGTTTTCTTGCAAATTGTACCATGTTTTGAATGAGATTATTGGTTGATAGTCATTAAACTCTCATTTTTGTTATAAAAACTCTAGTTTTCAAGAAATAACGGCTTTACATTTGATATTCCATAGTTCTTGTTTTGAAAACTCTAGTAGTTGATTTTGAACAATAAAATTGCATTTCTTGATGATCTCTTGCATATTTTCTTGAAAGATGCCATTAGAAAACACTAGTGGAATTATGGTTCTTAGATTACGTATAATTTGGTTAATTGGTTTGAAATATTATCTCTTGTATGGATGGTTTGATGAATATGGATGACCATTGATCGTGTATCGTGAGTGGGTAGATGCATTTCTTATTCCGAGTAGGTTTGAAGATTCCCTACCACTCATAGTGGAGTTGGTACCTTGCGAGGACCAAACCAGTATTCATTCACGAGTATCGAGGTTAAGGGCTAATATACTATTTATGGGTTGAATTTGTCACAGTTGATACATCGGCATACACCCTTCCTCAGAGTGTGTATCCTTGCAAAGATTGGTTGTATGAATGTGGGTCAGGATATTCTCAATTTGTGTATTCATGCTAAGTCTACTTGTATACCTGAGATAGATGTTTGGAATTGGCTTATGGATTGAAAGTTGGTTTTACTTCCCTATTTGATTTATTATTTTAAACATAAACATGAGATTTGATAAATTGTCACTATTTTTAATTCAAAAGTTGTATATGATATTTTTTAAAGTGGGACCAACCTATTTTATATATTTTCAAAACCTTGTCCGAGTTTAAGAGGATGTAATTACAAAGATTAGTGCTCACCTTCTACAAACAATATCTTTTTTAGATTATAGTTTAGAGGAAGAGCTCGGATTGGATGAGCAGGTAAATTGGAAAGTTTAGACTGATGAGGACGTGGATTCCGAAATAGACGTTTAGAATTGTTTTCTTTATGCTCTAGCTTGCGAGGTTAATTATAAGACAATGTTAAGTATATTGCTTTATTTATTCCGCTGCAAGACTATTTGATTTTTTGATGTAATTGCCAAAGTTTGGCATTTTTGTTTTAGATTATGCTTTAGTTTTGTTGGATGATGAATGAAATTTCTTTTATTCCTTGATTTTATTAATTTCCCTCATGGTATGAATGGTTTATGGATAGTAATGCTTTCTGGAGTGGGTTTTGGAGCGTTACCAATTTGGTATCAAAACTTGGGAATTAGGTGTTATATGGGAGCTGTAGGTTGTATGAACTACCATTGGAGTGTTAGGTTAGGTTGAAGAAACTCTAGGCTTGAATTTGTTTTAAGTTATTTGTTTATAAGATAAGTGTGATTTGTTATTTAGTTGGCTTAGGGATTAATTATTTGTTTGAATTCATGAAATAGCTAGCTTAGGATCTTTATGCAAGTGATATAATCTATATTGGAGATGGTTATGAGATAGGATTTATGACAAAAGACATCCAAACTCAAATTGGACAACTATAGTTGAACCAACAGTCAAGTAGATTACCTTTCACTAATAGGACCATAACTATTTGTTGAAAATTCCAAATTATGCACCATTTTTTTGTTAGAAGCTTAACTCGTATATCTTTCCAACCATATATGTCACACATGTAAGGAATACCTGAGTTAAATCAGTTCATTCTTTAAAGTTGATCAAAAATATGCATTGTGTTATTCCTTGGATAGCAAAGTGTCAAACCTTTTTTCTTAGACTTTGAAGGACTTATCCTTAAGCAAGCTTCCACACTATTTAGGCTTTGATTTAGAGATACCTCCATGTTGATTGAAGTTTTTTGATGGATAACAATATAAAATGTGACTATAATTTAGTACCTTGTTGACTCTATGTATTCTTTTCTGCTATTAGTGTTGAATATATTTTTTGAAGTCAAGGACACGTGACAATTCAATTTGGATGTGTGGAGGTAAGGTAAACTTAGATTTTTTTTTAATATGGACTAAGTTTTGAATAAAAAGGTTAGGAAAAGTTATATATGTTATTCAAAGGTAATAGAAATTGAAAGGCGATAGTGAAGTAACCTCGAATGGGAGCCTATTTTTGGAATAATAACTGGAATTGTGGTTATAGGTCTTAAATGGATAGGAGGTTGTTTCATAACTGCATGCTTAAGGTTCCCAATATTAATTTGAAAATAGTAGAGAATGTTGATTAAATTTAATTTGGAAGTACTAATGGTTTAGAAGGGTCATAAATAAGATACTTATTGAGGAAGATATGCTTAGGTAATCTTATTTCTTGGTGGGCTCAGTTCATTACACTTATACTCTCTAAAATATTAACAAATAAGAATCTCTTGGTTGAGTTTGGAGTTAATAGTTAACTTGTATTTACAATTTTTGATTGGACATTTGAGATCGAGTTATGGAAACGAACTTATAGACATGTAAAAAGGAAATCTAGAAAGTCTGACTAAGTTGTAGTAGTTACCTTTGACCTTATATATTGTAGGATTAATGATTATAGATGTTTAAAAGCTCGAGGTCGGATATGACTATAACGCCCCAAAAACCCCCGTGGGTGACATTACATTCTAAAAACCATTTACCGTATGAGAGCATTAAGTTTCATTCATCACGACGAAAGTTTCATTCATCAACCATTCATATTTTAACAAAATTTGGGCAGAGTCTCCTTTGTACGGGGAGCTCTACCCAAAACACAACCTGTACAATTATATTACAATTGACCACACCGGGTCCACATATGCATAACTATTGACCACACCGGGTCCATTTTTCCATCATAAAATAAACTTGCATTCATCATATGTCATATCCACACTATCATCCCAAATTAATAAGTCTAATATTGGCCTTTACATCTCCAAAATGTAATAATATAACGCAGCGGAAATAACAGAAATGAACTAGAGTTCAAAAGGATATTCTAAGCATAATCTAGTCTAGAACAAAATAAAAGTGTCGCTCTAAGCGTCCACCTCGGGATCCACATCCCCGTCAAGCGGAGTCTTCCAATGGGTGGGCTCCTCGGCTCCTAACTCCTCCTCAAGTGTGAAATCTGAAAAATTTTTATTTGTAAGGGGTGAGCACGAAGCTCTGTAGCAAAATCCTCTCAACTCAAACAAGGTTTGAAAAACATAGCAAACGGTCGGTCTCATTTCACAACTAACATATATATAGGTTTGGAATGAAAACAATGACATTTTAAAAGAGATCTCAAGTTTAAACAATAGCAATAATCAGTTAAAAGAATAAAGTGAGTTTAGCATCGATAAACAAAATTCTAATTTAAGCTATTTAAGAAGGGCTTCTCCCTAAGCATTGTCCCATACCAATGCATCGGCAAGAACGACCCAACTCCCGATTCCATGTATTTTTGGTTCATCCCCGTACCATGTATGTTGATTGCTTCTCGTGAATCTACCTAACGATCATGCCTAGTCCACCAATTCCAACCAACAATCACAAATCTCTTTAGGAAGGGCGTGTACCGTCTCCTACGGCATTGACGAAATCCTCCCAAGGTGTCTAGTATACTAACCCTTTTCCTCGGTGTATATGTGAACAATAGTGATCGCGAGCACAACAACGATCCACTACGAGCATTAGGCAACCATCTCACCCCCCATTGGGATAGACTAACCTCTAACACTCTACGACATCTCTCAAAGGTAATCCAAGTCCATCACAACAACCATACAATGAGGAAATCAAGAATATTCACAATTCACAACAATTTTCCAAATACAGTAAAATCCCCAATTTTGTTTTCACATTTGTCGTATAATCGAATAATCCAAGAAAATATGCAAGAGATCGTAATCTATATCATTTTGTTATACAATATTCAACACTAAAGTTTTAAAATCAAAGACAAAGAAGAAATTAGGAGAAAATCCCCTTTTCTTGAAAACTAGGGCTTTGAAGATAAAAAAAAATCAATAGAGCTTTGGTGGTTACCCACCCTTCATATTGTTCAAAACATGACATTTATTACAAATAGAACAAGAATCATGTATTTCATATTATATATATGAGAAGGAGAGTGAAGAAACATATATCTATATACATATATATATATCTAGCCTCAATGTGAGAGATTGAGAGAAAATCCCCTACCTTAAATCAAGATTCCAAGGTAAGACCCAAGCTTCAAGACCTTCTTGCTCTCCTTTCTTTTCCTCTTAATCTTCTCCTCCTAGGGTTTCAAAAGATTTGGGTGAGAGGGTAGCAAGAATGGAAGAAAATGGGAGGAGAATGTATTCTTGAAGAATTTGAAGTTTTGATTTCTACAAGATATAAATCCCTCTTGATTGGTATTTCTATCTTCCTCTCTTCCTATAAAATGGTTCTTAGGGTTTGGAGGGGTGAAATGAATGCTAAAGGGACGACATTAGGTTTTTATAGGGCAAGAAAATCGAGCAAAACCCGATATTTTCTGTTCAGAAAAAATCGGGTTTCCTTCGTACTGTTCACAGATTTTTGGTGCGACTTCCAGGTCAGTTTTGACCCTTTTAGAGGTCGAATTGGAAATGTTTTATTAAATACACTTTTGTAGCCCTAGATGTCTACTATTTCCTGTCAAAATGTCAGATCACTTGGACATCAAAATATAAAGTTATGATCAAAATACTAAGCAGTGTCTATCACCCCTTTTTACCCAATTTCACTCCAATTTGGTTTTACTTCTAAAATACTTCCTAACTTCTAATACATCTCATATTACCTCTCCCAATGTTTTCCGACCTCCCGAATTCAATGGTAATGTTATTTTGATAAAAAAAAATTAATATATTTATTTAGTTACCCATATCAATCTTAAACACATCCAAAAAACGAAATTAAGTTTGACCCAAAAGTCAATCCGTTCGAAACTCAAACTTCATGATTAATATTTCAACAATGATTCTAAATTTTTATCCTCATTTTATTCATATTCGGAAAACTCTTAAGATATTAGTATTCTTATTTAATTTTAGTACAGGGTCTTACAATGACAGACAATTATTGAAATAAAGATGATATCCAAAGTTTGATATGAACTTCTATTGTTCCATGGGATCTTTTAATGTTATTGGAGTTGTGTTGGTTGAATATGAAGTTCTTTTTTTTTGTTTCTCTTAGTACATTATTAAGGTAGACTTGATTAGTTATAATTGAGGATTGTTGGTATAAGTATTGAAGATTCAAACTTTACAATTAGTGGTGATAATTGGAAAGATGTAATTTGAGGAATCAATGTTGACACCTATGTAGATTGGCTTTGGGATGAATGTAGAAACTTTATGTATTTTTTTGGGATAAATCACTATGATTTTTCAACTAATTAAAAAATCATTATTATCCTGGGAATAATGAATAATTATTAAGAGTATGATGACTAATGTGATTAAATTGAGGAACATTGGTTTAATCATCGGGATTCTTGTTTTGGCTATGATAATATTACAAGAAATCTGATAGTATTGAATTAAGGGATATTGTTGTAATCCTTGAAAGTCTATCTTTATCTTATGAATAAGAAATATATTTATACTTGATTGAATCATAGGAATTCAAGATTATATGCAACGAATAGAAGAGAGAGGGTGTGAAAGACACTAAGGATTGTTTACATGGGTTATTGATTCTAGCTCAAGGATAACGATTGAGAAGTAATACTTGGAAGATAGAGAAAATGAGTATTGTTAACTGAATTGGTGAATAATTTGAAAATACTAAGGTTAATCTAACAGTAGGAATTCGAATGCGTGAGTTATGAATGAGATTTTAAGGTTTGTTGAGTTGAGCGCAAGATTGAGGGCTGAAAACAAATATTTTAGAGCTATAACTTTGACCCATAGCCCAAACAATTTATTTGGTTATTTACTAACATTTCATTTGGAGGAGAATGATGGATTGTTAGTGAACATATTTTAGAAGTTATAATCAAATAATATATATGGTGAAACACGACATTTCTTCACAAAACCCTATGAACCTATGGAAATTCTTATCTTGAGGCTAGTTTATACGTCATGATTGGTGGATTATAATTTATATCAGAGTGCACTACAAACCATATGATTAGATTTAATATAATTGGGACTAATCATTCGCATGGTTACATGGGTGAATGTAAAGAGTATAAGCTATAAGCTTGGAAAGCAAGAATCAACCTCTTGGATAAGTATGTGTCTAGTTTGATGATTATAACTATTGAGAACCTTGGGGTGTCCACCGAACCACCAAGACTTATGATTCTCCATAGGATTGGATACGTACAAATGAAATATATTAAGGGATATTATTCATAAAAATTGAAACGAGAGTTTATAGAATTATGGTAAGATTCTCTAATAGTGTAAAATGTTGATAATGTTAAATACTAGTACTTGAATTGAAACGAGAATGGTGTGGTCTTACATTGATGAGTATCATTGGGCTCTCTGGTGGAAATTGGGTGAACAAAGTCATGCACGACTTGGGACACACCCTATCATGAGCAATGCCATGTTAAGTGTTGTGCACTTAGGAGTAAAGTATAATGTTTCGATTCCATTTGAGGAAAGATGAATTAGATTATAATTAAGAATTGCACATTGGCGTGCAACCTAAGAGTTGATACTGGAATATTGACTCATGTGAGAGTATGTATTTGGGAATTGAAATAATTGTTGGATTTCGAGATTGTGAGTTTCTATAGTCTCTAGGCTAGTGAGAGATAAAGGTATTAAAAAGGTTGTATCTATTTCAGGGGTTGAGAGAAATCTTGTCGTTAATGTTTATTACTAAATTTTGTGTTATACCATGCTTCTAGTATAGGAAAAATTAGTAACCCTATTAACAAATTTCCATTTGAGTTGTGTTGAAATGCTTATGGATAAGCTACATGTAAGAAGCATATGTAAGGTTTTCTTTCAGATGATTGGCAAACTCAAAAAAGAAGTGATATCTGATTAGAAATAAGTTGAAAATCTAGTAGTTTTGCATGACATGAAATTATTTTAGACAATCACATAGAATTATTTAGTATAAGGAATAATCGAAAGTAGCGAATGAAAGTAAACTTGGAGACTTCCCTAACTACAATGACAATATAAGTTGAAAGGATGGATTTAAAATTTAGAATATGATATTCTATTTTGATTCTAGATTTGATGCTTAAAGGACGAATAGAAGTGAAAACATTATGGCTAAATAAGAATTAGATAGACTAACTCAATGATTAAGTTTCGAAGACGAAACTTTCTTTTAGGGGTGGATTGTAAGACCCCACACTAAAATTAAATAAGAATAATATTATTTTAATATTTATCCTAGGATGAATAAAAGGATTTTGGAAACCCTGAATCACTGTTAAAAGTTTGATCATAAAGTTTGAGTCTTAGGCGAATTGACTTTCGGGTCAAACTTAGTTTCGGAGGCGTTTAAGATTGAGAGGGGTGGTTAGGTAAGTTTATAAATACTTTTAGGTAAAAATTAGGCCTTCATTGAATGTGAAAGGTTGAGAAACTTTGGGTTAGGCAATATGGGGTGTATTAGAAGTGAAAAAGTATTCTGGGGTTTAAGCGCATTTTAGAAAAAATTCGGGTGGGAAGGATTTTTCCACAACCTTATATTTTAGCCATAAATTATTTATTGAGAACTCAAATTGAGTTGATTGTTTGATTGGACACACTAGAATTAAAGACCTGTAAAATTATATTTCATGAAAAATTCTTGAATCGACTTCTAAATAGGTGAAAATTACTTAGAAAGTTAAACTAGAAAGTTTGTACCATCAGGATGCCCCCTGAAACTGTCCGGACGCCCCTCCCTACCATGAAACCTTATTTTTCATCAATAACAAAGACTTGGTGACCTTCGAATGCCACCCTAAAAAAGGCCCCGATCAGGTTTAGGATTTTTCTTTGTTTTTCACCTTATAAAATATAATAAGGACATCCCTTCAGCCATGTTTCATCAGTTTTCAACCCTAGGGAACCCTAGAGAGCGAGAGAGAAAGAAAAAACACAAGATTTGAAATGGATTCTCACTCTGAGATTGATTTAAATATGCTAGGATTATCTTTAAACATTAGATTGAGGTAGGGGTTTCTTTCTAAACTTGTTCATTCAGGCTAGGGTTAATGTATATGCATTTTTTTAGTCTAAATCGTATATATGATATGTAATCATGGGTTCTTTGTTTTCTTGCAAATTGTACCATGTTTTGAATGAGATTATAGGTTGATAGCCATTAAAGTCTCATTCTTGTTATAAAAACCCTAGTTTTCAAGAAATAATGGCTTTACACTTGATATTCCATGGCTCTTGATTTGAAAACTCTTGAAGTTGATTTTGAACAACAAAATGACGTTTCTCATGTTTTCTTAAACAGTGTCATTGGAAAATACTTGTGGAATTATGGTTTTTGGATTACGTCTGATTTGTTTAATTGGTTTAGAATATTATCTCTTATATAGATAGTTTGATGAACATGGTTGACCATTGTCCGAATATCGTAGAGTGGGTAGATACGTTTTGTGACGCCTCAAAACTTAGAGGTCCTTTCTCAATCCATTGATCACCCATCAATCCGCAAAAATACCCTTGAGTACCGTATAACCTGGTACCACGTCATTACACCCTATTCTTCAGGATAATAACAAAATGGAATTTGAGCAGAGCTCCTTTGTACTAGATCTCTATCCAATACAGAACCTGTGCATATATTAATCATACGACCATTCCAAGGTCCATATCTCAAGTGTTGGACTCAAAATTTAACCATTTACGTCATCCAAAGAAAAGAGATATAAAGGCTTGGAAGCATTAAAGTTCAAAAATCAATTTTCATGAAGAGGTACCAGTGTGACGCCCCTAAAATCGGGGGTCCTTTGTCAACCTGTTGATCACCCATCAACACGTGAAAATACTCGTGAATGCCGCATAACCTGACACCACGTCATAACATCCCCTTCACCGGGATCATAACCAACATAGAGTTTAGGTAGAGTCTCCTTTGTACCGGGCACTCCCAATCGTATAACCTGTTTACATTTCAATCACTTGACCATTTCACGGTCCAATATATATCAATTTATCCTTAATATTACTTCATTTACATCCTTTGAACAAAAGGGCTCAAGGCCCAAAGGCTTAACAAAGTTATTTTAAATTTTTTAAAAATTTTGGAGGAGTTTCCTGTAGCTCGTGTACGTGCTACCGGTAGCTGGGCCCTCTACCAATGAAAATTTCTAGAGGAGTTACCAATTGTTCGTGTACGTGGTACCTGTAGCTGAGTCCTCTACCTGCGAGCTACCGGTAGCTCAAGACTTTCTATTGGTAGATGAGCCCAATTTTTCCATAATTCAATCCTTTTTCAATTTCAACTTACTCAATCTCATACAACATTCACCAAAACTCATATAACATTAAATTTTACACAAAATATTGTTCGTAAAGGTTCATTATACAACCCTTTAAACACAAGGACAAGCCCAAAACAATTTACACTATTGTTTTACAAAATGTAGGCTTAAAGCCACATTTTGGCTTCTTCTCAACAAAGTCCCAAGTAAGGGCCATCCACCGGTGCTTGTTTCGTACTTAAAATATTGTCTTCATAAAAGGTGAGTCATGCTTAATAAGGTATCTCCTAAAGAGGCTACTCCCCAACCCAGATGTATATGAAATGTTTACATGCAATTCAACAATCAACAAACATCCATTCAAGAATATACAATTCAATGATGAATGCCACAATGCTATGCCATGTTATGAGGTGAGACTTACACATGCAATGTAACCCGAGCCCTCCATTGGCTCTCATAACACATGCAATGCCATGCGTGTAAATCTAGGTTTTTCAAGCCCTTGCCATTGATGTTACTCATCTTATGAGAATTTATCAAATAAACCATGTCTCTTTCTTCGATAGGTGACTTCCTAGACTTGCACTAATGGTCCACCACACCGACACGGATTTTGGTATCTCACATCCGGTTTTGCGTACATCATTACACTTTTTTGGACTTTCACTGTCGGAAATTTATAAACTAGTAGCTGCGTCTTGGGCCCAAGGAAGAATCTAGCCCTTCTTGCTATACTTGACACAAGTTTTTTTCATGCAACCCGTGCGACTCAGTTGAACCTTGATTCAACTTTCCCAAGCCCACTTATCATCCATCAAGAAAGGTGTTTAATTAAAACCATGCATACACCCACACTCATGTCATATACCCACAAATGTCATGCTATCAGTGCATATGCAATGTAATGAACAATTGCATTTCATCTAATCACGCAATCAAATTTTCAATTGCAATTACAACATAATGTTCAACATGTTATGAGCACAATATGAACAATTCCAAATCCTTAATGTAACTTATATCATAAAACATATAATTACATTACAATCATCATCACAAAGCATGTTATATCAATATCATTTAAATAACATACTTAATCAATTATAGACATTTTATCAAACACCCAAAATGCATAAAATCATGTAAACACATAATCATGCCCAATTTATCACATTCTCATGAAATCACCTAATGAGCAATTCTCAACAAATCCAATTCATGCAAAATTAGTTTATTCATTCTCATACTATCTCTCATACTCTAATTACCCTAGACATACATTTAGGCAAGAGATTTCATCTCAAGTCACGCTACCCATTTCATACAAAACCTTAGGTTGAAAATAAACCTAGCTAAGAGAAGAACCCTACCTCTTAAAGCATAATACACATAGTAGGAACTCCAAGAAACTCAAATCAAGCTTCAAACCTTGATTTTCAAACATCTTGATCTTCAGATTTCGTCAAAATCCCCGAAGCGTTTTTATGAACAGTTAACCCTAGATCATAGAGAGAAGCTTAACGAACTTTAGTTTTCTCTTTCCTCTCTCCCTTTTCTCTTTTCCGGAAAAACCCAGCTCAAATGGCGGGAAAAAAATCTGATTTTCCCCCTTTTAAACCCCTTGGATGCTTGACCCACAACGCGCCACACCTCCCATATTTTCCTGATCTAATTTTATTCGGAATCAATTAAATCTCGTCTCATGTTATGTTCAATATATTTTATTTGAACTAAATTTAAACTATTTTTTGTATTTTGCAATTACAAACTGATCGTATTCATTTTAGCCATGCAATGCTTGATTGCATCGTAAAATGCAAAAAATTGGGCTGTCTCGATATTCAACAAAAATTGATTGGATAACTAAATTTCGCAAGACGAATCCAACGGTGATGTCCATTTTGTCATCCAAATTCTAGAAAAATTTAAGTTTTCAACCTGTACCATAGTGACTAATTATTGTTTTGCCCTTTTTTCATAAAAAAATCAAATTTTCCTTGGTTTTACAACTGGTACCTCTGATAAGAAGTACCGATACCTATAAGACTTGATACCAGTACCTAGGCCAACTTTCAATAGGGTATTAGTATATGTGAGCATAGATACTGGTACCTAAGCCCACTGGAAACTAGGTACCTGTGAGGTATCGGTACCTAGATCCCAAATTTCCCTATATTTCTCAAATCTCACTTTTAACTATACAACTCATCCAACATCTACTCATATTGAGATTACATGCCCAAATACAAAATACCCGTACAAGTTATTATCAAAATACAAGTTTTGTATTACAAAATGCACAAGGCCAAAAAGGTAAAATTTATATAAGGGTCTTCAGTTCTAAATCAAGAGCCACAACCTAGATTTATCCTCAAAACGGGCTTGTAGGAGGGCCTTCAGCGTAAACTGTTCCAATACGTGAAAAATGTATCCCCGTAAAGGGTGAGACAAAGCCTAGTAAGGGTATCTGATATAGAGAATACCTCCCGATCCTAATGCATATGATATGAATGTACATCAATACACCAAGCATATATGCTAAACAACATATATATATGATGCCAAACATACCAAGCATGAATGATTTCCTATGAATGCATGTTCAAACTCTGAACCCCTTCCGAGTTCCCATATATGACACATGATATTATGCCATGCCATAGACCCGATATTCGTAGCCCTTGTTATTGATGCTATGCATCCAATGACCATTCATCAACTCTTGTGTCTTTGTTGGGTAGGTAATATTTGGACATCACACCAACGATCTACCAAATTGGTATGACATTTAAGGGCATCACACCTCTAGCTCCGAGTACACCGACACACTTTTTTGGAATTACACCGCCGGTCAAGTGAATAAACTAAGTAACCTAGCCTTGTACCTGAGGGAGAATCTATGCCTTCTTCCTATACCCAACACAAATTTTCTATGCAATATTTCGTGCGAATCAATTGGACCTTGGTCCAACTTTTCTGAGTCCACCCATCAGTTCATCATGTGGTGATCGACCAACTCATGCACCAACACACTTACACTCATGCCAATGCCCATGAATGTAGTGTAACCCGTGCATATGTAATGTAATGTATATTTTCCATTTCCAATTCATCATAAGCTAACCATGACATGTGAGCTTATGACAACATCCCATAAATATCAAAATGTCAATTATGTCATGAAGCATATAATAATATTTCGTAACATCACTAAGCATGTTATAACAATTCCCATTCAAATAACACACTTGAACATCCATAGGTATTTTATCAAACACTTTTAAGGCACAAATGTAAACACATAGCATGCCAATACATATTACATATAATCCATATATTCAAGCCCAAATCAAGTAGGCATAGGCATAACATGTTCTTCAAATAACCCAAACATCTAACTAGTTACACTAGTTACATAGTAGCTGTGTAAATATTCTACATAGTTATGCCCATACCATATAAATATTTGAAATTGAAAGTAATCCTAAATAGGAGGAAATCCACACCTTTTGAACTTAATCAAGGAAGCAAATCACCAAAAATACCCAAGAAAACTTCCTCCAAGCTCTAGCTCCCAACCCCTTGATTTCCAAAACTGGTAGAAAATAAATTTGGTTGTTGTTGATGCATAGGCCTCGTTAAGTAGAACAACTTTTAGTCTCGACTCGAAGCGATCCAACTTTTGGATCTTCGCAGATCGTAGAAGAAAGGTGGAAGAACTTGATATTTTCTCTTCTCTTTCTCTCTCTCTCTTCCAAAATTGTTTGGGTGAAAAATGGGGGAAAATTTTGATATTCCCCTTCTAAATATCCCTCAATTGCTTGGCCATCGTCCCGCAACACGTCCCTCTTTAATTGGTCCAATTTTATTTCGAGTCAATTAAATCTCGCCTTGTGTTTAGTATATTTTTATTGAACTAACTTTAAATTATTTTTCTTATATTCTGAGAATAAAACCTGATCACATTTAATTTAGTCGAGTGACGCCCGATCGCGCCCGTAAAACGTAAAAAATATGACTGTCTCAGAATTCAAAAAAAATTGACTGGGTAGCTAGATTTTTCGATACAAATCTAATAGTTATGTCTGTTTCATCATCTGAGTTCTAGAAAATTCAAGTTTTCAACCCTTATTGTAACAACTAATTACCATTTTACCATTTTTAATTAACTTTTAATTTTTTTTGGGTTTTACATTCTTTCCCCTTCAAGGAATTTCGTTCCTGAAATTAAACACTCATGTATGTATGACATAATACCTCCATTCTCAAAGAAGAACGAATAGGTAGCATGGATAGTATCCTCACACACCCATGTCGCCTCTTCCAGATCACGGTGCTGCCACAACACCTTTACCAGCCTCAAAGTTTTACCACACA
This sequence comes from Ilex paraguariensis, assembly GCA_963454935.2. Classification (NCBI taxonomy): domain Eukaryota; kingdom Viridiplantae; phylum Streptophyta; class Magnoliopsida; order Aquifoliales; family Aquifoliaceae; genus Ilex; species Ilex paraguariensis. Next base: position 161,232 of record CAUOFW020010091.1, read on the forward strand.
AAAATTGGTCTTAGCTATCCATGATACGTATTGGTCCCTCCTTGAATGTCACATCTGTATCAAAAACCAACTCACCCTAATCCCCCAATATGTGTAGGATTTGGAGTGTATTTCTGGAGCATAAAGACATGAAACACCGCACGAACACCTGATACAATTGGTGGTAAGAGGACACTTTTGTATCATATCCACCTTCTCTGAGATGTCTTTGAATAAGTTCGGAACCATGGAAGGTCCTTCTCCAACCTCCGTTCAACATATCGGAGAACAACACAACCTCCCATAAAGTGCTTCATAAGATGTCATCTGTATGCTTGCCTAATAACTATTATTGTAGGCAAACTCCATTAGGGCCCTTAAGATCAAGGATACATGCCCGAAGCATGTCCTATAAAATCTAGATGGTCCTCTCTGACTAAACGTCTATCAGAAGATGAAAAGTTGTGCTCATAATCAATTGTATCCCTACAGCTCGCTAAAAACTCTTACAAGTACCCTATGTAATTGGACTATCTCCTGTATATAGAACTTGCTAAATTCCTCTAGTGTAAAGGTCATTTGCACAGTTAGAAAGTGTACCAATTTTGTAAGCCGATCAACTACCACCTATTCTGCATCGTAAGTCCTTGGTAAGTGGGTTACAAATTTATAGTGATGTGTTCCTACTTCCATTTAGCCACCTCCAAAGGTTTGAGCAACCTCGCGGGGTCTCTAGTGCTCAGCCTTGACTTGTTGACACATGAAAACATTTGCTAACAAAGTCTTTGACATGTCTCTTCATTCCACTTCAGTAATAATGATGACAAAGATCATGGTATGTCTTCTTGCCACCAGGATGCACAGTAAAATATGAGCAATGAAACTCCCTAAGGATCTCTTTTCTTAGATCCATAGACTGGGGAGCCACAACCCTTCTCCTAAATTGAAGTCCACCATCAGTATGAATGACCCAACCCTTGTCACTTGTACCTAACTGTATATAGTCTTTAATGGGCAATATATTCGTGTCCTGCTAGGACTTGAAGGAAGACGTAGTCATTAAGCTGCCCAAAATGCCCTGAGCCTAATCCCTATAATGTTGCTCGAATTATCCCACAGTCTTGAGCATCTGCCATTCTCAGGAAGTTATACTAGCTAAGACTCCCCATAACTTTCGACTGAGTGCATCAACCACCACATTTGCCTTAATAGGATGATAATGCAAAGTGAAGTCGTAATTCTCCAAGTACTTCATCCACCTGCACTGCTTCATATTGAGGTCCCACTGCATAAAGATGTATTTTAGATTCTTATGGAGAAAAACACCTCAAATTGCTCTCTGTACAGATAGTGGCGTCATGCCTTCAAGGCAAATACAATGTTTGCCAACTCTATGTCATGTGTGGGGTAGTTCTACTTGTGGCTCTTCACCTGCCGTGAACCATAGGATACCACCCTCCTAGACTGCATTATAACACATCCAAGTCCATCCTTTAAGGAATCATATTAGACTATGTACCTCTGTTGGGACTATCAAAATAGGAGTTGAAGTCAGGTGCTTCTTTAGCTCCTAGAATGCCCTCTCACAAGAGTCATCCTACTAGAATTTAACCTCTTTCCTAGTTAACCTAGTCATAGGTTTAGCTAGCTATGAGAAGTCCTTAATGAACCTTTGGTAATACCCTACCAATCCCAAGAAACTACGTATCTCAAAGATTGACTTCTACTTTTCCCAATCCATTACTACCTCAATCTCTTCTGGGTCAATAGATACACTCGTAGCGGACACAATGTGGCCCAAAAATTTGAATTCCTTTAGCCAAAATTCACACTTGCTGAATTTGGCATATATTTAGTGATCTCTTAGGGCTTGTAAAATAATCCTCAAGTGATGTTTGTGCTCCTCCTCCATCTTGGATTATACAAGAATGTCATCGTTAACCCGAATGGCAAAACCATGAACTCAAAGTGGCCATATCGAGTCCTAAATGTTATCTTAGGAATGTCGATTTCTTGTACCTTCAATTGATGGTACCCGTGCGCAAGTGTATCTTAGAGTAGACTTGAGCCCCTCTCAATTGGTCAAACAAGTCCTCTATGCATAATAATGGGTACTTGTTCTTGATGATGACTCGATTCAACTGCCGATAGTCTATACAAAGTCTAAGGGCCCTATTTTTTTTCTTGAAAAGTAGTATCTGAGCACCCTAAGGTGGGGTACTCGGTCTAATAAAATCCTTGTCCAATAACTTTTGCAATTGGACTGAGTTTTTGCAACTTTGTCGGTGCCATCCTATGTAGTGTCATAGAAATAAGGGATACATTGGCTTATAACTCAATGGAGAAGTCAACATTTTGAAATGGAGGCAATCCTGGTAACTTGTTTGGGAAGGCATCCACATACTTGCAAACTACATAAGGTAGACCCAACTCTTGTCCCTCATAGTACTTAGGTGTAAGGCTCATAAGCCAACCCATCAACTACCCTTGCCAATGGGAGTTATATGCTGCTTGATATAAAACATTGTGTTTTTCTCCTTGAAACTTAAAATGGACACCCTTTGGTGTATAAGAAGTGAACCTCTTTCCATCACAATCAGTGATGACTTGGTGTGCCGCCAATCAATCCATCCCGAGGATGACGTCAAACTCTGAAACCGTGAGTTAAATCCCTAAGATTTCTAATTCACATCCTTAGCATATCTTATCAACGTAAACCCTAGTTCCTAGGGGTGAATTCACCTATAAGGACTCTTCTAGGGTTTCAATTTCTTGGCCTAAATCATACACAAAAGGTGAAAAAATAAAGGTATGTGATGTACCCGAATCAAAAAACACTCACGCCCATAAACGAGTAAGTAAGATATGTACCCTAAATCGTCGACTAATCCATCAGCTCTGTCTGTGGTGCGATGATGAAGACAGTTTCTTGGGTCCCAAAAGTTTTTATTTGAAAGTTCTATCCCTGGCCTTGGCCTGATTGTGGAGTCCCCGCACGTGAATTACTAGGGGCTTGTGCAGCACCCTAGAGTTGGAACTGATTTCCCTGGTCCCTCGTGGAATAGGGAGGAATAATGAATGTCTATGGAGGCACCATTGACGACGAGGGCTGAGATGCTTCGAAACTCTGTGAGTTCTACCGCAATGGACAATTCTTCCTTAGGTGGCTTGACTATTGACATTTGTAACACATCTTTTGACTCACTTGATAGGTAGTCCTAACATTTCTCCCATCTCGAGAGGATTGACCTGGGCCTTAGCCTAAATGGCCTCAGCCCTACCCCTGCTATCCCTGTGCGCTGGATGTCCTTTACTTTTTCCATGAACGTTGGTGGCTTATGGGACTTAAACTCTTGTAGGTGGCTTGAGCTCCTTGGCTCATATTAGCGCTTGCCTACACTAGGTTCGCAGCCATAGTACTCATAGCTACTATGAATGCTTGTTGATCAAAAGCGAGTGGTGGTGGTTGGTCGTTCCTACCACCCCAACATCCACGTCTTCTAGTTTTCATCTACACATACATAAGATAGCAATAAACAACTAACCTAATATCCCAAAGTTAGGGATCAAAGTTAAAACGTTGAAAATTTTCCTCTTGTCTCACTAGTAGGAGGTATGCCACCTACCAGTAGATACCCAAACCATAAGCTTTCCCATTCTTTCCTTTTTTGACCCCAATGTTATGTTTTCTAACCCTAGTGCCTCATTCCTATTCACATGTAATCATGCATATATTCTCATATCACACAACATGTAAAATTTAATGCACGTAACATGCAATGCACAATGAATGTAATGGCTTAACCTAATCTACCCTCAAGTCCAAGGTAATCGGGAACCTAAGCTCTGATAAGATGCGATTGTTATCATAGCCTAAACCACTTAATCGATTTTAAACCTTTTCACACTTACAATGAAAGATGATAAACTCACTTCCCACAAGTCCCATGTAAGACCTAATACCTATGTTCTAATACCAACTGTAATGTCTCAAAATCTAGGGGTTCTTTCTCAACCCATTGATTATCCATCAATCCACAAAAATACCCATGAGTACAGTAAATCCCCATACCACGTTGTTACACCACATTTATCGGGATCATAACAAAATAGAATTTAGGCAGAGTCTTTTTTGTACAGGAGCTCTATCCAATACAGAACCTGTGTATATATTAATCATACGACCATTCTAAGGTCCATATCCCAAGTCTAGGACTCAAAATTTAACCATTTACATCATCCAAAGAAAAGATCTCAAGATATAAAGGCTCAGAATCATTGCCGGTAGATCTCCCAAGTTTTCCCCCAATTCCATCATTTTTCAATTCCAATTCATTCCAACCTCATTTATTATTAACCCAAACTCATACAACATGAAATTTTACATTAAGCACAGTTCAAACAAGTTCAATTACAATCCCTTACAAACAATTATATGCCCAAAAACTAAATTACATACTACTTTTTCAAAAAAATAAGGTAAAGCCACATCTCGACTTTTCTTCATCAATGAGGACCCAAGTGAGAGTCCTCTATCGGCGTATGTCCTGCACCTGAAATGTTGTCCCTTAAAGGGTGAGCTATGCTCAATAGGTTATCTCCTAAAGAGGCTACTCCCCAACCTAGATGCATATGAAATGTTCACATAAAATTCAACAAGCAACAAATAATCCATTGAAGAATATGCAATTTATAATGGATCTTCTATGCCATGCTATGTTATAAGATGATACTCATACATGCAAATCAACCCAAGCCTTCACCAACTTCCTCAACACATGCAATGTCATGCGTATGAATTCGGGCATTTCAAGCCCCCATTACTGATGTTACACATCCAATGACCATTTTATAAATCCCAGGTCTTTCTTGAGGTGGGTATTCATGGACTAACACCAAAGGGCACTCAACCAACATGACATTTATGGACTTCAACCAACAGCTGCACTTACGCCGACACACTTTATGAACTCGATACCAACAGAGTGCATATCCAAAGTCACTGGGTCTTGCATCCGAGGGACAGTTGAGCCCTTCTTGCTAACTCCAACCCGATTTTCAATGCAAATCGCGCAACTTAGTCGAACCTTGGTCCAACTATCCCAAGCCCACACATCATCCATCAAGAATGGTGTTTGATCAAACCATGCACACACACTCATCTCAAATGCCCACGATTGTGATGCTACCCATGCATATGAAAATGTAAATGTACAATTGCATTTCACATCATTATGCAACCAAGAGTTCAATTGCAATATCAACATCATGTTCAAAATATCATGAGCACAATATGGACAACATTTCATCACAATGATATTCCCAATTGTCAATTTATATCATATGCATATAAATTACAATCTATATTCTCACCAAGCAAGTTATAACATTTTCGATGGAACAACCATGCTAAATCAACCTCAGCATTTTACTAAACACCTTCATAGCACATAATTACGTAAACACATAGTATGCCCAATCATCACATTTCTCAAGAAATCACGAACAAGTAATTTCAACAAACCTAATTCATGCTAGAATTGATTTTACCCATTCTTATACCCATTTTTTCACATTTCAACTACCATACCATGAGGTTACATCTCTAACACCCTACCCATTTCATATTTCAGCCCTATGTTGGAAATAAATTTAATTAGCAAAGGAACCCTACCTCTTAAAGCGCAAAACAAGTGATAAAAAACACTCCCAAGACCCAAATCAAGCTCTAACCCTTTATTTCTAAAATCTCATTTCTTGAATGCTGTCAAAATATGTGCTTTTTGGTACATAGGCATAGCCCTCGCCGCGTAGATGAACTTTGGCTCTTGGCTTAAGTCGATTCGATGAACAAAGAGTTATAGATCGCAGGGAGAAGTTGGAGAAACCCTCCCATTTCCCTCTCTTTCTCTTCCAAATAAATCTGATGGGTAAATGGGGGAGAAATATGATTTTTGTCCCCTATTTACACCCCTTGAATACTTGGCCTTCGTTACGCCACACGTCTGTCTTTTTCGGGTCGGATTTTGTCCCAAATCAATTAAATTTTGTCCCGGTTCAAGTTCAATATATTTTTATTTGAACTACCTTTAAATTATTTTTTAATTTTAAAAATTTAATTCCTGAATCCAACTGTGAAGTCTGTTTCATCATTCGAGTTCTAGAAAAAATTAGGTTTTCAACCCGTACTATAGTGACAAATTATCATTTTGCCATTTTTCATAAAAATTCAAATTTTACCTGTATTTTTCAGAACTTTTGCTCTCCCTTTCCACCTCTCTAAAAAACTTGAGTAAAAAATAGATGCTAATTTAGAGAGCCTAGATGTTTACATATAGGCTACGACGAAAACCCTAAGGAAAAATAAAGATCGTGTTTTCAATGGGCCTAGGATTCCTATGTTTAACCCAGAACAAACATCCTACAATCCATTAATAATAAGTCAGTCCACTAAAAAATTATTATTGATCTCCTGAGCCTTATCTCAAAATTACATTCGAATTCATTATTATATGCTTAATAATCTCCCCACATTTAATATTACAGATGTCCATCAATAAAATAAATTACTGACAATCATATTTAATTGACTTCTTTTATTCCTTGAGACCTTACCACTCGACTTATTAGTTATGTCGAATAATTAAATCCACCTGTAGGGTTTGATATGGACAAAACTTATGAGTTTCCTCAAGAGGACATCATCAGCCTATTTAAATAATAGGATGTGGTTTTCTTTAATAATTAATTTCTACCATACAAATAACACTGTCTCCCAATTCACTGAGTTTATTGACTCAATGTGAATCCCACTATTTAATTAATTAAAGTGACAAATATTATATACACGTAGCAATTAAATATTTTAGAATTAATAGCATAAGTAATTATAATAATCATGAGGTATTTATTATCTTATTGAATCAGTAAAAGATAATAACCTCAACATGGGTCTGTTTAATACACAAATTGTACTAGTGCACTAATCCAAGACATCAAACAGTCTCCTACAGTAAAAGCAGACTTGCCAGAATATTACACTACAATCATACTGATGGTGTGTCCAATTTCATCTAGTATTGTGATCCTATACTCATATTATACAAGGATCCTATAATTTGGTCTTCTGTGTATAAGCCAAACTCTACACACCATATTATCTACAATGTAAAATATAAGACACATGCATACTATATATTAATTATAAGGCAAATATTTTGTCCATATACATTCCCAATAAAATGGAAAGAATAAACTTCTATTAATTAATAAAATGAGTTTTACTACAAAAAGTAAGCTTTTAGTATACTACTCTATCAAACATCTCCTTATGAAGCTTTATATGGTTGATGTTGTGGAATGTCGGTGTGTTGGACCGAGGTGGGGGAAAGGAAGATACTGAGTCTAGAATTAGTGCAAGTAATTGTGTACAAAGTAATAGTGATAAAGGAGCGATTAAAAATTGCTCAAAGTTGGCAAAAAAGTTATGCAGACAATAAGAGACGAGATATAGAACTTATTGTTGGTGATCAAGTATTTTTGCGAGTTTCACCATGGAAAGGGATTATGCGATTTGGGAAGAAAGGGAAATTGGGTCCATGGTACATCGGGCCATTTGAGATACTTGACAAAGTTGGAACTGTCACGTGTCATTTGGCATTACCTACAAATTTGTCTTGGTTTTATGATGTATTTCATGTGTCAATGCTCTATAAATATGTAACTGATCCCTCTCATATTTTAACAACGGTGCCGGTGGAGCTAGGAAGTAATTTGACATACGAAGAGGAACATGTGGTAATCTTGGACCGACGAGATCAAGTGCTTTGAACAAAAGTCATACCATTGGTAAAAGTGTTGTGGAAGAACCAAACAGTCGAAGAAGCAACTTGGGAAGCCAAGGAAGTCATGCGAACCAAATATCCTCCCTTGTTTCAGATTGGTAAGTCAATTTTCAAGGATGAAATTCCTAATGAGGTGATGAGCGTGGAACACTGCACATTAAACATATTCATTGCGTCTTTTTTAACTTGTTTTTGTAGTGAATTTATGGGAAAATGTATTCAATTCAATGATTAATGGAGAATGGCTTGATTGCAGGTGATAGGATGGAAAGAGTACACATAAAGCACCTCCTAAAGTGATTAGGGACAATGGAAAAGAAAGAAACTCAAGACAGATGGCTCAGGAGCTCAAAGAACTAAAAATCTCAAAATTGGAAGAAGAGGTACTGGTACCTGAGCTCTTTGGAAAGTAGGTACCGGTACCATATCACTAGGTACCGGTACCTAGTACTTGCATTTCAACCTACTAAAATGGAGAAAATAACGGAGGTACCTGATTAACCTTAATTAATATATAAATTAAAACAATAATAAAGTCGAATTAGTGTGATAAAATAACTAAAAGCTAGCAATTAGAGTCAATTAGGATTTGTGCGGTAATTAGGATTTTATGTGTTATGTTTACAAGTTGCAGTTTTAATGCAGGATTACTACACAATGTAGGGAACCAAGTAGGAAAAGTTAAAACAATGAAGGCCAAAGTATAAATTCACCAAGAGAGGAGTCACCATACAAAGCAACTTGCAAAATCCAGCTAGGTCCAACCGTCTGGACGGTTGAGGGGCGTCCGGATGGTGGTCTTTGGCGGCTCAGCATCAAGGCTCCACCTCATGCTTCCTCTTTCTCTACAAATAGGCATCTCCTCTTCAGACTTCAGAAGGCCAGAACCAAGAAGCTTCAGAGAGAAATCCAAGAGAGAAAAAGAAAAGAGAAAGAGAAAAGAGAGAAAAAGAAAAAGAGAAGTGCAACATGATCCGGTCCGTGGTACACTTTAGTCCAAACTATGTACTTCTACATTTCTGTTATATCTTTCTACTAGGATAATTGAACTACTGCCACTTTTTTGTCTTAACTGATAATAAAGGTGGTTGTGTTTCAGTTGTTCCTTGTGAAAGACATTTTAAATATTGTCTTTTAATTTCAGTTGTAATGAAAACTGCCCATACTCCTTGCTTGTCTGTAGCTATAGGGCGTGAGTAGTTCCGTATATCCTCTAGTGAGAGGTAAACATATGTAAAATATTGGTTAAATTATGGAAATGTTGATGTTTTATATATTTATATATCTATGTATTATATGATTCATGCATGATACAGTAATGTACGTACTTTCGGTGTTGTGCCTAGAAGTATGTCATTAGTGCATCATCAACCTACCGGTAAAACAGCCACGATATTCCTACCGGTATGGCTTGTCCTCCACCAGAATACTGAGGATGTTAACTGATGCATGGTACAAAACCTAAATGATCCTTATGAATGGTTTGTCCTTCTGGGTTATTTGGGTTGTTTAAATACTATATATAACTATATTGCTAGTCTAACAATCACGGCATTCCTACCTGTATGGCTTGTCCTCCATCGAAATATTGAGGATGTTTAACTGGTATATATATATATATATATATATCACAAATGACCTATTGGGTAACTCAAGTATTCCTCATGAATGACTTGTCCTTCTTTGCTTGAATTAGTCAATTGATACGTCTATAACCAGCTTTCTTAAGAAGTTACTGTGTTATGCTATAATACCACCAGTTAACCTAAGACGTGGTTGTGTTATGGTTTTATATGTACACATTTATAATCATGAGATCAAGTGAATAACTCAAGTATTCCTTATGAATGACTTGTCCTTCTGGTTTGCTTAGATTAATCAATTAACGTGGATATAACTAGTTAGCCTAAGAAGCGGCTGTGTTATGATTTATTACCCCCCGTTAGCCTAAGAAGTGGCTGTGCTATGGTTTATATACATCAGACCAATTAGTTGACTTGCCAATAAAATGGGAGTTAATCTTGGTATGGTAGCATTTCCAGTATTTAACCAGTATAACGCATATGGAATCCTTAAACTGAAGGATACTTTTTATTATTGTCTTAATCTATCTGCACATTTACATTTCTTAGACTAGTTATCAATCTAAGCTCACATCACAAGCTATCACATGCTGTACTATTTAAATAAGCAACTTGACTATTTTATTTTGTTTCCAAATTATTAAAACTCTTCGTGGGATCGATACTTGGACTTAAAACCGAGAAAATTATAATTCGACCACTTATACTTGGGTGTACAATATTAATCCGATCATGAAAAAGTGTGAATCAAGTTTTTGGCACCGTTGCCTGGGAGTTTGCGGTAATTTGAAATTAGATAAAATACAAAAGTTATTTAGTTGTATTATATGTATATAAAGTGTGTTTTCATTTTTTGTTTATGTTTGTTCATTCGTCAGTAGGATCTGTAAATCAATCATCTTCTTCGTCTTCATCATCTTCATCTACTCAAGAATCATTTGAACTAAGTATAGCTAAAAACGTACGTAGGGAAGAACAACATAGAGAACAGGAAGTAGTTCAAAATATTCGACCATTAAGAGAATATCTACATCCAACATGAACTAATGTCCCGTCATGTTTTGCTTTTCTAATAGATGTTCCAAACCTTAATATTAAGCCAGGAACAATACAATTGTTACCACAGTTCCATGGTCTAGAAACTGAAAACCCTTATGTTCATATGAAAGAATTTGAAGAAGTCTGTAGAACTTTGCAAGATAATTCTGAAATGGTCAGATTAAAACTATTTCCTTTTTTTTAAAAGACAAAGCAAAATAGTGGCTTAGCTCTTTAAGAGCCAATTCAATCACAAACTGACAAGATTTAGAAGTCGAGTTCTTTAAAAAGTTTTTTCCTGTACATCATACAAATACATTAAGACATCAAATAATGAACTTTTCTGTAAAAGAAGGGAAATTTTTTTATCAATGTTGGGAAAGATTTAAAGATCTTCTCCAAGCTTGTCCACATCTTGCATTTGAAAATTGGACTTTAGTTGGTTTCTTTTATGATGTTCTTCTACCTGCAATGTGACAATTTGTTGAAAAGATGGCGCAAGGGGAATTTATGAGTTAAAATCCTAAAGAAGCATTTCAATTTTTTGATACTATTTCTGAGAGTTCTCAGATGTGGGACTCGACTTCTTCAAACATAACAGAAACTAAGCCATCTATCTCCGAAAGAGAAAAATATGTGTTAAAAGATGATAATGATTTAAGAACTAAAATGACAAGTTTATCTCAAAAACTGGAAGCTTTAGAGATGAAAAAAATAAAACAAGTAGCTGTTATATCAACTACTGATCAAATATGTGAAATTTGTGCGTTGTTAGGACATCCTGAAGCAGAATGTCTAACTATACCTGCATTCAAAGAAGTTTTAATTGAACAATCTAATGTTGTTCCAACTTATAATAATAAGCCTTATTTGAATCCATATTCTGAAACTTACAACCCAGGATGGAGAAATCATCCAAATTTTAGTTGGAGAAATACACCATTTACAAATCAAACTCAAGGTCCACCACAACCACAAAATCAACAACAATACCAACTATATCAACCTCCACAAAGAAGAACTCTTGAAGATACTATGAATCAATTTATTCAAAGTCAAATAAATTTTAACACTCAAACAACTCAAGCTTTTAATGACTTTAAAGTTCAAACTTCTCAGAGTATTGAAGATATTAAGAGTCATCTAGCTAAGTTGACTCAGTCTCTTAGTATGCCGGAGAAAGGAAAATTTCTATCTCAAACAAAACCTCCACAAAGTCAGAATCAAGATAATGCAGTGTCATTTGAACCTCCCCCAAGTCAAATACAAGCAATTACAACATTAAGAAGTGAAAAAATCATTGACAGAACTATTAAACCTAAAATTTTAAAGAAAATACGGAAGAAAATTCCTGTTAATGAATCATTGGAACCTGAACTTTTAATTGAAAAACAATCAGAAATACAAAAGTAAGATCAACCATATCTTATTCCATTACCTTTTCCTCAAAGGGTCAAGAAACTCTCATATGAAAAAGATCAATCTAAAATTTTTGAGCTATTCAAACAAGTCAAAATTAATATTCCTTTGTTAGATGCTAATAAACAAGTTCCATCTTATGCAAAATTTTTAAAAGATCTTTGCACAATAAAAAGAACAAATGTACCAAAGAAAGCATTTTTAACTGAACAAGTTAATACTATAATACAACATGACACTCTTCTTAAGTACAAAGATCTGGGTAGTCCTATAGTCTCTTGCATCATTGAAAATTTCTGAATCAAAGAAGCTCTACTAGATCTTGGATCCAGTTGTAATTTAATGCCATATTCGGTCTACACACAATTAGGATTAAGTGAGATGAAACCTACAAATGTCACACTTTAACTAGCAGACCGATCAATAAAAAATCCAAGAGGAACTGTGGAAGATGTTATTGTCCAAGTTGATCAATTCTATTTTTCAGCAGATTTTATTGTTATAGACACTAAACTATTTTATTATGAATGTGTATCCATACCTTTGATTTTAGGTCGACCGTTCCTAGCTACATCAAATGCATTGATTAATTGTAGGAATGGAGTTATGAAACTTTCATTTGGAAATATGACTTTGGAATTAAATGTCTTTAATAGTGCTAAACAACCTAGAGAAGAAGATGAAATGTATGAAATAAATTGTGTTGAAACATTAACCCAAGAGTTCTTTGAAAAGGTTTTTTTGGAAAAAGACTTGAACACAGTAAAATCTGTATTTGAAAATGAATTAGAATATCTGAAAAATCCAAAAAGTGAAAATCTATTATTTAAACCTAGAAACTCCAATGTTAAAATCTTTAAACCAGATTTAAAATCACTTCCAACCAATCTAAAATATGCTTTTCTGGAGAAAAATGAAATTCATCATGTAATCATATCATTGAATTTATCTGAAAGTCAAGAAAAAGAATTAACATAAGTATTGAAAAATCATCAAAGTGTTCTTGGATGGACTATAGCTGATATAAAAGGTATAAGCCCACTTTTGTGTACTCATTATATATATTTAGAAGAAAATGCTAAACCATCTTGTCAAATGCAAAGAAGATTAAATCTACACTTGAAAGAAGTAGTTCGCAATGAAGTACTTAAACTATTAGTTGCAAATATTATCTATCCTATATCTGATAGTAAATGAGTTAGTCCTACACAAGTAGTCTCAAAAAAAAATTGGTGAACTGTAATACAAAATAAAGAAAATGAATTAGTCTCAATGCGTACAGTCACAGGCTGGCATGTATGTATTGACTATCAGAAACTAAATTCACTCACCAGAAAAGATCACTTTCCATTACCTTTTCTTGATCAAGTGTTAGAAAGAATAGGTGGTCATGCATACTATTGCTTTCTAGATGGATACTCTGGTTATAATCAAATTGAAATTGCAATATATGATCAAGAAAAAACTACATTTACATGTCCTTTTGGTACTTTTGCATACAAAAGAATGCCTTCTGGACTATGTAATGTGCTAGCTACTTTTCAACGTTGTATGTTAAGTATATTTAGTGATATGGTAGAACGATATCAAGAAGTATTTATGGATGATTTTTCAATATATGGGGATTCATTTCAAATATGTCTAGAAAATCTTGAAAAAGTCCTCATTCGATGTGAATAAACAAACCTTATTTTAAATTGGGAAAAATGTTGTTTTATAGTTACACAAGGTATTGTTCTAGGCCATATAGTATCTAAGAAAGAAATTGAAGTTGATAAATTAAAAATTGATCTGATAGATAATTTGCCCTCACCAAAAATAGTAAAAGATATTCGCTCATTCCTAGGTCATGCAGGATTTTATAGAAGATTTATAAAAACTTTTAGTTTAATAGCCAAACCTATATGTAATATGCTATGTCAGGATATCATATTTGACTGGAATGAAGCATGTCAACTATCATTTGATAAAATTAAAAAATATGTTTATTTCTGCACCTATTATGAACCCCCTGATTGGTCGTTACCTTTTGAAATAATGTGTGATGCAAGTGATTATGCAGTAAGAGCTGTACTAGGGCAAAGAAAACAAAAAAAATCTTATGTTATATACTATGCAAGTAAAACTCTAAATAATACACAAATGAACTATTCAACAACAGAAAAAGAATTACTTGCTGTTGTATTTGCATTAGATAAATTTCGTTCATATCTGGTTGGATCATCAATCGTTATATTTATCGATCATGTAGCTTTAAAATACCTACTTACAAAGAAAGATGCTAAACCACGTCTTCTACGTTGGATATTATTACTACAAGAATTTGATTTAATCATCAAAGATAAGAAAGGAGTCGAAAATGTGGTAGCAGATCACTTTTCAAGATTAAACTATGAAATAAAGGAAGAACCAACTCCGATTAAAGAAACTTTTTCAGATGAACAACTATTTGCAATAATAGAAGTACCATGGTATGCAGATATAGCTAATTATTTAGCCTCTGGTACTATTCCCTCTAATTATACCTGGTCTGATAAGAATAAATTTCTGAGTGAAGTACGTAACTTTTTCTGGGAAGATCCTTATCTGTTTAAATATTGTAAAGATCAAATTATAAGGCGTTGTGTACCTAATCATGAAATAGGTCAGGTAATTCAGTTTTGTCATTCTGAAGCTTGCGAAGGTCATTTTGCTTCAAAGAAAACCGCTGCTAAAATTTTGCAGTGTGGATTTTATTGGTCAACTCTTTTTAAAGATGTTTATGTCTTTTATTTAAATTGTAACAGATGTCAAAGAATGGGACATATTTCAAAAAGAAATATGATGACGTTAAACCCTATTTTAACTATCGAAATTTTTGATTGTTGGGGCATCGATTTTATGGTTCCATTACCCTCATCTTTTGGATATCTGTATATTTTGGTTGCAGTCGACTATGTCTCTAAATGGGTAGATGCAATTTCATGTAGAAATAATGATCATAGAACAGTGATCAAGTTTTTGAAAGAAAATATTTTGTCTAGATTTGGAATTCCTTGAACCATTATACGTGACGGTGGATTACATCTTTGTAATAAAGTTTTTGAAAATCTTATGAAAAAATATTCAATTTCACATAAGATTGGTCCTTAAGATTGACTGATGCGCTTTGGGCTTACCGTACTGCATATAAAACTATTTTAGGAATGTCTCCTTATCGGTTAGTATATGGAAAACCATGTCACTTGCCTGTAGAATTAGAACATCGAGCATATTGGACAATCAAAATGATGAATTTTGATATAGACAAAGCTGGAATAGCTCGTTAACTTCAAATAAGTGAATTAGAGGAATTAAGAAATGAAGCCTATGAAAATACAAACATTGCTAAATCAAGAACAAATATTTTTCATGATAAAAATATCATGCAAAAATCTTTTGAACCATCTCAAATAGTGCTATTATATAATGCAAAACTTCGTTTATTCCCTGAAAAATTAAGATCAAGATGGATAGGTCCTTATATTGTCAAGCAAGTTTTTGATTATGGAGCAATTGAAATTGAAAATCCATTAACTGGAAATATCTTTAAAGTCAATGGTCAAAGACTTAAACCATATTATGATGAATTTACTCAAGAAATAACTTATGTACAACTTTTTGATCCTGTTTATGTTGATGTTTAATTCTCAATAAAAATTACTAATGAATTGTAATTTATTTGACAGAGTATCTTATGAGTAATAGCCAGATATCCCAATTGGTGAAATGACAAAAGATTGTCAGATTTCCTTATCCATGTTAACTATCATTGTTTTCACATTTCAGATAATGTTTAAATTAAGTTGGGGAGATAAGAATGTAATATTAGTAGTCATATTTAAAGTACTTATTTTTTTTAATATTAATGTTGAGTT
This sequence comes from Ilex paraguariensis, assembly GCA_963454935.2. Lineage (NCBI taxonomy): Eukaryota > Viridiplantae > Streptophyta > Magnoliopsida > Aquifoliales > Aquifoliaceae > Ilex > Ilex paraguariensis. Next base: position 176,991 of record CAUOFW020010091.1, read on the forward strand.
TGTCTTTGTGACTGGCAGACGTTAAAGAACCTGATAGAGAGTCATAAAAAAAAACCTTTAATTAAATTACTTTATGTACAATGGGTGAAAAACTATTTTGGCTAAGTTTAATTCTATTCCGTCATCTTCCAAAAGATATTCATGCATTGATCATGAAAAAAGCCAGAAGAGTAAGAAATTTAAAACTTTTTGAAAGCCAAGCAGGACCCCTGTGTGGAAAAAGTACATTTGCAAAAAATTGATGAGCCAATCGTCTCGGTGGTTGTGTAAGATGTGGTTGTTTACAACATTTAAGACAATATAATCAGTGTGTAGAACCAATTTCAGGTCGAGCGTTAGATCCTTTACGGTGGATTAGGTATGGGCAGAGTAAAAATTATCCTGACGCGTCATCTTATTCTACCCCAATGTTAACAAGATATGTAAGAAATGAAGTTAACCGTGTCACTAGTAATATTGATCCAGATACTTCTGACCCTGAAACAGTATGATCATAATTTTTGGAAGAATTGTACATACTTGTAAATATTTGTAAAAAAATAGTTAAGTAAAGATTAATAAATATTTGTAAATAAATGTAAATAACTATAAATTAATTAGGAAACGCAGTAAATATGAAATAACAAATAAAATAAATAAAAACACACCAATTTTTGTGACAAGAAAAAGAGTGGTTAACGAAGTTTAGTAGAATATAAAAAATTATTTAATATATTGTAGGAATTTAAAGAGACAAATTACAAGAAATCAGAAAATTGTCAGTACATTACACAAAGCAAAGAAAAAATCAAAAAACAGCACCGTCCGGATGGTGGGCTAGGCGTCCGGACGGTAGTGCTTTATTTATATACAACCCCTTGCAACTGACGGATCATTTCTGCACTCCAAGAACATCAAAACTTCGGCCAATTGAGAATTCCAAAAGAAAAAGCTCTCAAATCTGCTATACTCAGTCATTTTTCTTCAAATTTGTTCTGATTATTCTTTTACCCATTGCATTTTGAAGGTATCTAACAATTGGAATCAAAAGAAATGGAGCATTTTATGAAGAAATCAAGAAAAAAAATGGATTCAAGACAAAGAACGAGAGGATCTTCGAGTCGGGCACAAAGAGATCAACCCGAGCAACCTTAAGCACCTCCACAACAACTAGGACTAGGAAATATATTCAACGAGGTGATATTTGAGAATTCTGAACAACAAGCTTGGTATGATGCTAATTTTCTGAATAAAACAATTATTTCAGAAAAACCGGTTATTTACAAAGATTTTGAGAACATAGGAGTACATCAAATTCTTGCAACTAGAGGATGGTTACAGTATGTTAGATTATCTGTTCCTGCTTATGACTGTTTAGTCCGAGAATTCTATAGTAATGCTAAGATTATTGGGGAAAGACAATTGCGAGTATATGTACGGGGTAATATTTTAAAGTTACACCGGTGCTTGATGATTTTCGTTATAATATCCTAACCTCTAAACATCAGCCTTCAGTGTATGGATGGTGTGTGTGAAGGGGAGTGTGACTCTCCCTTAGAATGATGTCAAAAGAAAGGGCAACAGAACTGTGGATGAATGAAATGCAAATGTGTGTGTGTGAACAAAAATGCTCCCCAAGCGCAGAGAAACTTTTGTTTGTCGTGTTTTACTTGGAAAAGTATTCCAAGGTCGTCTCCTCAGGGAAGGATGTGAATCGTTTTGAAAGTGATTTTGGTGAAAAGAAAGTGTAAAATCTTTTATAGTTTGAGGTTGGTTTGTGATGAAATTGAAATGGGAAATAAGTGTTGGCTAATCCGAAGGGTTCACTCCAATGGAAATGTCAAGTCAACCCCAAACCTTTCTCCACTGGTGTATAGATGAACCGTTGATTTGTGGGAAGCGAGGGACGAGATGGAAGTGAGGATCCAAGCATAACCCGTGACAAGTCTACGGGATATCAAAGACTCACACCATGTCCTTACTCAATCCAGTCAAACTGAACCATCGTACACCAAGAGGAGGAAAGAAGATGAGTTGAAATGACTCCAAGAGGAAGTCTCCCTGGATTAGCCAACTTAAAGACTTAGCTACTTATGCTTAAGGTAAAGAAAAAAAATGCAATGAGAAGACATTATAAAGAAATAAAGACTAGGGCTAAGTAAATGAAATGCACAAATATAAGTTCCGGATAATCACCTCTTACTAAAGATTGGATGAGAAACTACTCACTTTTCATGGCTTAGGTAAAGTTAGAAAAGTGAGTAATGCTCATCCCTCCAAGTAGAGGAGTTGTAAGGGAAAACATATTACACACGGAGCTAATCTTCGACGAAGAATGAGTGAATCACGTTCCACCCTTCACGGCTTTGGTAAAGCTCTAGAAAAGTGGAAGAGTTTCACTCCTCTAAGGGAAGAGGAAAGCTCAAGACAATGTAAATAAAAGAAAGCAATAATACAAAAAAAGAAAGCAATAAATTAAAAAAAAAAGCAATAATAACTTTTGGAGGGTTATCCACTATCAAAAGGTGCTCTTTTCAAGAAAGCAATGATACAAGAAAGCCATAATGACTTTTGGAGGGTTTTCCACTACCAAAAGATGCTCTCTACAATAAAGATGATACAAGAGAAAAAGGTACTCTTTACAAGACCCAAGGGGTGCTATTTATAGGCAAAAAGGTAGAGCTTGAATTACACTTTAATCCCTCTCCCTTTTTAACTTTTGATAATTGGCACCCTATAGTTTGTAGCTTTCATAATTGGCACCCTATAGTTTGTAAGTTTGATAATTGGCTCCTCAGTAGTTTGTAGCTTTGACGCAATTGGCTCCCCAGTAGTTGGTAGATTTGATGCTCAAACTCCTAAAAAGAACAACAATCAATGCATTATCCTTAATTCACACAATAACCCTAATTTGGCTTATTTTAACTAGTTTAACTTTATTTAACTAACACAATTGACTTATTAACTTAATTAAATTATGCCTTAATTAGGGCTAATCACACCCCCAACCTAAATATTACTAGTCCCTAGTAATAAATAACAAAATAAAATCACTTTCATAGATAACACGATTGCATTTAGCATATGCAACAAACCGTTAAACCCCTAGGTGATCTCTAGTGGACGAGTTTTATCTCGTGAAGGTTTTCAGTAAGCTACCTACAAACTCCAGTCGAACAGATGGGTTAAAGTAAATTAGCATCATGGTCGTTGGGATACCCAACCCTCAATTTTGACTTACATCCCGCAAGCTCCTCTTTCACAGGTATTTATTCTATGCAAAAATTAGCATTAGTCACATTGACATTTGGAATTCCCTGTGTTGTAGAAATGGTTTTTCTAGAAACAAGAATTGTTATATAACAAACATTCCACTTTACCACCCTCCATGGATAGCTTTGATTTCACAAACCTCTCTTAGAAATGCCCTCAGCAAAAATTCCCTCCAATTATAGTGACTTGTCTCTCAAAGAGCATGTGATCAGAGGATGGCCAATTGAAAAAATCACATGCACAGTTAGAAAGGGAGTGAAAGTTTTAAGAAAGTAGACAAATCATGTTCTTGACATAATCTCATGAAAGAATATCATTGCAATTAAAGAAATATTATTTAACATACCCTAGTTTTCGGTCGACAATATACACATGCATCAGACTTGAGATCAATTAGGGCTTTGTATAGGTTTTAATGTGGCCAGAGGTCAGTGACTAATGAAATGACGTTAATGGTATTCAAAAGCTATCCCCTTTTTAATGTAGTGCAGCACACTTCTTTCTTGCTTTTCGATCTTTTTGCCAAGAAATGATATTTCTTTCCTTCATTTTTCTCATTTTTCACTTTTTTGGCAATTCCCTATTTTTCTGTTTCTTTTCTTTATCGGTTGTTCCCACCGATTTTTTTTTCCAATGAACAGTAGCCACCATCATCTTTTCTATTTCTCTTGCTTCTCTGTATCATACTTATTTATGAGATGGTGCATGAAAATTAGATAGCAAGGTATGCCAAGTATATTCTCCTATAGCTCGGTTATCATATGGTTTCTTGAAGAAGAAATCATTCATTGAAGGCTCAAACATGGCTAACTAGGGATATAATTTCATAGAAGCCATAGCTAAGGCTCAAAATCAAATCAAAGATGGTCTAAAATCCTTTCTCAAGTATGTGCCCATGTATGTGTCGCATGCAAAGGTTCCCTATAGGATATGTCAATAGATCACTTTAGTTGCATTAATCAAAGCAAGTTTAATGAGATTATTCAAAATTTGAAAGTGAAAGAGCTTACTCGAGTAAATGTCAGAAAGCATCGCAAGGCTCAAAACTTACCATGGTATTCTTCGTCATCTCCACTGGTTATGTTAGGGTTTCAAAGAATATCGATTATATATCAATTCTATTTTCGAGTTTGGTCATTCTGTACCTTAAGAATAACAAATACCAACGTATATTTGACATTTAAGCATAGAGAAAATACCAATTTTCAAGTAAATGAGACTTTTTTTTTGTTTTTGTTTTTGTTTTTGTTGTTTTTTACTAGCATTCAAACTCAAATAAAAATCAAAGTTATTTATATACACATTTTTCTATGAAAATTTTAAAGAAAAAACTAAATGCACATGTTGAACTTGGAAAACTATGGCGTTTCAGGATAAGTCCCTACCCACGCTACAAGTTGGTATTTTAGGACATTCCTTACTCGGCCCACATTTTTATTTCAACAAAGACTTTTTACATAAATAAATATTTACACAAAAAAAAAAATTCGGACCATTAACCTTCATCCCCAAAACACATTTTTTTCACAGCTTTGTCATTATTAGTCAAAATCTAATCCGAGTCATCGCTTGTGTCTATTTCATTATTAGTGACTCTTCCAACTTCTTGTCGCACAAAATGTGTAAGTACTAGACTGGTATAAGATGGTGTCTCAGAAAAATCCTTACTCTGCCCATACATTATCCAGTTTAATCGATCGGTTGGACGACCCAAAATTGCTTGAGAACATTGATTGTATTTTTTCATGTGAAAGATCCTGCCACAATGAAAACAAGCACCCAGTCGTCTGGCATGATGACATTTAGCAAAACTACTTTTACCACACAATGGTTTTGCTTGTGCTTCTCGAATTTTAATTTTTCTCAAAACTCTTGCCTTTCTCATTATCACAGCATGCACATCGGGTGGAAAAGTTCGTAAAACTCCCAAACTAAACCAAAAAAGTTTAACATCCATGATTTCTATGCTTTAAGACTCACTATCTGGTTCTTTAACGTCTGCCAGTCACAAAGCCGATTGAAGTTGCATTTGATATGATCAAAAATACTGTAAAAAAAAATATGCAATACAAAATAAAAATAAACAGATTTTTTTTTTAAATACGAAACTATAACAAACTGGAACTATAAATCACACCCCCCAACCTAAATCGAACATTGTCCCTAATGTTTCGAATTTACCAGTGTTTGGAGTTTGGAAATGAGGTTGTAGGGTAGAGATCTGTTCAGCTGCCGAAACCTATAAAAAAAATACATAAATTAATCTTTGCTACGCAGATCTGGGTTTTCGCTAGGGTGAAAACCCTTGATTATAAGTGCGGACAGAAGAAGAAGAGCCATGAACAAATAGAGTAAACAAATGCAAATCATAAGACAAATGATTGGGTCTTCGGGGAATATGGTCATGGGACTGTTGGGAGTTGGATCGTGTTACAGAGAACAACACATCAGAAAGAAGAAGAAGAAAGAAGAAGAAGAAAAAGAAAAAGAAGAAAGGCGGTGGGGAAAAAGAGGAAAGGGGATGAGGGTAGAGATCTGTTCAACTGTCAAAACCGACAAACAAGACACAATAATTAATCAACTCGAGGGAGATCTGGGTTAGGCTGGAAACCTCTCACACTAAGTGCGAGCAGAAGAAGAGCACCTATGTACAAATATAAACATATAAGACAAATTATTAAACAAAGGATTGGGTCGTCGGTGTATATGGTCATGGATTTGTAGGGGGTGAGTTATTTTTACAGGGAACAGAGAGAACGATGACGAAGAAGAAGAAGAAGAAAAGAAGAATAAAAGAAGAAGGGAAGAAGAAAGGGGGGGGGGACCAACACCGGGGGAAAAGGAAAAAAGGTGGGAGGCCTTATAAAGCCATCCCAATGGGTTGTTTTTTTTTTTTAATTTTTTTACACCCGATCCATTTGAGTGTTGGCTGGCACGAATATTCGCGCAAAATATTCCCACAAACATTGGTTTAAGATGCAAATAGTGCAACCTCACCCCCCAACTTGATTCATGCACTGTCCTTAATGAAAAAAAAATGTATGGTATTCAATGACGGACAGTAAAAAGATTAGTAGGGTTAGAGAACACCTCGCACTTGAGCTTTGAAAAAAACACCTATATCTGCGACTAAGAAAAACAAAACTATACGACAAAAGAACATAATTAACATGGAATAAAAATAAAGTAGGTAAATAAAAGCAGAAAAATCTAGTTATTCCTCCACAACTTCGGGTATATCAAATCCATTAAATTCTCCTCCACCACTTGTTCTTCAAAGCTCTCGAAAAATGGCTTAAGTCTTTGGCCATTGACCTTGAATGTCTGGCCATTTTTAGGGTTTTGTACATCCACAGCTTCGTTGGGGTAGGCCACCTTAACAAGATAGGAGTCATTCCAACGGGATCGGAGTTTGCCTTGGAAAAAGGAGAGGCGAGAATTGTATAAGAGCACTTTTTGCCGCGGGCTCAAATGATTTCCTTACGATGAAGTTATCATGAAAGATTTTTGCCCGTTCTTTTGAGATTTTGGAGCTCTCATATGCATCTCGTTCAATCTCTTCCAACTTATTCAGCTCTAACTTCCTATGATCACCGGCCATTCTCAAATTAAAATTTAAAGTCTTAATGGCCAATAGGCCTTGTGTTCCATTTTGACTGACAGGTGGCAAGTCTTTCCATAGACAAGTCAGTAGGGAGACATGCCCAAAATAGTTTTAAAGGCAGTGTGATATGCCTAGAGGGCATCGGTCAATCTATCGGACCAATCCTTCCTGTTTGGGTTAACCATTTTTTCTAGAATGTTCTTGATCTCGCTATTGGCTAGCTTGGCTTAGTCATTTGTTTGTGGGTGATAGGTAGTGGATACTTTGTGAGTGACGCCATATTTGAACATTAGAGATGTAAATAGCCTATTACAGAAATGTGATCCACCATCACTTATTATTGCACGAGGCATCCCAAACCTTGAGAAGATGTTCTCCTTGAGAAACTTGACTACGACCCGGTGGTCATTAGTCTTGGTCGGGATAGCCTCCACCCATTTGGACACATAGTCCACTACCAGAAGGATGTACAAATAACCAAATGACATAGGGAAATAACCCATGAAGTCGATGCCCCAACAATCGAATATTTCTAGGACAAGTACTGGTGAAAGGGACATCATGTTTCTTTGGGTCACACTACCCAACCATTGGCATCTATCACATTCCTTACAAAATGAAACACAATCTTTGATAAGAGAGGGCTAGTAAAAACCTAATTAAAGAATTTTGGCCGAAGTCTTTTTCGCTGAGAAATGTCTATCGCAAGCTTGTGAATGGCAAAATGCAAGGACGTCCCACTGTTCATTTCAGGTACGCATCTCCTCATGATTTGGTCGGGGCAGTACTTGAACAAATACGGTTTGTCGAAGTAGAAGTATTTCACATCTGCCATAAATCGTCTTCGATCTTCTAGGCTCTATTGTGGTGGTACCTGTCCTATTGCCAGATAGTTACATATATCAGCCTACCAAAGACATACAAAATGAATTGAAAGTAAAATGCTCATTAGGAAAAAAGTCAGGGATAGGAGTGTGCTCATCGGCCTCTTGCACCATAAGCCGGGATAAATAATCCGCCACCATATTCTCAACTCCTTTCTTGTCCTTGATCATCAAGTCGAATTCTTGTAGGAAGAGTATCCACCTAATGAGTCTTAGTTTTGCATCCTGCTTAGACAACAAATACTTTAAAGCAAAGTGATCATAAAGACAACAATTGGAGAACCAATGATTTAAGAACGGAATTTATCTAAGACAAACACTACTGCTAGCAACTTTTCTCGGTGGTAGTGTAATTCATCTGAGCCTCATTAAGTATTTTGCTAGCATAGTGTATCACATATGGTCTATTTTCTTCTCTCTGACTGAGCACTGTGCCGATCGCGTAATCACTTGTGTCGCACATGAGCTCAAAAGGTAAATCCTAATTGGGTGGTCGCATGATTGGAGGTGTGACTAGCATGCTTTTAATTTTTTTAAAGGATGCCTCACAATCATCCGACCACTCAAATGGGACCTCCTTAGACAGTAGGTTGGTCAAGGGTCAGGCCAATGCACTGAAATTCTTTATGAATCGACGATAAAAACCTGTATGGCCTAAAAACGACCGGATGCCTTTGATGGCTCTTGGCGTGGGGAGGTTAGAGATGACCTCCACCTTGGATTTATCGGCTACGATACCCCTTGCCGAAACTATATGGCCAAACACAATTCCTTCCATCACTACAAAGTGACACTTTTCCCAATTCAAGACTAGATTCTTCTCCTCACATCTTGTTAGAACTTTCTCCAAGTTTGCCAAATGTCCCTTGAATGAATCCCCAAACACCGAAAAGTCATCCATAAAGACCTCCACTATCTTTTCCACCATGTCACTGAAAATTCTCATCATACAGCATTGAAAAGTCCCTGGAGCATTGCATAGTCCGAATGGCATGGGGCGGTAGGCAAACGTACAATAGGGCACGTGAAGGTGGTCTTCTCTTGATCCTCTAAAGCAATCTCGATCTGATTGTAGTCGGAGTATCCATCTAAAAAATAGTAGAATAGATGCCTCGCTACTCATTCTAGAACTTGATCGAGGAATGGCAATGAGAAGTAGTCTTTTCTTGTGCAAGCATTCAAATTTCGGTAATCATGCACACCCTCCATCCGGTGATCACTCTTGTAGGTATAAGCTCATTCTCATCATTTTTCAACCACCGTAAAAGATGTTCTGTACAAGAAAGATGCTCTCTACAACAAAGATGATACAAGAGAAAAAGGTACTCTTTACAAGACCCAAGGGGTGCTATTTATAGGCAAAAAGGGAGAGCTTGAATTACACTTTGATCCCCCTCCCTTTTTTAGCTTTTGATAATTGGTACCCTATAGTTTGTAGCTTTCATAATTGGCACCCTATAGTTTGTAAGTTTGATAATTGGCTCCTCAGTAGTTTGTAGCTTTGACGCAATTGGCTCCCTAGTAGTTGGTAGCTTTGATGCACAAACTCCTGAAAAGAACAACAATAAATGCATTATCCTTAATTCACACAATAACTCTAATTTGGCTTATTTTAACTAGTTTAACTTTATTTAACTAACACAATTAACTTATTAACTTAATTAAATTATGCCTTAATTAGGGTTAATCAACTGGCTACTATTTGTCATTTTTTTTGACCCATGCAAAGACCTGAAATCCCATAATACCCATACACAGATTTTCCTGATTTAGATATCATAGGAAGAGAAGTGATAAGTAATTCAAAATTTAGGTGGGGCAGACCAAATAAGTATATCAAGCAAGGAGATTTAACTGATAAATACCGTATTTTGAACTTGATAACTATACACAGTTTGTTATCTCGTGCTCAAAAGAATCAAATCTACATTGAGCAAGCTTATTTTCTATATGCATTCGGGATGAGACATACCATTGATCTGCCAAACCTAATCCTGAATCAAATGGTACTTGCTATAGATAGAAAGAAACCCTCACTTTCCTATGCCATGTTAGTTTCTCAGCTATGCAGGAACGGAGGTGTGATCATCGATCCAACATGGAAGACTATAGATCATACTGATCCACTAGACAAAACTTCATTAAGAAAAAGTGATGGAGCAAAACCTGAAGAACAACCAGAGGTACCCCATCCACCACAAGAAGAGCCATTCCAAGGCCCTGAAGAATTCATTCCACCAGAACAACAGCAGCCACAAGAGGATTAACCATACATACCAATGGATGACAGGACTGACAGACAGATTCTGCTAGGATTAGAGACTACTGTCACCTAGCTTGGTAGCAGTATCACAGATATCAACAAACGTATGGAGGATTATGAACAAAATCAAGCTGAAATCTTGAGGCTACTGAGAGAACGTTTTGGAGGAGGCCCATTTACTTCCTGGAAAAAAACTGAAGATTCTACCAAAAGCTCTGCTATCTGTCACTCAGAATTTTAATTATGCACTGGAACTTTAATTTATGTTTTGCACTTATTTGCTTTTGAACTTATGTGTGTTTTAAACTAACGTGTGTTTAAGTTTGTTTATATTAATTTTGAAACTTATGTTGTTAAGTTAGGGAATTCATAATTCATATGATTCACAGCTAAATTAAAATTTTATTCTCATGCCTTGCAAGAATAATTTTTGTTTAAACTTTGTATATATAGTGGAGATGTAAAACCTATTGCAGATTTTGAACAAATCCTTCTTGGAGAGATATTCTATATCTACTCAAATCTAAATCTTCGATTCAGCAGTAAAATTTTCCTTGAATAATCTCATTAGTTGTATTTTGATTAACACTTATTGAAATATATTGTTAGCATTGTCCTTAAACTGTCATTTAAAGATTATACTAATATATGATTTATGGAAAATGATCTTAGGCCATCTTTGATTAAATCTTGAGCCTTAACCATTCCTTTTACAAAATTATATCCTTAGTCAACCGTTATTGAGCCTAACAAAATACAAATTCTTTTTCATGAAACCCGAAAAATACCCGAGCCAAATGAAAATATATCAAACCTACTTTTGCTACATAATTTTCTTGCACCCTCTTTTAAATCAATATGATATAGAAAAGGTGAGAAATGGTATCAAAAAAAAAAACTTGGCTATTCAAAGCAAAAGAAAAAGAAAAACCAATGAAAGGTTGAAAAATAGAAAGAAAAGAGCCAAGAAAGTGAAAAATGGAAAGAATAAATATTCAAAGTTAGAAAAGGTGTGCCACAATACTAAAGATAGCATTTGATATCCCATGATGTTGTTTCATAAACCTTCACCCATGGCCACATTACAACCTAACTAAAGTCCTTTTTGATTCCAGAAATCATGTATTTATATTAATTCTATCATTCTAAAAAGGAAAATGTTAATAGTATATTTAACATAGTGTTAATATTCTTTCATGAGATTATGTCAAATTGCACTTTATTCTACTAACCGCTCTTTTGATTACTACATGTAAGATTATTTGCTTTGTTCCAAACTCATGTATGTTGTGAGAATAGTCACTATAATAGGTGTGTTCTTTTTGCTGAGTATATTCCCGGAAAGGATTGACATCAAACTTACCATGAAAGAGGGTAACATTTCTCAAGTAATTTTTGAAAATAAAGAAATCATTACAGACACACACAAGTTTTTATAAAAATATATAGATAATATTACAACCAATCTATGTTACTCTTAGAGTGATCAAACAAGAAAATATTCTTGTAATGCATTCTAAATATTGATTTAATTTTGCTTATGAAAAATATAAATTAGAACTCCCTAACTACTGAAATTTGTACGTAGCTTCACTTAAAACCTTCACGAGACAAAACTCATCTATTACGAATCACCTAGGGGTTTAAAGGCTTGTTGCATATGCTAAATACAATCGTGAAAAAATCTATGAAAATGATTTTACCTCTGTTTGTATTATATTGTGTTAATAGTTTGTTTAAAATTTACCAGGGACTAGTAAAGTTTAAGTTGGGGAGTGTGATTAACCTTAATTAATATATAAATTAAAACAATAATAAATTCGAATTAGTGTGATAAAATAACTAAAAGCTAGCAATTAGAGTCAATTAGGGTTTGTGTGGTAATTAGGGTTTTATTTGTGTTATGTTTACAAGTTGTAAGTTTAATGCAGGATTACTACACAATGCAGGGAACCAAGTAGGAAAACTTAAAACAATGAAGGCCAAAGTGTAAATTCACCAAGAGAGGAGTCAGCATACAAAGCAACTTGCAAAATCTAGCAAGGCCCAACCGTCCAGACGGTTGAGGGGTGTCCGGATGGTGGTCTTTGGCGGCTCAGCATCAAGGCTCCACCTCATGCTTCTTCTTCGTCTATAAATAGGCATCTCCTCTTCAAACTTGAGAAGGCTGGAACCAAGAAGTTTCAGAGAGAAATCCAAGAGAGAAAAAGAAAAGAGAAAGAGAAAAGAGAAAAAGAAAAAGAGAAGTGTAACACGATCCGGTCCGTGATACACTTTAGTCCAAACTCTGTACTTCTACATTTCTGTTATATCTTTCTACTAGGATAATTGAACTGCTGTCACTTTTTTGTCTAAACTGATAATAAAGGTGGTTGTGTTTCAGTTGTTCCTTGTGAAAGACATTTTAAATACTGTCTTTAAATTTTAGTTGTAATAAAAAATGCCCACACTCCTTGCTTGTTTGTAGCAGTGGGGCGTGAGTAGTTCCGTATATCCTCCAGTGAGAGGTAAACATATGTACAATACTAGTTAAATTATGAAAATACTGATGTTTTATATATTTATATATCTATGTATTATATGATTCATGCATGATACAGTGATGTACGTACTTTCGGTGCTGTGCTTGGAAGTATGTCATCAGTGCATCATCAACCTGCCGGTAAAACAACCACGGCATTCCTACCGGTATAGCTTGTCCTCCACCGGAACGCTGAGGATGTTAACTGATGTATGGTACAAAGCCTAAATGATCCTTATGAATGACTTGCCCTTCTGGGTTATTAGGGTTATTTAAATACTATATATAACTATATTGCTAGTCTAACAACCATTGCATTCCTACCGGTACGGCTTGTCCTCCACCGGAATGTTGATGATATATATATATCACAGATGACCTATTGGGTAACTCAAGTATTCCTCATGAATGACTTGTCCTTCTGGTATGCTTGGGTTAATCAATTGACATAGATATAACCAGTTAGCCCAAGAAGCGGCTGTGTTATGATTTATTACCCCCAGTTAGCCTAAGAAGCAGTTGTGCTATGGTTTATATACATCAGACCAACCAGTTGACTTGCCAATAAAATGGGAGTTAATCTTGGTATGGTAGCTTTTCCAGTATTTAACCAGTATAACGCATATGGAATCCTTAAACTGAAGGATGCTTTTTATTATTGTCTTAATCTATCTACACATTTACATTTCTTAGACTAGTTATCAATATAAGCTCACATCACAAGCTATCACATGATGTATTAGTTAAATTAGTAACTTGACTATTTTATTTTGTTTCCAAATTATTAAAACTCTTTGTGGGATCGATACTTGGACTTAAAACTAAGAAAACTACAATTCGACCACTTATACTTGGGTGTATAATATTAATCTGATCACGAAAAAGTGCGAATCAGTATCGGTACCTCTTCACTAGGTATCGGTACCAAAACCTACTGGAATTCAGCTACCGATACCTCCTTTCCTTTGGTACTGGTACCTCCCACCTATGCCCTTGCTGATTTATATAAGGAAATATTGAGGTATCGGTACCATTTCACCACGTATTGGTACCAACAACCCAGAAATCTCAGATCCTTTTACAAACATCTCTACCAACTATGAGGGCCCACCTTTTGATATCCAACCCATGTTTTGACCTTTCCAACACTCCATCATGACCTCCTAAGCTCTGCACTCAGACAATAAGCATGAAAGAATAGCGGGTCAATAAGAGAGAGAGAGTGGTTGGGAAGAGGAAGAGGGACCATGCTTTGACTGATTTTGGAAGTTTTTGTGTGTAACCTCTCTCCAAGCAATCCAAGTTGGCTACTCATGACAAGAGAGAAGGGACGAAATATACATTTCCTACATGCATTTTCTGATTATGAACTTTCTAGAGAGAGAAGGTCCAAGGAAGAAGATGAAGTTCTAGAGAGAGAAGCTGAGTCTTACATTTTTTTTCACCATTTTCATTATAGTAAACTCCATTTTACATGTAATATTTTCCTCTTGCAATTTAATCTGTTTTAATCTAAGTTCTAATTAAGTTTGACTAGGTTTCTTGTGGTTCATTTCTACATTTGGTCTTTGTTCCCTTCAAGCTTTACATTTTGGAAATGAATATCTTTTGTTTTGTAGTTTAAACTTTCTCTTTCATTAATACAAGTCCATGTTTGATTTCATTAACATATTTCTCTACTTAATGTTTTTTCTTACTTTTACCACGAATAGCTAAACTTTTAGTTGGCTAATCCAAGAGGGATTTCCTCTTGGGTGTGTGAAATCAACTCTCTTTCATTCTTCTCATAGTGTAAAGTGTTTGGTTTGACTAGGTTAAGTGCAGACGTAGTTATGGGCTTTTGATACACCATAGAATTGTCACGAGGTATGCTCTTGTCCAACAAAATCACACTCATCCCTTACTTTCTACGAATCAATCAAATACCTAGACACCATTGGTTTAACGGAATGAGTTGATTTGGTATTCCAATTGAAATGGCCTTTATGGATTAACCAACCTCGTTTTCTAGCATATTTCACAAGCCACAACTCACTAACTTTCAAATCACTAGATTTTTCAATTTTCATTTTTTGCAAATCACTCTTTAAGAACACCTGAACTCGCATTCCCTGAGGAGACAATCTTGGAATACTCATTTCAAGTAAAACACGACATTGTAAGTCTCTTTACACTTGGGGAACAATTTTACACACTCACATAAGTTTTGTTCATCCACACACAATTTCCTCCACTTCTTGCATTGAACTTGAGGGAGAGTAACACTCACCATACATTATAAGCCATATACACACATAAACTGCTAAGATCCGAACACGCATGACAAACATATAATATTTATAGCAAGCTTATTCACATGTGACATGCATGTGTAGAACTGGCAACCAAAATTTAATTAAGAGTAATAACATGAGACCTAAACCCGAATGATGAATATTTTATTGTTAAGAGATAAAGTATAAATAATGACTATGATAAGCATGTGACATCAATTTATTGTTATTAAAAAAAAATGTGTTAGTATATACAAGGAGTGGATTAAAGGTTCGCAATACAAATTAAATGAGTTATAAATATTATATACATATATATATATATATATGTCTATTTATAAATATGCATACAGAGGAAAGGTGGATATATACATATATATACACAATATAAGTAATGATGGAGGTACTCCACTTAGGAGGACATGCAAGGAAAAAATGAAGGATGTGAATTAGAGGCGTAGGTTGGTAGCGGTTGACAGAGGGGGAAAAGGGGGGAAGCACATGCAAGGCAAGAAAAAAAAATAGAAGGAAGAAAAAGGAAAAAAAAAAAAGGAGTCTTACACTTAGGATATTTTGGCAAGAACAAGAACCAAAAGGAAAGGAAGAAAAAGAAAGGGAGGAAGATGGAAAGAAAAAACAAAAGGAGAAGAGAAGAAGAAAAGGGTGGATGCAAAGGTTCGGGGATGTGCGCTGCAAAGAACGCTGTTTAAAAAGCTCCGGTGGAGGAGTCACCCACAAATAAAATCTACCCCAATGTAAGTGCACTAATACTTATTTTATCTACGTATAAATGATTAATTGTATGTGTGACTGTCTATCTTATGAGTTCTATTATGAATCAATGGCTTAAGTGTCATATTACTACGATGGAAAATGAGATGTCATCATGATGGACTCCAATAATATGGTTGAGTTGTATGTGTGATGTGTAAACAGAAAAACTAAATGGTTTGAGACGTTAAAGCGTTGGATGTTTGAGTGACGTAATTTGTTTGTGTAGTCAAGAAGTGTAAACCCCCACATGTTTATATTAATATAATGATATAATTTTTTTTAGTAATTCTAATATATGTAATGACGTAAGAATGAACCACATAGATTATAATTGTAGAAATAAATATTTGGGAGGCAAATTGATTGTGTAGTTTAAGTTGCGAAGGTATTTAAGCTTGGAAGAGGTTGTTAAGCAAGTTCAAAATATTTTTAGGTCAAAATAAGATTTCCATTGAATCTGGAAGGTCGAGAAACCTTGGGAGAAGTAATATGGGGTGTATTAGAAGTTAGAAAGTGTTCCGGAGTTAAAGCACACTTTAGAGATAATTTGGGTAAAAAGGATCTTGGACACTTCCTAGTATTTTGATCATAAATTTTGATTTTGAAGTCCATTTGATCTGAAATTTTGACAGTAGATAGTAGACTTCTAGGGCTACAAAGGTGTATATCACAAAACCTGTCCAATTCGACCTCTAAATGGGCCAAAACTGCATTGGAAGTTGGAGCAAAAATTTGTCAGTCAAACCGTACCGTTACGCCTAACTCCAGAGGCTAAATAGTACCGGTACTACGTACTGGTACGCTTTATTTAAAGCTTACCGAATAGTAAAAAAATCGGGATTTTTATGTTTTAAAACACCATTCTAAGCCCCATTTGTTCCATTCTTTCATTCCACTCTCACCCCACACCTCTTAGAACCCTAGGAGAAGATAAAGAGAGAAAGAAAAGGGAGGAAGGAGGTATTCAAAGCTTGGGCTTTTGATTTGAAATTCTTGATTACAAGGTAGGGGTTTTCTTCCATTCTTGTCCATTGATGCTAGGGCTAATATATATGTATATTTAAACTCCTAATCTTATGTATTTGCTATGGGTTATTTGTTTCTTGGTCTTCTTGCAATTATTATCATGTTTTAAACAAAGTTAGGGTTGAATACCCATGAAATCTCTTTTTCTTGATTTAAAACCCTAGTTTTCAAGAGTGATGGATTTTTCTTTTGATTCTTGCTTGGTTCTTGATTTAAAAACCTTAGTGCTTTGTGTCGAGTAATAAAATGATATTGATGATGATCTCTTGCATTTTCTTCAATGTTCTATTGAAATGATACGTGTGAAAATTTGGGGATTGTTGAAATTACTTGTGCTCCTGGAAATACCCATGAAATTGGGAGTTTTGGAAATTATTTGTTATTGATAGAATTGTTGGTATTGTATCTCTTGTGTGGTTGTTTGAATAAACATGGGCTACGATTGACTGGGTATCATGGAGTGGGTAGACGTCTTCTTATTCCGTGCGGGTTTGGACATATCCTACCACTCGTAGTGGAGTTGGTGCCTAGCCAGGATCAAATCACTATTAGCTCAAGGGTACCGTGTCAGAGGATTAGT
Organism: Ilex paraguariensis; assembly: GCA_963454935.2. Lineage (NCBI taxonomy): Eukaryota > Viridiplantae > Streptophyta > Magnoliopsida > Aquifoliales > Aquifoliaceae > Ilex > Ilex paraguariensis. Next base: position 194,168 of record CAUOFW020010091.1, read on the forward strand.
ATACTAATACCTGGGTTGGATTCGTCACTACCACTGTGTTAGCACACGCCCTTCCCAAAGGTTGGATATCCTTGCGAGGATTTGTGTTTGTGGATATGTGGGACATGATGCTTTCGACGGTGACCATGCTAGATCTTACTTCATACCTGAGATACGAATACAATGGTGGGTTATTGTTCATTGTACCAGAAATAATTTCTACAAGAATCTTGGGAAGTATAGGATTCCGCAAGAACTTAGGAGAAACGATTTATGGTGAATGGATTATTAGTCGTATATCGTAGTGGTGGGTTATTGATCATTGTACCAGAAATGGTTTCTATAAGAATCTTGGGAAGTATGAGATTCTGCAAGAACTTGGGAGAAACGATTTATGGTGGAATGAGTTACAAGTTGTATATTGGTTCCACTTATGCATTAAGTTACTGTTGTTGCTTAAACTTGAGATCTGTTTAATTGTCCCTGTTTTATTTCAAAATTCATATATGTTATTTGTGAAAGGTGAGCGACCGTCTTTATATGCTTTTCTAAACCTTGTTCGAGTATGGGAGAAATGTTGTTACAGAGCTTAGTGCTCACCCCCTACAAATAATATTTTTCAGATTATGTCCTACAGGAGGAATTGAAAGTGGATGAACCGACACACTGGGAGACTCCTATAGAAAGGAATGTGGATCCCGAGGTGGATGCTTAGAGCAACATTATCTTTGTTCTAGACTAGAAAATTCATTTTTGAAATATTTTGAAGTCTAGCTTTCTTTTGTAATTCCTCTGTGTTATGATAGTTAAAATTTTGAGATGTAAGCGTCATAGTGTGCATATTCTTTTGGGATAATGTTGTAAATTTTATGAATGATGAATGAAATCTTATTTATTTATGGATCATATTAGTTGCTCTTATGATCTGAATGGTTTCAAATTGTAATATCTTCCAAGGTGGTTTTTGTTCCAAGGGACGAAAACTAATTGTTAGAATGAATTGTCTACGTGTCTAAAAGTAAGGCAAGTGTTCGAGTTTGTCTTTGTGATTGAGATAATTTATGGTAGATTTTGTCTAAGTAACGGGAACTGAAATTATTGTTGTGCTATGAGTAATTGGGAAGACAAAGAAAAAGATGTAAGTGTTGGTTTGAGTTGTCTGAGTGACAAACTTATACTGATATGATGATAAGTTGTGTTGTGTTGTGTTGCCTGGGTGGCAAGACAGTTATCTCTATGTGAGACTGTAGGGCAACAAAATAGATTATCAGGAATAAATTATGGAATCACGAATAATAGATTCCTACCGATGAGCAAAGGGTGTCTCATTACTTTCTTTACTCTATTTTTTGAAAATATTTAATGTAAAAAACTTGCTACAACTTTAGAATTGATTACCCAAGTGCCGGTTGTGCTAAGTAATATAATACTCAGAAATCCAAGGTCGAATCACAGGGAATTGTGAAAACTTAGAATACAAAGAAAAATAAAAAAATTATTTTGAAAAAAATTTTGTAGAAATTTTGAAATTAGAAAACAATAAATTTAGTTTTGAAACAATAATTGAAAATACTAAAGCATCAGGTACTCCCTCTCAAATCCATACAATAATGGTTAAAGAATTAGTTCTTAAACCTAGACAAGAATCAAATGTCGGTTAATTCAAGTCACTAATTTTAGCAATAAAACCAAGAGAACATCTTTGTCTATAATCAAAAGTTTATTCTGGAACCTGAATAATCCTTCAATTATATTATTCTGTGAAATAATGGTAATCAACTTATGCGTGGAATAACCAGTTATTTGACTCGCAGAGAAATTCAAGTGTTCAACATATAAGACATAAAAACTCAAGAATTTTTACAGAGCAAAAATTTTACAAAAAAAATTAAAAGTTGAATTAAAAAAATATCACATACCACTAAGCTCATAAGTCAATAACATTACTTTACTTCATTGAGAGGTCCTCCCCTAACCCTAGCTGGGCTTTTAGCATGCCATGGAATTAGAATAAAAACTAAAAAAGAAAATATGGGAAAAAATAATAATCCTAATCATCCTCCTCAATAGGTGAGAGCCTTTATTTATAATAAAATATAACCTAGATATAGGTACAAGATATAAGGTTAGATTGAGAAGAATTCCTTTCCAAAAAGAATTCTTTTAAGGTCAAATCCCGTGATTAAAATCTTTGGAGCACGGGTATAAAATCTGTCTAGACTTTAAGCTTGGACTTTGCATATTTAGAGGCTGATTCACAAATTTTTTGTGAAATACATTTTTGTAGCCTTTAAAATCATATATTCAACCCCATAAAAATAAGATCCATCGGATATCAGAGTCGAAATTTATGGCCAAAATACTGAAGACGTGTCAAATCCTTATCTTTTACGATACTTTCCTAATCCAACTTTAAATGAGTTTTCTTCCAACTTAGACTCTTATAAGGATTAAATTGATGATTTCTCTTCAAATATTCATTTCTTGATCTTGACTTTTATTAAATTGGTTTTGGATTAAACTCATCCTGGGAATATTTAACTTATCACTTTTTAATAAAAGTCACACGCATGCAGCATGTTGGCTCGCTACCATGCAATATTTACATAACCCAAAACCAATTTTAAAGTGTTGCTTACATGCCAAAAAGGGAGAACAAAAATATTTACATTATATATAACCCAAAAGATTTAAAAAAAAATAGAAACTGACACGAGCCCTCCTCCGACAACTCTTGATTTGACTTCCAGTTTCGGCAATGGATTGTAGGTTAGTGTACAGTTTACTTGAAAAGGACTTCAAGGAAATTCTTTAGTGAGTACATGATTAACCATCAAAAGTGCTATTTTATTACATTTAATAATTGGTTAATTGCATATTATTTGTGATTAAATGTGTTAAATTCCTTGATTTTCTAGTTTGATACTTTTTCTAGTTGTTTGGTTTATTTTACAGGAAAATTGGTTGATTTAAGAAAAGAATATGCTAATAGTAGGAATGCCTATGTAATGAGGTTGCCAAATTTTATTTCTCAATATTGGGGTGTTACAAGACCCATAAGGGGTACATTCGAAATCAATTGGATGTCCCAAAAAGTTTTTTAATGGCTGGATAGAAGCTTGGTACATCACAACAAAACATCCCAAAACATAGCTTGTTGTACCAATACAAATCCTACCAGTTCATTGTTTTACCAGTACAACTTTGTTGTACCTATTCATCGCAAGGTAGGATGCGTTGTACCAGTTCTATGTAGGCTTGTGCAGGTTCAACCATAACATAACCCCATTGTACCGGTTCTACACATGTTTGTACTTGTACAACTCTGTACCGAGAACTTATTTTTGAATCCTACCTCTTTCCCAACCCTTTGCTTCCTTCCCCAACAACTCGTAACCATCTATCACACTCTTATTAAGGATTTAGAAGCTTTAAAACATGCAAATTTAAAGAAAACACCTTACCTTAAATATGTCGATTCCTCCAAAAATCTGTCAAGATTTCCAAATGAAAACTAACTTAAACCCCTTGATTTTTTCTTTCAACTCAAAGTACCCAAATCCCTTAAGAATCATAAGAACTAGGTATAAGAAAAGAGTGTTCTACTGTAAGGAAACAAGGAATCTCCTCCCTTATTCACTGAGTCAGAAGCGTAAGTTTGGAGCTACTTTCAAAAACAAAAAAAAAAAAACCTACTAACCTAAACTGTAATTCAAGAACCGGTACTAGCCAAATACCATCTCTTAGCCTTTTTTACTACTCACCCTCACCTGAGAAGCCCTACATGCACCGTGCGTCTATCCTACTCACCCCATTCTTACCTAATCACAGTAGAATCCCCCCTTATTTCCTCTATCTCTATAGTTAATAAGTAGATTTTTTGACATATATTTAATTTCATCCAATCTTTTTACATTTTAGAAATTCCATCCTACCAACATTTAATTAAGATCGTAACTTACTCACCACAATTCTATTAAATGTGCTTGTTCTCAAAAGTGGGTTGAATAACAAAGGCTTCCCAAGCATAGGAAGATTATTGTGTTGTAACTTGGTCGATTACCGAGGTCATCTCCTTAGAGAAAACGAGTGGTTCCAAGGTTGGTAGGCAAAGAAGAGAAAAAAAATCTGAATTTTTGGAAGATTAGTTGAAGAAATTATCAACGAAGGAATAACAATTAAAGAAAAGGCTGGTTTATCGGCAAAGTTCATCTCACCTTGGGCAGACATTTTGACCCAATTTTATGATCCACTTAAGATTGTACTCAAAAGCACTTAAGCGAAAAATATTCAATTAACACTCATCGAAAATAACAATTGTGTATTTGAGTTGATTGAACTAATTCTGAAAGAATTACATTCACATCGATTGTAGTGATTCCAAGAATTGTCCGTGTCAGACTTAATTATCTATGGCAAACAAGTAAATATACATATCGAATGTCTTTTCAATTTTAATCATTCAAACAACCAAACAAATCATTCTTTGGGAAAAAATCATAATTAGTTCAGAATCCCCATTCATGGATAAGACTCTGATGAGTGCGCGAAAGTGCATTCTAAATACCCTTTTATTGGGTTAAAATGCTAAAATGTGAATAGAAATAATTAGATATAATTTATATTATTGAATTTGATATTTATTCACACTGAGATGTATTTGAACATAATTTTATAATATTTTAAATCTTAAATATTTCATTATTGGTTTGTGAGAAATAATTTATAATTGAGCTTTACATTTAATATTTTTGGAACTTTATTATTTGGGTTTTATATTTGTTTTTATTTTGATGGCAGCCCATGGAGTAAAAAGGCTGAAATTGATGCAGCTGTCTGTTGGGCTCAACACTCATAATTTTTATTGGGCTTCATCTTTCTTAAATTACACAAGATTTGGACTTTAGGGGCTGAAATAAAAGGTTAGAATCAAGAGGGGGATGAAAATGCCTTTTCTCAAGAAAAGGGTCTTGACTTTTAAAAGAACCCTTGCCTTGCCTTTTCTTTTCTGTTGGGGTGTGGCAGCTGGTTTTTCTTTCTCTAGTGTGGTGGCTGAAAGAAGAAAAAGACAGAGAGAGGCGGACGCAATTCAAAGCAGAAAAATGCTGGTCGCCTGTTTTTTTTTATTTTTTTGGGAGATTTTTGCTGTCCATTATATTTATGGGTAACTAAATTCCCAAGGTAAGGCGAGGGATGAACTTGCACAGTACATAGTATTTTATTTATTTTTAATTTATGTATTTGATTTCTAATTAGTTAAACTCTTTTTTTTACCATTCTTAATTCATTGTTGGATGTTTTCTTCTCCGAATAATCATAGAATTTATTCTGTTTATGGATTCAATCATGCTTTTTCTATTGAATGGATTAGTTATTTGATTATGTTTGGATCAATTATTCATCTATATTGATTTAATTCTTTCCTGCAATATCGCTTCTTGAGTATATTGTCGTCATTGAATTTTCTCAATAGTGATAATAATTTATGTATTTTCAAAGTGGTGAATGATCTTTCAAAGGGTTACATGTGGTTTAATTTTGGTTTATAAATCTATACCTTCTGGTTGAGAATTTTGGGAATTGAATTCTCATTTGAGTTATTTAATGCATTAAGAATAATTAGAATATCATATTTGTGCAAGGGATTCCCGACGCTTTACTATTTGTCAAATTTGAATACTTTGTCTGTTAGTCACTTTGCTTCACTTGAATTTGCATTTAAAATTAATCTTTGTTTTCTAGTAATCATTTAATATTTTTTTTAGTTTCTTTGTTCCTTCTATTATTCTTTTAATTTGTCTCTCTTTGGAATCAACACTCTAAAGCTGTGCTACAATTATCGCGTTATTCTTTGGGTGTAATCAAATTTTGGTGCCGTTTTCAGGAAGAGAGTAGAAGAATTGGTAGATAGTTTTTCTTTCCAACAGTCTACAAAAGCGGTAACTTTGTTCCATCTTTTAGCTTGCTGCATTATTATTATTATTTCTTTTTATAGTATTTTTATTCTTTTAGTATTCCATTGCCTTGCATGCACAGATATAGAGATACATTGGGTAGCTTTGCTAATAGGCCTATGGTAGAGTTAGAATCAGATTTTTTAAATCCTTTATTTGAAAATCCATCGAGTCCTGAAAAAATGGGTGAACACAAAGATCAACCCATTAGAACTCTTTATGATTACCTCCACCCTACACGCACAACCACACCATCATGCATCATGTCTCCAGCTAATACTCACCAAATGGATTTAAAACAGGAAGATACAATTACTCCCTAATTTTTATGGCTTGGAAAATAAAAATTCATATGTTCACATTAGGGAATTTGAGGAAGTAGTTGCGACTTTCCATAATCAAATTGCACTTGATGATGTTGTGAGACTCAAGTTCTTTCCTTTCTCTTTGAAGGATAGAGCTAAGAGTTGGCTATACTTGCTGAGACCACGATCTATTGGCTCATAGAGTGAGATGACTCAGGTCTTCTTTAATAAATATTTCCCTCAACACAAGACAACGCTTTAAAAAGGCAAATCTCCACCTTTGCATAAAAGGACAGTGAGACTTTGTATTAGTCTTGGGAGAGATTTAAGGAGTTGTTGAGTGTGTATCCTCACCATGGGTATGAGAATTGACGCTTAGTGAGCTATTTTTATGAGGGACTTACACCTAGAGAGCACCAATTTGTGGAGTTGATGTGTAATGGTGAGTTCTTACAAAAAGATTTTGATGAGGCCATAGAATACCTCAATGAGCTTATTGAAAAAGCTCACACTTGGACTGGACCTAGTGCTACTGAAAGCACAAATAGGTCACGACCTGTAGGAAACCCTAATGGTGGTGGAATTTACCATCTTACAGAAGAGGATAGCCTAAAGGCTAAGGTTGAGATGCTCACCAGGGAGCTAGATATGTTAAAGACTAAGGACTTAAAACTAACACAAGTGGCTAATTATGCAGAGTCTTTTGGACCATGTTTTGTGTGTGGCAGGGTAGATCACCTCGCCCAAGAATGTCTCACACTTGCTGAGATGAGAGGGATGTATGAGGAACAATGTAATGCCTTAGGTATGTACAAGAAGCCTTTTACACCTTACTCTGATACCTATAATTCGAGGTGGCAAAATCACTCCAATTTTAGTTGGAAGTCTGAAAATCAGCCAACTGCACAACCCCCTAGATCATATCCTGCACCTTATCATGCACCCTCATCTTCTAGGAGTCCTTTAAAAGACACTTTGCATGCTTTTATTGACATACAGGGTAAGACTAATCAAAAGTTTGAATCTTTGATTATATAGGTTGTCGAAGAAAACAAAGAGATAAAGAGCTAAATGTCCAAATTGATGAGCTCCTTGATTGTGAATGAATGAGGTAAGTTCCCTTCTCAAGCTCAGTCTGCACCTCATGGTCAACACATGGCACAAGAGAATTTGAAGGATGTGAATGCCATTGTGACACGGAGTGGTGATTCATTACACATCCCAACAACGAACAAATCAGAGGATGTAAAAAATGATCAAGATAATAGTGATGCCGAGCTAACCAAGGAACCTGAGGTGACAAAGAGTCTTGTTAAGGTACCATTTCCTTAAGCTTTAAAATCAAGCAATTGAACTCTGGATCCTAACAATGAAATTCTAGAGAATCTAAGGCAGGTAAAAATCAATCTTCCTCTTTTGCATGTGATTAAGCAAGTTCCTACTTATGCAAAAGTTCTCAAAGATTTGTGTACAGTTAAGAGAAAGCACCATGTGAAGAAGACAATGTTCCTAACAGAGCAAGTTAGTGCTCTAATTGAACAATGAATTCCTCCCAAGTACAAGGATCCTGGTTGTCCAACCATTGCGTGCAGCATTGGAAATCATGAGTTTGGGCAAGCGTTGCTAGATTTAGGAGCTAGCGTGAATCTAATGCCATATTCTATTTATTTGCAGTTAGGGTTGGGAGAAATCAAACCAACTACTATGGTATTGCAATTGGCTGACCATTCAGTCAAAGTACCCTAGGGTGTTTTATTATCCTGTTGATTTTCTAATCCTTGACACTAGCTCTGTTGTTGATACTACTTCTAAAATCCCTTTGATTTTAGGTAGACCTTTTCTTGCCACTGCTAATGCTCTTATTAATTGCAGGAACGGACTCATGAAGCTGTCTTTTGAAAACATGACTCTTGAGGTAAATATTTTTCATATTGCAAAACAGCCAAAAGATGATAATGAGAGCCACCAAACATGCATGATTGACTCACTCATAGATAAGGGAGTTTCTATAGCTCATGATTTTGATTCCCTTGAGTATTTTCTTGTTCATTCTGAGTTTAATTCTATCAGTGATCCATCTGATGTAGTTGATATTTGTGCTATTTTTGATAGGACTCAGGACTATAGCACTCGGGCATGGCAACCAAAATTTAAGGAATTACCTGAGAAAGGTGAAAAAAAAGTTCCTTCACGTGTAGAAGCACCCAAAATTGAATTGAAGCCTCTGCCTAAGGGTTTAAAGCATGCTTTTCTTGGTCCAAGTGATACTTTTCCTATTATTATCTCATCTGAATTGTCTGAGTCTCAAGGTGAGAAATTAATTCGGACCCTAAGTAAGCATAAGTCAGCCTTAGGTTGGAGCATTACTGATATAAAAGGTGTTAATCCCCTAGTCTGTTCTCATAAAATTAATTTGGAGGAAGGAATTAGCCCTCGTAGAGAACCCCAGCGTAGGCTTAATCTCACTATAAAAGAAGTGGTGAAAAATGAAGTGTTGAAACTATTAGATGCAGGAATTATATATCCTATTACTGATAGTAAATGGGTAAGTCCTACATAGGTTGTCCCTAAAAAGTCAGGTGTTACTGTGGTAAAGAATGACCCAGGAGAGTTAGTTTCTACAAAACTTGTTACTGGGTGGCGGATGTGCATTGATTACAGAAAATTGAATGCAGCCACCCAAAAAGACCATTTTTCTCTCCCTTCTATTGATTAAATTCTTGAGCGTGTGACTGGTCATCCTTTCTATTATTTCTTGGATGGTTATTCTGGTTATTATCAAATTGAAATTGCATTAGAGGACCAGGAAAAAACCACTTTCACTTGTCCTTTTGATACTTATGCTTTTCGTAGAATGTCATTTGGATTGTGTAATGTACTTGCTACTTTTCAATGTTGCATGATGAGCATTTTTAGTGACATGGTTAAAAATTGCATGAAAGTTTGTATGGATGACTTAAATATTTTTGTATCTTCTTTTGATGCATGCTTATTGAATTTAGAGAGAGTGTTGACTCGTTGTGAGGAAAAGAATTTGGTTTTAAATTGGGAGAAATGTCACTTTATGGTACCTTCAGGTATTGTCTTAAAGCATATTATTTCTTCTAGAGGGATAGAGGTTGATCAATCTAAGATTGAATTAATCTCTAAGTTACCTACACCTAGGACAATAAAGGATGTGAGATCCTTTCTTGGTCATGCAGGCTTTTATAGGAGGTTCATACAAAATTTTTCCACCATATCTAGACCATTATGTGACCTCCTAGCTAAAGATGCCCCAAGTGGACACAAGCTTGTCAAGAGGCCTTTAAAATGCTAATTGACAAGCTTACCTCAACACCCATAATGCAGCCACCTGATTGGACTTTACCTTTTGAGATCATGTGTGATGCTAGTGACTTTGTTGTCGGTGCTGTTCTTGGACAACGAAGGGAGGGGAAGCCTTTTGTCATTTATTATGCTAGTAGAACTTTAAATAGTACTCAGATGAATTATTCCACCATAGAAAAAGAGTTGCTAGCTGTAGTGTTTGCCTTGGATTTTCGTGCTTAATTGATTGGTTCTCCTATTATTATTTTCACAGATCATGCAGCCCTTAAGTACCTTCTTACAAAGAAGGATGCTAAGGCACGACTAATACGATGGATTTTACTTTTGCAAGAATTTGACATCACCATCAAAGACAAGAAAGGAGTGAAGAATGTAGTGGTTGACCATCTCTCAAGGCTCACATTTGAGGATACCTATGACCACTTGCCAATTAGGGATGATTTTCCTGATGAGAATTTACTTTTTGTCACTTCTTTACCATGGTTTGCTCATATTGTGAATTATTTGGCTACAGGTGAGATACTAGTGGATTGGAGCACTCAGAATAAGGGGAAGTTCATGACTGAGGTACGAAATTTCTATTGGGATGATCCTTTTCTTTTCAAATACTGTCCTGACCAAATTTTAACACGTTGCATCCCTGATGAGGAGATTGCTAGCGTCTTGGAATTTTGTCACTCTCAAGCTTGTCTTGGAATTTTGTAGTGTGAATTTTATTGGCCCACCTTATTTAAGGATGCAAACATCTATTGTTGCTCGTGTGAAATGTGTCAAAAATTAGGAGTTATGTCTCATCGTAATATGATGCCCTTAAACCCAATTTTAGTGATTGAAATTTTTGATTGTTGGAGCATTGATTTTATGGGACCATTTCCTCATTCTTTTGGATATCAATATATTATTGTGACAATAGATTATGTGTCAAAATGGGTAGAGGTAGCATCTTGTAGGAGCAATGATAATAAGACGGTAATTAAATTTCTTAAAGAAAATGTGTTATCTCAATTTGGTATACTACATGCTATCATTAGTGACCGGGGTACTCATTTTTGCAACCGTTCTTTTGAAGCTTTGATGAAAAAATATGGGGTGGTACATAAGATCTCTACTGCCTACCACCCTCAAACAAGTGGATAGGTAGAACTTGCAAACAGGGAAATTAAGCAAATTTTAGAAAAAATGATAAATCGGGATCGCAAGGATTAGTCTTTAAGACTAGTTGATGCGCTTTGGGCTTATCGTACAGCTTTCAAAACTACTTTAGGCATGTCACCTTATAGGCTTGTTTTTGGAAAGCCTTGCCACTTACTTGTTGAGCTCGAGCATCGAGCCTATTGGGCCATCAAGCATTTTAATTTTGACATGGGAGAAGCAGGTAAGCGTAGAAAATTCCATTTGACCGAGTTAGAGTAGTTGCGAAATGATGCTTATGAGAACTCTAAAATCTATAAGGCTAAAATGAAAGCATTTCATGATAAATATATTTTGAGAAAAAACATTTAAACCTAATGATCGAGTGTTCTTATTTGATTCTAGACTCCATAAGTACCCCGAAAAACTTAGGTCTAGGTGGACTGACCCTTTAGTAGTGAAGAATATTTTTGCACATGGGGGCGGTGGAAATAGAGAATCCTAAGGGTGGTCAGATCTGTAACGTAAATGGTCAACGCCTTAAAGTATTAATTGATAGGCAAGTTCTGAAAGTGGAAGACATTCCACTTTAGGATCCAATCTATCAACCTTGACCACACCATGCAGGTATGTTTTTCTTTATTTGTTTTGTTTATTTTGTGCCATTTTATTTTATTTTCTTTTTCTTTTAGTTTGTTGTTGTTTTCTTTGTTTTTGTTTGCAAGTTAGTCTCATTTTGTCATTTCAGGTTATCATCTTTGGTGCTTAACGAACTACCAATGTCACCCATCAGGTGTATTCTACCCTTTTTAGTTACTCCCCACTCAAATTTGATTTTTAAACATTGAGGACAATGTTTCATTTAAGTTGGGGGATGGTGGTGCAAATTCAGTATTTAAAATGCTTGTTGGAACTTTGTGGCATATTTTCATGTGTCAAATGTTTTTAATTTTACATCACACGTGCATCCTTTTCACGTGTACTTATTCTCATTCATAGCCATCTTTGTGAATTCTCCAAACCCACCATAATCATTTTTTGTTGAAGCATTCACAGAACCCCTAATGCACTCATCCAAGCTTTGTGGTAAGATGGTGGATTGATACATGTAGCTAGAGAACTCTTTTGCTTAAGTATTCATGTGAGTTTTGGAGATGATTGAAAGTCTAAAACTACAGTAAATTGTGATAAGCGTTCATTGATCTACTGAACTGGGTACTTCTTTTGAGAATGTCATTACATGGTTTGTGGTAAGATGGTGGATATACTTGGCATATGATGATGGTCAACTTAGGATCAACATTTGAGCCTTTCAAGCTAACCCTTTCCACCATAGACCTTAAGTAGCCAACTTTGAGCTAATAAACACATGTAGCCTTTTCTTTTCATATGCCTACATTATCCATACCTCTCCACATTGGAGTATAACCTATACACTGATTTTTCCTACCCTTATTACTTCCAAGTGTGTACTAGATGTAGAATTCTTTTTGAAAAAAAAAGAGACAGAGAGAGAAAAGGGAAGAACATAAGTTACAAGGTGTTCAAGTGAGTGAGCTGAAAAAAAAAAACCAAGGTTGGGTAGAAATAGCAAAATACTAGGGTGACATAATTGTTCACCAAATTGTTTAAAAAAAAAAAGGAAAAGAAACATTATTCAATGACTTGAAAGCCTGAAGAGTACATCAAGTGAGAAATGTGGTTTATTGAGAGATTTAACAAGATTCCCTCTATACGTACTTGGAAGTTTTTGAATACTTTCCATTTTTTTTATATAGCCTCAAAACCTAAGCCACGTTATAACCTTTTGTGTTGACCTTTTTGATCCTAAGTAAGCTTTTGGGAAAGCGTGGTGGAAGTCTCATTTGTTAGTATTCCTATCATAAGATCAATGTTTGCTTGTTGCTAGTACAAAATTGCCTAATTCCTCATGAGAGTGTGTGCGCACCCATTGTCAACTCCATAGAGAGAATCTCCGCATGAAACACTTTTATACCTATGAGTTATGGAGTTGAACCTTTCACTTGAGATGTTCTTGATGCTGTATGCGTCAGGGTTTCTGGTTAGATGGATATAGTTTGGAACACACACACACACACTCTGTGGATTGCTTGTGATGGGGTTATTGAATTCCTAAGATTACTTTGATATGTGAATCTAGGAAGTGTGACTTGGTGGCCTTTGGGTGTGATTTTCATTGTTTTCTTTCATTGTTTCGGCATGAAAATTGCTAGGGACTAGCAATGAGTAAGTTAGGGGGTGTGATGAGTGCACGAAAGTGCATTCTAAATACCCTTTTATTGGGTTAAAATGCTAAACTGTGAATAGAAATAATTAGATATAATTTATATTATTGAATTTGATATTTATTCACACTAAGATGTATTTGAGCATGATTTTATAATATTTTAAATCTTAAATATTGCATTATTGGTTGGTGAGAAATAATTTACAATTGGACTTTACATTTAATATTTTTGGAACTTTATTATTCGGGTTTTATATTTGTTTTTATTTTGATGGTAGCCCATGAAGTAAAAAGGTTGTAATTGATGCAGCTGTCTGTTGGGTTCAACACTCATAATTTCTATTGGGCTTCATCTTTCTTAAATTACACAAGATTTGGACTTTAGGGGCTGATTAAAAAGGTTGGAATCAAGAGGGGATGAAAATGCCTTTTCTCAAGAAAAGGGTCTTGACTTTTAAAAGAACCCTTGCCTTTTCTTTTCTATTGGGGTGTGGCGGCTGGTTTTTCTTTATTTAGTGGCAGTTGAAAGAAGAAAATGACAGAGAGAGGTGGACGCAGTTCAGAATAATTAAAACATCAAATTTGTGCAAGGGATTTCCGATGCTTTACTATTTGTCAAATTTGAGTACTTTTTCTGTTAGTCACTCTGCTTCACTTGAATTTGCATTTAAAATTAATCTTTGTTCTCTAGTAATCATTTAATATTTTTCTTTAGTTTCTTTGTTCCTTATATTATTCTTTTAATTTGTCTCTCTGTAGAATCGACACCCCAAAGTTGTGCTACAATTATCTCGTTATTCTTTAGGCGTAATCACACTCCCTCATCTGATCAAACTAAAAATTGACTACTCGCTCATTACGAAATTGAAAACAAAAGCAAATTGAAGAAAACATAATTGTAATCAAACAAGATATAAACTTGAATTCAAATTGCAAATAAAAGAAATGACCTTGAATTAAATTTCAATTAATGTAAATTTTTCACAAAAGAGAATTGAAAGTAATCGCCTTGTAGAAATTAAAGAACTAGAAGTAGAACAGGGATCAAAATTGAAAACAATGGTGAAAACTCTTGAAAAGGAGAAACCCTAATTCTAAACCTAGGAGAAGAAAGAAAATGTCTAAGGAGCTCAGTTGATCAATGATATCTTCTCTCTAGATAGGCTTGGGTATTTATAGGAGAGTATCGACTGAGTATCCTCTCATTTAATCCACCCAGTATGGCCCTTTTAAATCCCAACAAACCAGCTTTCCATAGAAGTTCTCACAATAGTAAAACACTAACTTATCGGTAAAAAACACAAAATGACCTACTCGTAGGACTACTCTTTGTCTCTCACGAAATGACAGCTCTTCATAGCTACTGGTAGAATAGCCTTCTGTTTAAGACCTACTAGTAGAGAAATGTCAACCAACTAGTAGAAAATTTTTGTTTCACTTACACTTGTAGGAATGAACTGCTATCGGTAGAACTCAATTCTGCTAGTTGTTGAGTCGGTAGGAAACCTGCTGGTAAAACTAGCCTTTTTCTTAATTATGCTTGTAATGCTCTTGGCTCGACTCCTGGATCTCCTAACTCATCCTCCAAGTCCTACATAGCATTAAAATGATTGCAAAACCTTGCTCTTACACTAATTTATCTGCAAACATGAATATTCTCCATAAAAGACAAAACTAAACTAAAATAAGGGAAATAGGCAACTAACATAGCTAAGATGAATGGTATCAGGCATAAAATATGCAATATTATGCTCTCATGATGCAACAAAGCGAAAATGCCTCTCTCAATGTAGTTAGAGATACGATTTCTATATTTGGTAGAAATGCACGTATTCTTTTTGACCCTAGCTTTACACATTCATTTGTTTCATATGCATTTCGCATGCATTGTGACCAAACCACTACACATTTGGATCATTGCTTTATCTATTTCTACACTAGTGGGTGAGGAGGTGGTGATGGATATTGTCTATAAGAATTGCGGTGAATATGGGTGCTTGGGAGTTACTTATAGGCTTGATTCCACTTGATATCTAGGATTTTGATGTGATATTGGGAATGAATTGGTTGTTTTCTTATCAAGACTTCATAGATTTTCGACCAAAAAAATGACTCCTGACTATCTCATATCGACAATTAAGGCACAAAAGTTGCTAAAAAAGGGTGTTAAGGTTACTTGGCTTATGTGAGGGCCACTAGTAAAGATGAAGTAAAACTAGATAACTTACCGATGAGTTACTAGGACTACCACCTAATAGGGAGGTTAAGTTTACTATTGATTTGATACCGCGGACTATGCCTATACTTATGGCACCATACCATATGGCGCTAGTGGAGTTGAAAGAATTGAAGTAGCAGTTGCAAAAATTATTGAATAGGGGTTTTATCCAACCGAGTGTCCCCATAGAGAACTCTAGTTCTGTTTGTGAAAAGGAAGGATGGTACCATGCAATTATGCATTGACTATCGACAACATAACAAGGTCACAATTCAAAACCAATATCCTTCACCCCAAATTGATGACCTATTTGACCAGCTGCAAGGAGTAAGTGTGTATACTAAAATCAATTTAAGATCTACGTATCATCAGTTGCGAGTTAGAACAAGTGATGTACCGAAAAAGGTTTTTGAACAAGGTATGGGCATTACGAGTTTTTAGTCATGCCTTGTGATTAGGGTTTTCATTTGTGAACTTGTTTATCACTAATATTCTTAAATATTCTAGTAGCAAGGAGGAGCATGAGCAACATTTGAGAATTGTGTTTCAAATCCTACAAGAGAAGCAGTTGTTTGCAAAATTTAGCAAATGTGAGTATTTGATGGATATAGTAGTCTTCCTAGGGCATGTGATTTCGAAAGATGGTATCTAAGTTGATCCTTAAAAGTTCGAAGCAGTGGTGAGGTGGGAGAGACCGGGCAATGTGTCAGAAATAAGGAGCTTTCTAGGATTGGTAGGTCATTATTGTAGATTCATTCAGGGTTCTCATCAATTGATATGTCATTGACACGCTTGACAAGAAAGGACGTGAAATTTGAGTGGGATGATAAGTGTGAATGGAGTTTTCAAGAGTTGAAGCTTAGACTAGTTTTAGCTCTGGTACTAACTGTTCTTATGGGAAGTGGTAGTTTTGCGATTTATAGTGACTCTTCACATCAGGGGTTGGTTTATGTGCCAATGCAACAAGGGAAGGTCATTGCTTATGCTTCTAGAGAGTTGAAAACTCATGAGCGTAATTACCCTACCCATGTTTTGGAACTGGTTGTGTTAGATCATGTATTTGTAATTGTCTAATTTCGTGGAGTCCATTGGAATATCTCAACTAGTTCTATGGTCATGATGCTATCAAGTTCAAGATCCAAAAGCGTCATTGAAGGGAGAAGATCAAGTGTTAAAGCTACATCATTCAACCTCCATATGCACCTTCTAGAATAGGACACAGGTAATGACCCAAACACCTAAGATGAACCCTTAGTTATATTTAACTTAAGACGAGTAGGATGAAAATGAATTGGAAGCAATTTGATTATGCCTCGTAGGTGAATTTAAAAGAATTAATTTTTCTAAACCATTTATGAGTTTTGAAAACATAATTTGAGTCAAAATCGGACCTTTTTTTGAGCAACACATTTTAATGCTTAAGAGGATAAGTTTTTGCATGGTTTTAGCTTTAACAACTTGTAAGGAATGATCTGTGCCCGCTATCCTTCGTTAGAGAGGTCTCTTAATGACTTAGGATAAAAAGGGAAAAAGCCATAGGGAATCAGCACATGGCTCGCTCTATAAGCTCGCTCAAGCGGTCCCATGGTCGCTCGAGCGGTCCTAGTCCTTGGTTGATTTAAAATGCTTTTTTTCACTTCAGTGCCAACCACCCTCCTACTAATTGAGCAGTCACTTACTAAGACTATGCTTATTCTGAGCCTATAAATAGAAAGTGCCTTTCCCACACTTAGTTTTAGCCTTTTGTGAAATTTCTAACTGGGCAAACTATTTTTCTAGCTTGAGAGTCTGCACCATAATCTATATCTCTACGTTTCAAAGGCTACCACTAGTGATTCTACCTAACCTCACAATTTGGTGTCGAAGAACTTGTTGGTTGAAAAAACCTATTGGTGTGTGTATACCGAGGATTATTGGTGTGCCAATAATCGCTTGAGGCCTAGATAAACTGTGCGTCAGGGAGGTCCAAGTAAAGTTACACCAGACGTTGGAGAGGGAGTTTTGGCAGAGAGACATAGCAAGTAATGGAGCATCTAGCCAAGGTATTGGTTGAGGTATAAGTCTCAAGTGCTTGAACATCAAACCCTATTTGATTAGTTTTATAAATAGTATTTTACATGAATCTTTGCATTTTTAACCCTCTCATTCACATCCCAAGCCTCTATAAACCCTAGCCCTTGCTTCTAAAGCTCTCCCAAACACATTCTCCATGAATCTTAGGTTGATTCTTTGCTTGCATAACAAAATCCACATTAGTGAGACCTAGATTAAGAGATTGCTTATCGAGAAGGCTCGATGAAGAGAGAAAAGGCCCAGGATTGAGGATGTTTATGATTATATTGAGTAGAACTTCGATGAAGCTACTTAATTGTTGACTTAGGATTTCGTAGAGATATTCAGACAGGAATGCTCTTGTAGGCCAATGTTGGTTGAACGAGGAACTACCACCACAAAGGTACTGTGATGCCCTAAGGGTCGAGGGTCCTTTCTCAACCCGTTGATCACCCATCAACCCGCGAAAATACCTATGCATGACGCATAACCCAAAACCATGTCATCACACGACCATTCCAATGTCAACTATCCATCAATTTGCCATCAATATTACTCCAATTACATCTTTTAAACAAGAAGGCTCAAGGCTCGGAGGCTTAACAAGGTTATTTTAATTTTTTAAAAATTTTGGAAGAGGTGTTGGTACCTTATGTACTTGGTACCGCTCCCTGAGCATTCTGCTTGCCAAGTACCGATACCAGTAAATGTGGTATCGGTACCTGGGCACTCGATAGTAAGGTACCAGTACCTTAAGGCTTGGTACTAGTACTTGAGCCCACTGGAATCGTGGTACCGGTACCTAATCAACTTGGTACCAGTACCAGGGCCCAGTTTTCTCCCAAATCTTTCCTTTTTCAATTTCAACTCACTCAATCTCATACCGAGTTCATCCAAACTCACATATCATTAAAAATTATACTCAAAATATGGCTCATAAAGGTTCATTTTACAACCCTTTAAACAATATTACAAGTCCAAAATAATTTACACCATCATTTTACAAAATGTAAGCTTAAAGCCACATATTGGTTTCTTCTCAACAAGGTCCCATGTGAGGGATGTCCATTGACACTTGTCATGCACCTGAAATATTGTCCCCATAAAGGGTGAGCCACACTTAATAGGGTATCTTCTAAAGAGGCTACTCCCTAACCCAGATGCATATGACATGTTCAGATGCAATTCAACAATTAAACAAACATCCATTCAAGAGTATAAAATTTTAAAAAATGAATGTCACAATGCCATGCTATGTTATGAGGTGAGACTCACATAAGCAATACAACCCGAGTCCTCCACTGGCTCCTATAACACATGCAATGCCATGCGTGTAAATCCGGGCATTCCAAGCCCCTACCATTGATGTTACACATCCAATGACTATTTATAAATTTTGGGTCTTTCTTAGGGTGGGTATTTATAGACTTCCACCAATGGGTACCCAACCGGCATGGCATTTGTGGACTTCCATCAATGGCTCCGCGTACGGCAACACACTTTATGGACTCAATACCAACAGAGTGCGTATCCAAATCACCGAGTGTTGTACCCAAGGGATAATCTAGCCGTTCTTGCTAACCAACCCTATTTTCAATGCAACCCGTGCGACTTATGAGTCAAACCATGGTCCAACTATTTTGAGCCCATGCATCTTCCACCAATAATGGTGTTTGATCAAAATCACGCATATGCCCACACTTATTTCACATGCCCACGAATGTGATACTTCTCATGCATATACAACGTAATGTACAATTGCAATTTCCATGTCTTGAGCACAATATGAAAAGTTCTCCATCTTAACCAACATTCCTAATTGTAAATTGTATCATAAGCATATAATTACAATTTACAACATCATCAAAACATGTTATATCAATTCCATTCAAATAACATGCTCGTATCATTCAAGACATTTTATCAAACACCCAAAAGGCACAAATGTAAACACATAGTAGGCCCAATCAACACATTCATCTTAAAATTCCAATGAGTAATTTCACTAAAACCCAATTCATGCAAGAATTGATTCTTACCATTCTTATACCCATTTTTTACATTTCAACTACAATATGTCTGTGTCATACATGAGATTACATCCCTAACACCCTACCCATTTCACATTTCAACCCTAGGTTAGCAATAAACCTAGTTAGGCAAGGAACCTTACCTCTTAAAGCATAACACACATAGAGAAAAGTTCCAAGAAACTCAACTCAGGCTTTAAACCTTGAATTACAAAAATCCCATTCTTGAGACTTCAGCGAAACCCATGATTTTCGGTACGTAGATATAGCTCTTGTCACATAGAACAACTCTTGTTCTTGGCTCAAATTGATTCGACTAATGGTTTGCCCTAGATCATAAGAAGAAGATGGAAGAAAACCCTTGAATCTCTCTTTTCTTTCTCTTCTCTCTCTCTCTAATGAAAATGGGATGAGTGTATGGGGAAAAAATCTGATTCCCCCCTTTTTATACCCCTCATTTGCTTGGCGCTTGTTATGCCACACGTCTCGTATTTTCTGATTCAATTTTATCCCGAATCAATTATTTCTCGTTCTATGTTATGTTCAAAATATTTTATCTGAACTAACTTTAAATTCTTTTGCATGTTTTGCAATTAAAATCTGATTGCGTTTTTTTGGTCACACGACACTCGATTGCATTGTAAAACGTGAAAAATCTAACAGTCTCAAAATTCAACAAAAATTGACTGAGTAACTAAATTTTGTGAGATAAATCCAATGATGAGGTCTGTTTCATTACCTAAATTTTAGAAAAAAATTGGATTTCCAACCCAAATCGTAATGGCTTATTACCATTTTGCCATTCACAA
Organism: Ilex paraguariensis; assembly: GCA_963454935.2. Lineage (NCBI taxonomy): Eukaryota > Viridiplantae > Streptophyta > Magnoliopsida > Aquifoliales > Aquifoliaceae > Ilex > Ilex paraguariensis. Next base: position 214,224 of record CAUOFW020010091.1, read on the forward strand.
TAAAATTTTAAATTTTCCTGGATTTTGTAGGTACCTAATTCTTTAGTCTCTAATCTTACAAGCCATTAGTAGACTTGGATGTTCCATGACCCTGTGACATCGAATGATAGCATGGTGAGGGACTTCTTTGCACATATTTAGATTAATTGAGCATGATTCTCATATTGACCACTTTGTCAGATATATCACAGGAATTGAGTTCACTTTTTTTGCATTACTCATAGCTACCACATTGGATTTACCAAAGGTTAAGAATGATTACCTTAGTGAAAGCCCTATAAATCTATTGCCTCTTCTCAATGTATCTGCTACTGAATTGTATGGTTTAGATAATCCTGAACAATGGGTCGCTCAAAAATTCTTTCATAAATCATTGATCCCAGAGTACATGATGCTTCACCTCATAGTAAACTATAATATTGAGCTAAATATCCATGTTTCAGACTTCTCTGTTCCTAGAGCTCAGATGCTTTATTCCATAGGTAAAGGGTCTAATCTTGATTTGCCTATGATGATTTTTGGGTATATATGTTTAAAGGGACAAATATATGATCTTTTGCCTTTTGGATCATTGATTATTCGTATCTGCAAAGGGCAAGGTGTAATGTTTTTACCCTGTGACTAGTTACAAAACCCCATGCAGCCTTTCAACAAGATTTCAATGAAGATGAGTAAGGCCCAGGCAGACTACATTGAGGAAAGAGGAGAAACAATAGAGGAGTCACCAGTGCATCGTGAGACTAGTATGTTTAGGACACTGACTTGATCTTAATCGTATACCCAAGTATAAGTAGTCAAGTTGTAATATTACCTAGTTAAGTACAAGGTTGATACCACATGGAGTTATCTATTTGAAATCAAAATAGAAAAGGTAAAATTTTAGTGTGCATAGTGTGCATTACAACAACTTGTGATGTGAACTTAAACCTGATAAGGAAATACTTAAACTAAAATTTTGATTACAACAATTGAAAAAAGCTACTCTTTAGTTCAAGGATCCAACATGCATCCTATTGCTTAAGATTTTGAAAATTTCACCTTACAACAATTAACTCCTGTATCAATAGAAAGTTAACCAGTAGGTTTGATGTGTACGTTGAACCCCATCACAACAACGGTTAAGTTAGCCAGAAAGTCTATGCACCTTACAACAACCAAATAACCCTAGTAAACTCGAATGTGAACCATTTAAAAGATTTACTATAGCTATTCAATTGGGTGTTCTATGATTCAATGAAGATGGAGTTCCAGTTTATGCATTGAATCAAAAGCATTGACTATGACAAGATTTAAAACGTCTATAACCAATCTCCTGATTATTACATGAATCCCAACTATGCGCGTCATTGAATCATGCATGAAGTACATAATATTATATAGATGAAATGATATATAACACTAAGTTTAGCTCGGTACTCGTAACCATGAACATATTGTATTACGATACCAAACAGAAATGAAAACCATTCATTATTTAAGGGAGGTATAAACATTAAAGTTTATGTAGAATATCAGCATTTTCATAATGCAAACAATATTACACGTGTCTTCACCATTTACTATAGAGTATAAATGGACTACTCACACTTCATTGCAATAGATGAGCAAGAAGGGCATGACAATCCCATTACAATACAATGCAAATACAAAACAAATGCAAAGAATCTTTTCCTGAGGAATAGTTGAAATACCCTCACTCTTATTATCGACTAAGGCAAAAAAGTGAGAGTGGTTTAACCCTCCAAGTAAAAAGGAATACAAAGAAATGTAGAAGAAGAGAATGTTTGGCTAGAAGTGTTTAAGGTAGGGTATTTGTTCTCTCAGGCTCTGGCTCGCTAAAGGTGGAAGATCCTCTTTTGAAAATGACCCCGAGCATGCCTATTTATAGGCTTCGATGAAGGGTTAAGGCGGCAAACACCCAAGGCAACCAATTAGGAGCTTTGTTGCATCAATAGACCAATGGGAAAGGAGCTTGGAGTTGAGGCGTTTAAGACCACCGTCCAAATGCCACCACCACCCTCCAAACGATCCTCATCTTCTAGATTTTGCCTTCCAGCCTCCTTTGTTGACTTCTTTGACTTGGGCCAGCATTGGGATGGTTGTTTCACCATTCGAATGGTGAGCCTTTTGCTGAAATTCCTTTTGCCTCACTCCTTTGTTCTTCTTTTGCACTTTAGCCCTCCAAGTTCCCATAATTACATGTAAAACCCTACAAAATATATAATTCAAATATTAATCATGATTTAATCTCAATTAAGCACTTTAAATCAATTAACACTCATAATTAACCCTAAAACCTAATTCATTTATGCACTTTTTAGGATTAATCAGAGACCACCCCTTCCATGTGAGCCCAGTTCAGACATCTATGTTGCATATATGGCATCATTGGTTGATATGCTTACAAGGATGCAAAAATGCATAGAGGAGTAGCATGTGCTTACTTCACAAAGACTCGATGTGTTGGATGGTTGGATTGTAAGTATGGAGTTAGCTTAGTAGACGGTGTTTGGATCTCTTATTAGGAGAGTTCGTCATGTAGTGAGATTGATCAAGTTCAAACAAATCATTGGAGAGCCAATGCTTGATGAGACAGATTAAATATGACTTTGGAGACTTAGTACTAGGTCATATGTAAGCATGAGACGGTTTTATTCATTCATGCCTGTACTAAAGTACTCTATTTATTTTTTTTGTTGAATTTTAGTTTTTGTTGAATTTTTCTTTATTTAGCTCTATTTTTATTGCTATGACATGTTCTTGATCCTATGCTTGAGTGATTATCATATTTGATCATTGAGTTATATGTCTTGTTTGTCCCTTAATTAGTCTGTATATGATTTGGCTAGTGGATATGCATTCATACCTTCTTGTTATACTATTATTCTATGCCATGATTGTTATAGGTTGTGATTAGATTGACATCTATGGAAAATAAGATAAGAATATGTTAGGCGACTTGATAGTATACAGTGCTTGTTGTATGTTGTCATTGGGTTGACATTTGTGACAAAAGAGAGAGAGAAATATTTGCTCTTGACTTGGCTAGATATGTTGTTTGTGAACATAAAAAGGGAGAGTTTGTAGTTCAAATACTCAGGGGGAGTAAATTTGCACACTTGGCATGAAGTTACATTTTTCTTGTTTATTTTTCACTTGTTATTTTACTTGTGAACACCAATTAAGGGAGAAAACTTGATATGTTTTGCTTTGATAAATCAATTGGTTCTCAAGCATATGGGAAAAATTAGTTCGAACATGTTACATATTTACACTTACATGATGTATACAAAATTCCATCTGACATTATGTACCTACTAGCTTTTTGATGGAGTTTCTGAGCTCCCACCTTGTTTGATGGCAGAGCTCCATGCATCAAATATTGAATTAGGTAATAAGTCCAACCTTCTTTCTGTTGAACTCCTTTGACTTCACCATTCCCTTCCTCTAATGTTGGACCTTGGGAGGAGCTCCATAGGGATCACACAAGGGAGTTCATTGTGAAAGGACGAGGCCAAGCGTGCCAAGGAATCAGTGTGAGAATTATTTGCTCATGGGAACTGTGTTATATCAATGCTTTTTAAGCTGTGCAATATGTTCATGGAGCCTGGAGAGTTAGGCCACCATCCTTTCATCTTTGGCTTCATATTCCCTCCTAACTTGCTTGGACAATTAATGATACAAAAAATAAGCGTAAGGATATCCCCATCTCATGTCTACGACAAGGCTCAATAATAAAGTCTGACCCCCCGACCTCTAGTGGCACATCTGACCGCAGGCAAGAATGATCAGGTCGTCCATATCATCTCATAAGGAAGTTCAATATTTGTAACTCAGGTTAAGAGTATAGATCGAACTCAATTATTCATGAGTTATCTAAAAGAGTAAGAGGGCATCCCAAGCAGCATGATCTCTCACAAACATGGAAGACCACAGTGCATCCAAACTTAGAGATAAGTCACGATATCACCTCAGTATGTTCTAGAAGGTAATGTCACACCTAAGAAATATAACTTCTAACAGTCAAATATTCCATTAACAAAATCCCAACAAACTGGGGGACTATATGATAATGACGTAAGAACCACCCCACATTTGAGTATAAATACATGATGCAATCCTTGCTACAAAAAGATACAACTCTGTAATCTCAACAGTTGTAACATGTATCTTCTTATCCAAATAATAGAAAATCCTCAAAAGGAAAAAGGAACTCTATTAGAGTGAGAAAGTCAAGTTCATCAACCGGTGAATCACTCTATCATCTGTGTTCAATCTCACTTTCTAGCTTGTACCTTTATTTTATGTTTCCTGTAACATATTATAGAGCCCATTCACTGTTCACTCACTCGATCCATCTTAGCTTGCAATTTTTTTGCTCCATAAGCAAGTAACAGTACTTCATATTAAATTTAATAGACGCAAATTGAATTTAATATTCATAAATCGTTCACACTATTTACATAATACAACATTAGGTTTACAATAACGAAGCTAATTTATTAAGGTTTGACAACCTTAGAACACTGTTTGTGGACGAAGTCTTTGACCTCAGAAATGAGCTGCGTAGACTCGGGCAGTTCAGGAAAAACATAGAAAGCATGTATCATGTTTGGGTACTCTACCAGATACACTTCTTTTCCTGACCTCTTCAGCATCTCATAGTACCTTCTTTGCCAGTCTTGCAATGGATCCAAACCACCCACGAAGATTATGGTTGCCGGAAAATCCAACCCCGATATGTCAGCCGCCCTCGAATTGGTCACGTTGATGGCCGCATGGTCTCTGTCCGATCCTACTCCTGGTGGCAAGAATGCCCTCCACATCCAGTCTGTCCGACTAACAGATATCAAATGTGCGTCCTTGAGTTTCATCTCTGACTCGGTTCGTTCCTCTCCCCCGAAAAATGGTTGTATAGCCACTAGTCCAATAACCTTGCATGATCCACATAAACGAAAAATAAAAAATAAAAAATCTTCAAACGAATATATTGCAATCTTTGAAACGTAGATATATTGATAGCCTCCATTTCAAATTTTATTAATTTCAATCAAATTTAGTTATACACCATAATATTATGACATCCTTTTGGGAGACCATACACTTGGGGATTCACAAAACTTTGGACTTAAATATTGAATTTTGTCGATTCTGTTTACGTTTCAATCATTCATAATAATATTCAATAGATTCCAACAAGTCAACTAAACCTGTAGCACCGGTTCAAAAAAACTAGACCTGTAGCACCAGTTCAAAAAAACTAGACCTGTAGCAAATTAATCCGCGGAATTTAAGAGTAAATAATTAAACATGATCCAAAATCTGTACAATTCAAAATGGAAACTCCAAATCCAAAAATTTTAATGCTGATTTTACTTCCATACAAGTGAATTGTGACTTGACAGATCTGAGATGTTTTACTTAAGAAACTTCAGATGTGTAATGTCATATAAAAATACTGATAAAGGGGGATACTGGATCTTGAATTCCATTAGGACCATTACCCACCTTTAGTTGTCGAAAGTTGGAGTGGGAGGCTCTTTTGGACACATGGTGGGCCAAATTACCACCAGCACTGTCTCCGGCGAGGAAGCAACGTGAGAGATCTGCATTTTCCGGCAAGATTTGGCGACGAGTTTCCACATGGTCAAGAAATTGTAGGACATCAAATCCGTCGTCGTATTGGGCCGGGTACCGGTTTTCAGGTGCAAGACGGTAGTTGACAGAGACAACGATGGTGGGGACTTTGCGGGCGAAGCGGCGGCAAACCAAGTCGTAGGATTTGTTGTTGCTGCTGAGATAGACGAATCCACCGCCGTGAAAGAACACGATCACCGGGAGGTTGTCGGAGGGTCGGGTGGGGACAAAGAGACGAAACCAGAGGTTGCGAGAGGGGTCAACGGTAATATCGTGGGTCTTGACTCCGTTGATGGGGTTGGGATTGGCCGGAACTTTGGGTTCGAGGAGGCTTATGAGGCGGCGGTTCACAGTGCCGTCGCGGCGACAACAGGCGTCGGTCACGGTGGAGATGAGCGAGAGTACTAAGCGGGTCTTCCAGGGAAGTGACGGTGATGCTTTTTGAGGTTTACTTGCCTCCTCCATAATATGTATGTTTACGCGCGCGCGCGGCAGAGAGATAGTTTAGTGGCCGGTGAAGGTGTTTGAAGTGTACGTATATGCACGGATGGCAGTGGATCGAAAAAAGAGATGAATCTCTCTCTCTTTTTTTAATATATGAAACGAGCTTAAGTGGCCGTATAATTGAGAAATATGTTTCTGAGACTATTAAAGTCTAGTGAACCAACATTTTTTAAACAGATATAATAGTAGAGACTATTCTTTCGGGCCCGCCCGATCCACTAGCATCCGTATTTATATCAATCGTTGGAGTATTCTTTCGGGCCCGCCCGATCCACTAGCATCCGTATTTATATCAATCGTTGGGTACCACACAAACAAAATGCGAAAGCATGCCAAAATGCAGGTGGGGTTGTTGGAAAGCAACCAGGGGATTCAAAGAGAGAGGCGGTAGTGAATGGGTCCCACGTTGTGTCTGTATTTCTATTTTCTATCGACAATGGTTCCAATTTTGTTTGTTTGTGATACAAAATTAACAAGAATAATGTTATATGGAATTAAAAATAAATTTTGATAATCTCAAATATTGAATAGGTAGTAAATTCTAATAAATACTAAAACCTACAGTAAAATCAATAGTTAAAATTATCAAGTCTAATTTTTAAGTTTACATTTTAAGTTCACGTAGTATTACTCAATTAATAAATTATTATGTGTGCTTAATAAATTTAGAAACAAATATAGAGAGAATATTGACACAGTGAGAGAGCAATTTCTTCAATTATTTAGCATGTCATTCTCATTCAATTGATGTCTGTTTTAAAGGCAAAAGATACAAGTAGTGTTAAAGCCACCTGACAAAGGCAGGGAGACAACGGTGTTAATGCCACCTCCTTTATAAGTGAGGTGGGGTGAAAAAAAATAAAGGTGGTTCATCACCCCGAAAACCTTACAACACTTTTCATTGGAAGATCATTATATTAAGATAGTGTTTGACCCACGAATGTTCTCTCATTAAAATTTTGTCAGTAAAAGTTCTGTGGAAAAATATATTAGCAGTGGAAAAGAAAATACAATGGGCAAATTGTTCAAAATGGAACCTAATTATTGGCTCAATAAAAACCTTACTAAGTAAAACTCGAAGAAAAAAAACTTACCGAAGGTAAAGTGTACAAGGCTCCCCTTGTTGAATAGACCCGGTCAAAATAATAATTGTGAAGCCCAAAATTTGGATGTCCGTAATTATTCAATTGATCAACCATCAACTTGCAGAATACCTGTAAATACCGTATAACTTAATACTACGCCGTTATGCTCCATTTATTGAGATCCATAACTTAATAAAATTCGGGCAGAGTCTTCTTTGTACGGAGAGTTCTACCTAAAACATAATCTGTGCAATCATACAACATCGACCATACCAGATCCATTTATCCATATTCATAAACAACAATCACATATCCAAAACTAAATTACATAATAGTTTTACAAAATATGGTTTAAAGTCGCATCTCGACTTTTCTTTATCAATGAGGGCCCGAGTGAGTCCGTACCTGAAATGTTGTCCATAAATGGTGAGCCACGCTCAGTAGGATATCTTCTAAAGAGGCTACTTCTCAACCTAGATGCATATGAAATATTCACATGCAAATCTCAAGCAAAAATTACTCTATTCAAAAATATGCAATTCAACAATAAAATTCTCTATGTCATGCCATGATATGAGATGAAACTCACACATGCAATTCAACTCGAGTCTTTACCGGCTCTCTCAACACATGCAATACCATGCATATGAATCTGGACATTCCAAGCCCCTGCCATTGATGTTACACATCCAATGACTTTTTTTTTTAAATCCCGAGTCTTTTTTTTAGTGGATATTTATGGACTCACACCAATGGGCACCTAACTGACATGACATTAATGGACTTCCACTAACGGCTCCGCATACACTGACACACTTTATGAATTTAATACTAATGGAGTGAGTATCTAAATCACCGGGTCTTGCACCCGAGTGAGAATCTAGCATTTCTTGCCAATCCCGACCTTATTTTCAATGCAAACTATGCGACTTAATTGAACCTTGATCCAACTATCTCAAGCCCACGTATCATTCACCAAGATTGAAGTTTGATCAAACCATGCACACACACACACACACCCACACTCACGTCAAACGCCCAGGAATGTGATGTTATCCATATATATGCAATATACATATACAATTACATTTCATGTCATTATGCAACTAGGATGTTAATTGCAATTACAATATCATGTTCAATATGTCATGAGCACATTCTGAACAGTTTAATATCCAACAACATTTTTCATGATAAATTACATCATAAGTATATAACCACCATAATAACCTCAATGTCAATATATCATATGCATATATCAACATTTCTCAACATTAAATTCCAAGCATGTTACAACATAATCAATGCAAATAACACACTTAATTCATATAGGCATTTAATCAAATACCTTCAAGACATCAAATCATGTAAATACATAATATGCCCAATTTTATCACATATTTCAAGAAATCATAAGAAGTAATTTCTATATACCCAATTCATGCTAGAATTGATTTTAACAATTCTTAATACTCATTTCCCACATTTCAAGTACCATAGGTAAGTGAAAAATATGAGATTGCATCTCTAACACTCTACCATTTTCATATATATTCCAAGCATGTTATAACATAATCAATGCAAATAACACACTTAATCCAAACTGACATTTTATCAAACACCTTCAACGCACAAAATTATGAATTACACGTTATGCCCAAATAATCACATTTCTCAAGAAATCATAACAAGTAATTTCTACATACCCAATTCATGTTAGAATTGATTTTAATCATTCTTAATACCCATTTTCCACATTTCAAGTACCTATAGTTTTCATGAATTTACCAAACAAGTAAATTCTACAAACCCAATTCATGCAAGATTGGTTTAGCATATTTTTATACCTATTTTCACACTTTATTTTTACTAGGAGTACATTAAACAAGAGAATTCATCTCAATTCATGCTACCTATATCATATAGAACCCTAGATTGAAAATAAACCTAATTAGGAAAAGAACCCTACTTCTTGCAATATAAAAATAAGTTGTAGAAACTTTCAAGAACACAAACCAAGCTCAAACTTTGATTTTTCCCAAAATTTCATTTTTGAATATTCGGTGAAATTCGCAAATTTTAGTATGTAGTCGTAACCCTCGTCGCGTAGATTAATTCTCGGCCCAAAGGATTCCAACCAACGGGTAGCCATAGATCATAGAGAGAAGTTAGAAACTCTCTTTTTCCCTCCCTTCCCTCTCCAATGAAATCCAGATGAAAAATGGGGAGAAAAATATGATTTTATCCCCTATTTATACCCTTTGGAATGCTTGGCTTTTGTCGCGCCACACGTCCTCCATTCCCAGATCTGATTTTATCTTAAAATGATTAAATTTTATCCCAGTTCAAGTTTAAAATATTTTTATATGAACTTCCTTTAAATCATTTTTTAATTTTTAAAATTTAATTACTTGTCACATTTTTAGGTCACGCGACACTTGCTTGCCTCGTAAAACGTAAAAACTTCGATTGTCTTGAAATTCAATGAAAATTGACCAGATAATTAGATTTCACGAGACAAATCCAATGGTGAGGTCCATTTTGTCATTCGAGTTCTAGAAAAATTTGAGTTTTCATCTCGTACCATAGTGACAAATTACCGTTTTGTCTTTTTCATAAAAACTCAAACTTACCCTGATTTTACAATAATTGTTCAACTTGATAGATCTATGAGATGTCGCATTCCGATTTGATTCACCAATTTCTATAATGTAGTCAACGGGAGTGCTTTAGTGAACAAATCTGCCAGATTTTGAGTGGAACAAATTTGTTGAACATTAATATCACCATTTTCCTCTAGCTAAAGAGTGTAAAATAACTTTGGCGAGATATGTTTCGTTTTGTCACATTTGATACATCATTCCTTGAGTTGTGTGATACAAGTTGTATTGTTCTTGTATAATATTGTTGGAATACTTTTGATTGAAGTTAGTCCACTTTGCTCTTATATATGTTGAATTTGGATCTTAGTCAAATGTAATCTTGACTTGTTTCATGGATGACAAATATTTTGGAGTGATTGGATGACGTAACAACTATTATTTGCTTAATTGATTTTCATGATAGTTGTACCACCATATGTAAATACATATCTAGTTTGTGATCGAGTCTTGTGTGAATTAGAAAGATAACCGACATCTGCATATTCAATTGATTGAGAACTTGTAATGTCCCAATTTCTATCATAGAGACATTAACTAACTACAATCCATCGAACCATGAAAACATACTAAATTATCATTAAATAAATAAAACAATCCATCAATTCAATGAATAACTAAACCAACTGCTTCATCCTCAAAAGGGTGCACCCAAGTGCAGAAGGTCAAGAAGTAGTAAATACTAAGAAAATTTGAGGTTGACCACAAGGATCAATTAAATCAAAAAGTAAAAAAAGTAGAATAGGCAACAATTGGGTTGTAGCTTGAATTGATTTTGTAAATTAAAAATAAGGAATTTAAAAGGAATTAATTAATTGGAAAAAGGACTCTTTAATTTTGGAATATGTATCAATTCATTGCATCAATTAAATATGTTTATGCAATTATAATTATCTCAGTTGATTTTCAATGTAATTCTAGTCAACCGAAAGATTTGACTTTGAAAAACAATAGGCAATTGCTTTGAAAATAAGAATTTAAAATCTAGTTCTATGAAAGTCACAAGGAATCATAAGCACTATTTATACCACGAATTCAATCAATTTAATAAATAGTCAAATAAGTATACAAAACATAAAACTTTACTAATTATAATTCAAATTAATCTAGAATTTCAGGAAATATAACAATAAAGCATATGGAAAATAATTTCATAAAAACATAAATAATTAATTCAAAATCTAAGTTACATACCCTAACTAAAGAGCATAAAGTAAACTACTCACTAACTACAACAATACTTGACACTAAAAATAATAAAATTACAATGATCCCATGATGATCTCTCAACAAGTGAGAGCTCATTTATTTATACAAAATAACCTAGGTATAGGTACTAAGTTTCTAAAAAATTGGTATTTTAATTGATGAAGGCTTTTGATTGACTTTAATTGGCGAGTCTGGACAATGAAAAATCACTAGAATTCTTGTCTTCAGAGTTGCGTCCAGATAGTGATACTTGTGTCTGGACAGTTGGAGTACGTATCATCAAATTGGAGTTCAAATAGTAATAAATATGTCCAGACTATTAAAACTCTCTGGAATTGGTATTTTGATACTCGCATCTAGATAATGAATGTTGCGTTCGAATAATCTTATTCTTGAAATGAATCATATAATAAATACAACAGAATTTAAAACTAAAAAATAAATTGATTCCTCATTTTAAGATATATTCATGTTTAATAAAAATTGAGAAATCTTAGATCTATAAAGAAGATTAAGGGTTACCTGTAGAAGCGTGGTTTTAACAATCTTTAAGATTTCTAAAAAATTTTGGATCTTCAAATATGAATTTGATCTTTACCCAAAACCTTGCAATTATTTGGCCTCTATCAGTATTCACACGAATTGATAAACTTGAATAATCTACCTCAACCTTTGATAAACTAATAAAGATAGAAAATGATAAGTGGATTTTCTTGTGTTAGCAAGAAAGAGTTATTATCTTATATATCTACCTCCTGTATGAAAGTATTTATAGAGCCCTAGAGGACTCTAATCCTAGTTTGAGTAAAGTTGCATCTATCTCATAATTAAATATAACCCCTTTGTTAACCATTAATTGTAATAAATGTTGGCCCAAAGTGCAACCTAAGAGGGGGTGAATTAGCTTTTTCAAAAAATTGCCAAACTAAAATTCAATTTCAATAATTATGAAATTGATCAACTTATATGCTAAGTGCCAATGTGGATGAATATGATATTATGTGTCTGAGTAAACAAGTAAAATATCAAGTAAAGAGAGAGAGAGAGAGAGAGAGAGAGAGAGAGAGAGAGAGAGAGGAGGAGGAGGAGGAGGAATCAACATAATTATTTATAGAGGTTAGGCCCGAACACTTTGACCTACGTCCTCTCTTCCTTCTCCCCTTGGAGGTTTCCTTTTACTTTCTTCAATCTCTTCAATAAGTGAGATTCCAACACCTTTACACTTGTTCTTCCTTGAATACAATATAAAGATTCCTCTCTTAAAAGACTCATTCTAGAACAATACAATAATCACTCTCTCTTGCTTCTCAAGAATATTCTCTCCAATCTATAGAGAACTCATAATCTTTGGGAACTTGAGGTTGGTACATGAATGGTGGAAGAGGAGGAGGAGGTGTGCCAAACTTGGCTCGGAAAAAGTTCATCACACCATCTACTTTGGTGGAAAGACTAGCCATGCTTATGATGAGTGCTTCCATGGACCGACAAACTTGGTCCAAATCATCCAATGCAGCATATAGTGGCCTTAGAGTTCCTTCATCTCGCATTCCTTGCTCATTACCACCATGAAATTCTTGGATGTGAGAAGGGTTATCTTCTTCAACTTCATCACCGACATCTTCTCCTCTTGCTCTCCTCTTTCCTCATTCAATAATCTCCTCCATGGTCTCAATCCCCATCATCTTAAGCGATGTACTTCCAAAGAAGGTTTTTTCGAGAATGCTCCCTTCCTTTCAACTTGTTGCATGTATTGCATTATGATGTAAGGCAAATTCAACTTCCTTCCTATAACAAAGACACTCTTTGTTAGAATTTTTTCGATTCACCCTAAGAATGTCAAGCATATTCTTTGCATCTATCTTTGATTTTCTTCATAGTTCTCTTGAAAGACAACATTCATGCTTCCATTAACATTGGTTACATAATCCATCATGCTTCCCCTAAGAATATTTCTTCACCCTCATCTTCTATACCTAAAATTTTTGCAAGTTTCCTTTGTGAGAGTTTAATAACTTTGCCTTTCACCATTGACATCATTGGCTCAATTTCTTCATATGAAGATTAACATAGAAGCGACGCACAAGTGTTGGGCAATATGGTTCATCCAAGACCATCATGGGTATCAATCCCATTTATCCTAACATAGTATCTATGCTTAAATGAACAATTGGTTGAGGGAAAATGGGTTGACTCTCAGCAAAGGCTTTAGTTTCATACCTTGGCCATCTTTCCCTACACTCTTATTTGAGGAAGGAGAGATCCGAGTTTCTTTACATTCTCCATTCTTCTGTTCCACTCGTAGCATTATAGGTTCCTTGTCTCCTCTAATCTTTGATGGAGACATTGATGTATTTTGTGGAAGAAGACGAATACTGCTAGGGTTTTGAAAGTATGAGATTTGGAGAAGATGAAGTGATTGTGTGGTGAGAAATGTGTAGGAGAGGGTTTAAATAGAGATGAAATGGTAGGTATGGATTTTATGAGGAGTTATGAGGGAAGAAATACATTTTTAACAGCAAGAGTTGTGACTTTTGAATTTTTGTAGAGGCGAACCGGTATATCAGTTGGACTGTCTGATATGCGGGTTGGACAATCCAGTATATTGGATGACCAGATCGTTATGCCAATTAGCCTATAGAACCTATAGTTTTGATTTTTTTTCTCAGCCTTTTGTATTCTCCTCTTTGGCTTCTAAGGTTCTTCTACCAAGGATACATAATGCCTAACTCCCTTCTAATGGTACTAAATCTATTCTCATTCAAAGGCTTGGTAAATATATCTGCTAATTGATCTTCGTTTCTCACAAATTCAAGCTCAATATCACCATTTTTCACATGAGTTCTAATGAAATGATGCCTCACCTCAATGCATTTAGTTCTTCAGTGTTGGATAGGGTTCTTGTAACACCCCGTTCTAGCGTTTGTATTAAATATAACTTAGGCATAACACACTTTATCTTCCAAACCGGAAATTAATATTTTTATTAGAGAAATACCAACCCTGGAAATATATAATATAGTCCACTTTTACATAAAAAATAAAGGTAGCATGAGTGCAAGCACACCAGCTTGCAAGTATATAAAAAAACATAACCCAACAATGATTTTAAATTGTTGTTTACACACTAAAGAAGAAAAAAACATTAACATTATATTAAAAAAAGGGTAAAAGAACAAAAATTGGCATGAGTCCTCCTCCGACAACCCTTGACTTGACTTATAGTTTTGATAGTTGACTTCAGGCTTATGTACGGATTACCTGAAAAGATTTCAAGGAAATTTTTTAGTGAGTACCCAATAGTATTCAATAAATAGAGCTAAGAAAATAAAAAGACCTACTTAATCTTCAATAGACATCTATCATTCGTAGTCCCATAATTTTAACCCGAGATTTTATCCTGTTGCTCTACAGCCTCACACAGAGATAACTGTTTCGCCACCCAGACAACGTATACCACAAGGTATAACATCACATAAATACCATTAGTCACTTAGAAAAATCAAACCATAATATTATTTTGGTTTGTCTTCCAGACAACTCATAACATAACATCAACTTTAGTTCTCGTCACTTAGACAATTCTTGCACATAACTTATCTCAGCCACGAAGACGACTCGAAAGCACTTAAATTTTTTTTTAGTCACGTAGACAATTAATCCCAACATTTAACTTTCATCACTTCAACCTCTTTACACATCAACAATTATTGTCACATAGACACCCATCGTTTAGACATCTTAAACTACTTAGCTTTTCTTTCTATACGTCTCATAGACAACTTGAAACTGAGCATTTTGATCTTGTCACGTAGACATCTCATATCCACCATAATACTACAACACTCAATTCATTGAGTTTCAACAAAATTCATAAGATAAGTAGTCAAACAATAGTTAATTATTTATCCTTAAGGAAAATGTAGGTTAGCGCACCTACCTTGCGGAAAATTCTATCTCGTAGATGACCCCTCCGTCAAAGCTTTTTGTGCGACATTCTTTGCAGTGCTTGTCTCCTAACTTGGCACCCAATATTCACAATTCCATTTGAGTATTAATAAATAATACCGCTTTTACTTGAATTGATTTATTCAAACCAAGTTTAGTCTTTATATCGCATCAAACTATATAGTTCATCTACACCGAGTAATGCTATCTTCTTGAATCAATTAGACTAGTAGTTTAATATTCATTTCGAGTCACAAAAAATAATTTATTGACAACGAGTAAAATTACCTACTCGAATCAATTTCACCCAAATTAAAATTTTCCCATAAAATTAAAGTAACAAAGGTATACTTGAATTTACAATATTTCCTATAGAATCATAATATTGCATGATTTCTTGTAATTATGAATACCGATGGATTTCATGAGAATTCAAGAACAATTCATAAAATTTCTAACTACCCACCAAACTACTATCTCTCTTGACCAAAATTCAACCTACATACAACAATTCCACTCTTTTATTTTTCATGCAACAAAGCTAATTTTACTTGCACACCCAGACAAGCATTATGATAAATCCTTTATGCATCACCCAAAATTCAAACTAAACATCACACTTTAACACATGTTGTGAAACCCGGGAAAAATTTTAACTTTTTCTGAAAAAAACGGCAAAATGGTAATTTGCCATTATAGTGTGGGTTAAAAAAAAAACTGGTATTTTTATAGACCTCGGATGATGAAACGGACCTCACCGTTGGATTCGTCTCACGAAATCTAGTTACCTAGACAAATTTCGTCGAATTCTGAGATAGTCAGATTTTTCACATTTTTATGAGGTGACGGGTGTTTGATGACCTCAAAAAACGAAATTTTTATAAAAAATTTGAAATTTTGAAAAATATTTTAAATAAATTTCATATAAAATATTTTGAGTTTAAATCGGTACGAAATTTAATCGTTTCGGGATGAAAACGGACCCGGACAAATGTCGACACCTAGCGCGACGAGGGCCAAGTGTTTAGAAGGTATAAAAGTGAGCAAATATCTGAAAAATCAGATATTTGCTCTTCATTTGGCCGGCTGGATCAAACCAAAGAGCAAAGGAGAAAAAAAATATATAATTCTTCAAGCTTTCTTTCGCCGATTCTCGGAGTTCCGTCGATCGAAATTCGTCGGGCCAAGAATTAAAGTCGATCTACGCGACGAGAGCTACGCGTGGGTACCAAAAACAAAGATTTTCACCGAAGATTCAAAGAGAGGATTTTGGAGAAATCTAAACTTTGGGCTTCAATCTTGTTCTTGAGGCTTCCTACAAATTCTTTACGCTTCAAGAGGTAGGGTTCCTCCTACTCGGACCTATTTCTAACCTAAGGTGTCCATAGGGTTCATGTGGGCTGTTTTGGGTATTTCTAATATTTTTTCATTATGATTGGTGCTATGAAAATGAGTAGGATCAATTTTAGTGTGAATTGGTAGTTAGAAAGTGCTAGTTTGTGATTTCTTGAATGTTTAGATAATTGGTTATATAAAAATCATATATTCTGATTTTTATTTTGTTTGAATGATCCATATAAAATCTTGGCTTGATTTTGGTATATGGAAGTATTTATGTAATCCCTTGAAAATTGGGATCATGTGGGCATGCTTTGTGTTTTATATTATGCCTTGTGAATGAAATGTAATATTAGCATGTATTATGTGTTATCATGTTGATGGAGTGTTGATATATGCTCTTGGATATATTGAACTTGAAATGGTTATGTGAATATATGCAAATGATATTAATTGCCATGGTATACAATGATATTTAAAAATTATCATTTGGCATGCATTGTAATATGGACATGGAATTAACATCACATTCATGGGCTACATGCATGAGTGTGGGTGTAGGGTTGCATGGGGTGATCAACACCAACATTGGTTCTTGATGGTAGGCTCGGGAAAGTGGGATGGAATGTCCTACGGAGTCGCACGGTGACATGCATAAGAAAACTTGTGTCGGGTATAACAAGTAGGGCTAGACACTCCCTCGGGTGAAAAACCCGACCACTTAGTTCATACACTTACCGGCGGTGAAATTCCAGAAAAGTGTAACGGCGTACGGAGCCGGAGGTGCGATTCCTGAATCCGATACCCCATAAAGGCACATGATTTTGATATATAAATTATTCATTTGATGGAAAACATCCAAGAATGAATTAGTTTTATGACATATGGTTGATTTCAAAATGATCTTTGGATGTGTTTCATCAAAGACGTTTGTTTTACACGTAAGTGTCGCATTGTGTTGTGGGAGTCGGTGTGGGCTCGGGATAGCATGCATGGGTGAGTTTCATCTCATTACTTGGCATGGCATCATGATTTTCCAACATTGTATTATATGTTATTGTTGGAGGGAATACTTGTTGTGAAATGTTGCATTTATACATTGCATATGCATTTTAGGTGATGAGTAGCCTCTATAGGGATTATTCTACTGGGCATTGGCTCACCCTATACGGGAAACATTTCAGGTGTGGGTCATGGACCAATGGACGGCTCACAATCCGGGTCACATGGTTGAAGAAAAGTCGACTTGTGGCTTCCAATCCATTTTTTTTTGTAAAAGTAGATTTGTAATTAAATTTTGGCATGTAATGTGTAAAGGAATTGTAATAGAGTATATATGGACTGTTTTAATATAACCTTGCATATTTTGATATAAATATGATGATTGGACCCGATGTGGTCAAGTTTACGTATAAAATGGACCCTGTGTGGTTATGGTATTATATTGGACCTCGGATGGGTCATGTAAATGTTGATTGCACAGATTGTGTTTTGGGGTAGAGCTTCCCGTACAAAGGAGACTCTGCCCGGATTTCGTTAAATTATGGATCCTGGTAAATGGGACACAACGGTGCGATATCGAGTTATACGGTATCCACGGGCATTCCATGGGTTGATGGGAAATTAACAGACCCCATGAATTTGGGGTGTCACACATGCAACACCCAAAACACATACAAAACACCATACTTTATCTACATTCAATACCTAAAAATGCATATACTATAGTTATATCTATACATTTTAGGAGGACAGTAGGTTATATGACTTATCTTTTGTATCCACTTCCTACACCACTAAGTGCCACCACTAGCTTTCCATCCTTCCCTCCTAGCCTTGGCTTAAATTCTTCCCTAAGTGTAGAAACCCTTGCCTTGTTCCCTCCCTTTAGTCGAAACTTCTAAGTCTTGGAAGTTTGTCTTTGTTTTCTTTTTTCTTCTTTTTTCCTTTGTTTCTTTTCCTTTGCCGAGACTTGCAAAAGAGAATCTTCCTTTGTTTTTTCTTATTTCATCGCCCTTTTTATATTTCTCCACTCCTTCCCCTCCTTAGCCGTCTATCATCCCCTCCCTCTTAATCCCATCCATTCATTCCCCTTAATGGCACTCTCACTCTCATTATTATGCATGTAGATATATCTATTCCAAGTCTCTCTTAGTGGAGAATTCTATCATTATATATATAACATATGTATATTCCTTATATATATATCCACATTTTTCCTTTGTAAGCATATATATAAAGACATATATATTCTGTCTCTCTCTCTCTCTCTATATATATATCCAAAGTATTTATAACCCATTAAATTTATATAGTTAGCCTTTAATCGACTTCTTGCATACCATAACACATTTTTGTAAACATTAAGTGGATATCATATGCTTGCCACTCATTTAATTCCACATGCACTAACATACATAAAATATTAAAATTATATCTCATGTAAACATAATTATTTAATTTTCCATACTTAAACAAAACAATTCCCTTTATGGTCATTCAATCCCACTAATTCTCATACCTCATTCATATGCTCTCACTAAATATTAAAATATCCATCGCATGGGATCAGATCTCATATCAATATTCCTAATTAAATAATGGTTACCAACCATACACACGCATATCACATATGAATATACTTATAACAAATATTTATATGTTTGTCATGCATGTTCGGGCTTTGCAATTTTTTTCCCTTAGGAACTTCGTCCCCGAAATTCAACTTACTATTCTGAAATAAGTAAGAATGTTTGGTTCACATGAGTTCCTTAGCTTCCCAAGTTTCTCCTTCAACTTCTTGATTACGCCACAACACATTTACCAATGGTATGACTTTCATTCGAAGCACTTGATCCAATGTATCCAAGATTGCTGCAGGTTCCTCTACGTAAGTCAAATTACTTTCTACCTCTTCCGGCACAGTTGTTAAGATGTGAGAGGGATCAGTTACATATTTTTGGAGCGCTCTTTCAAGTATCTCAAATGTTCCGATGTACCTTGGACTCAATTTCCCTTTCTCCCCATACCACATAACCCATTTCCACAATGAAATTTTCAAGAAAACTTGATCACAAACAGAAAATTCTAGATCCCATCTCCTATTGTCTATATAACTTTTTTGCTAACTTTGAGTGATTTTTAATCGCTCCTGTATTACTTTCACCTTGTCCATAGTTACTTTCACTAATTTTGGACACAATATCTTCTTTTCCCCCACCTCGGTCCAACACACTAGCTTTCTATAACTTTGGCCATATAATGCTTCATAAGTAGCCATGCCTATGCTAGATTGATAGCTATTATTATAGGCAAATTCAATCAAAGGTAAGTGATCATTTCAATTACCCTTGAACTCCATTACACAAACTCTTAACAAATCTTTTAAAATTTGCAATACTCTTTTCAATTGTCCATCCGTTTGAGGATGAAAAGCTGAACTAAGCTTAAGTGTGGTACCCAGTGCTTGTTGTAAACTTGGCCAGAACAGCGAAGTAAGTCTTGGATCCCTATCTGCTATAATAGACACCGGTGCTCTATGTAAATGCACAACTTCATCCACATATAATTTAGCATATTTTTCCAAGGGAAAACTTGTTTTTACAGTGAGGAAGTGAGCAAACTTGGTTAAATGATCAACTATTACCCAAATAGAGTCATGTCCCTTTTGGGTTCGGGACAAACTTACCACAAAATCCATCCTGATATGCTCCCACTTCCATTATAGAATAGGAAGTGCTTGAAGTAGTCCTATAGCTTGTTGATGCTCCCCTTTCACTTGTTGACATAGCAAGCATCTAGACACATAGTCAGTTATTTCTCGTTTCATTCCCATCCATCAATAATATTCCCAAATGTCACGATACATTTTGGTGCTTCCTGGGTGCATAACATAAATAGAATTATGCACTTCCTCCAGAATCTTGCGCTTTAACTTTGGGTTGTTGGGTACATAAAGACGATTTCCAAACATTAATATATCATCTTCCTACACCTTGAAATTAGTCTAGCACTCACCTTTAATTTCCTCCATTTTATTTGCAAATAAATCCTATAACTATGCATCATGGACCCAGTCCTCAAGTACTGTCTTAAATTTAATTTGCCTCATTATTGCATCATCTCCCATTAGCTTGAATTCCACACACAAAACCATTAGCTCTGACAATGCATTCACTCGCACACATTGCACATAGGATAGCAATCTTGACGATTTATGGCTCAAAGCATCCCATACTACATTTGCCTTTCCCAGATGGTAATAAATAGTATAGTCATAATCTTTCCATAACTCCATCCATCGCATTTGTCTCAAATTTAGCTCCTTTTGTGTGAATAAGTACTTTATGCTTTGATGATTAGTATAAATTTTACAAGTCTTTCCATACAAGTAATGCCTCCATAATTTCATGACAAACACAATCACAACTAATTCCAGATCATGGGTAGGATAATTACGCTCTTGAGTTTTTAATTGTCGAGTAGCGTAAGCAATCACCCTCCCATGTTGCATTAAGATATAACCTAATCCTTGATGTAAATAAAAAAACCTCCACCTTATGTTGGACTAGTTAATATAGCTAAAGAAACCAACTTTGTTTTCAACTTTGTTCTCACTTATCAACCCATTGAAATTTATCATCCTTTTTAGTGAGTGGGGTCAGCGGCATCACAATTGAGGAAATTCTTTGAATGAATATGCAATAATAACCCGGTAGCTCCAAAAAACTTCTAACTTCCGTTACATTACTTAGTTGCTCTCATTTAACCACAACCTCAATTTTCTTTAGATCTACTTGAATACCATCTCTTGACACCACATGGCCAAGAAATACCACGCTGTCCATCTAGAATTCACATTGACTGAATTTGGCATATAGTTGCTTTTCCCGTAAAGTTTGCAAAACAATTCGCAAATGTTGCTCATGTTCCTCTTCGTTATGATTGTACACTAAGATATCATGTATAAACACAATTATAAATGAATCCAAGTAGGGTTGGAACACCGTATGCATCAAATCCATAAAAGTGGCTGGGGCATTTGTTAACCCAAATGACATAACAAGGAATTCATGGTGCCCGTACCTAGTTCAAAATGTTTTCTTCATTGCATCACTTACCCTTACTCTTAATTTGTGATATACCGATCTTAAGTGAATTTTGGAATAGAATTTGTTTCTTGCAATTGATCAAACAAGTCATCTATTCGTGGCAACGGGTATTATTGTGAATGGTTACCTTGTTTTTGCCTATAATTGATACATAGTTGCATAGTGCCATCCTTATTTTTCACAAATAGCACTTGCACTCCCCATGGTGAAGTACTCGGTTGAATGAAATCCCGATTCAGTAAATCTTGTAAAAGTTTTTTCAACTCTCTCAACTCAGCTGGTATCATCCGGTATAGAGTGATTGATATGGGTTATTAATTCTATCACAAACTCCATTTCCCAATTAGGTGGTAGCCCAGGTAATTCATTTTGGAAAAATATCAAGAAAGTCCTTCACCACTAGTACATTTGCTAGCTCAACTTTATCCTCACCTACACTTCTCACATAAGTCAAATAA
Organism: Ilex paraguariensis; assembly: GCA_963454935.2. Lineage (NCBI taxonomy): Eukaryota > Viridiplantae > Streptophyta > Magnoliopsida > Aquifoliales > Aquifoliaceae > Ilex > Ilex paraguariensis. The sequence continues at coordinate 236,171 of CAUOFW020010091.1, forward strand.
CCTTGGCATCCCTTTCAGAGCAATCTTCGGGCTTTGATTGCTAATATAAATCAATTTGGCGTTACTTTTTGTTATCCTTGAAATTTAAATTCAGTTTCCCTAGGCAATTGAAAAGTGACATCCTTTTTATAGCAATCAACTGAGGCATGATAGGCCGATAGCCAATCCATCCCTAATATCACACCAAAGTCATACATGTCAAGTGGAAGTAAACCCACAAATAACTCCCGTGCATCAATTCTAATTTCACAAGCCCTGTATAAATTACTAACTACTACCACCTCACCCACCAGGGTTGCTATAGATAAATGATAATTCAAAATTGTGGCAAGTTGTTTCCAATTCTTGCTATAAATGTGTGCAACAAAAGAATGGGTGCAAGCATGGTTAATTAAAATTTGAGTCTTTTTACCCAATATAGAATTGTACCTGTTACCACATTAGGCAAGGCATAGACAACCTGCTGTGTCATAGAAAATACTCACCCCTGAGTCCCAAAAGTACTAGCAAGACCCTTTCTAGCACCTTGCACCCCCACTGGCATTGATATATTTCTTCTCCACTAGTTTACACTACCCAGTGAGGCTGACGTCATAGATTTCGTCAAACACTCGCATGTGAAGAGCCTTACCTACCCATACTTATAACATCATTGAGCTCCACCAGCAAACCTTGTTTGACAATTCCAAGTGACATGCCCTTCTGCTCCACATTTAAAACAAGTAACTTTAGCCTCTTGTCCACTCGATTGTCCCTTACCCTGCAATCTTGTTGGGGGTTTGAAGAAATTATAACCTCATAAATATCAAGATTTATGAGAATTTTCAACATTTCCTATTTCTGAGAATTTTCATTCTTGCCCCTTCTATCCTGAAGTCTGACCCCTAGATAGAAAACCCATACCAGGTACAACATCAAACTTCCTCTTCTTGAACTGCTCTCGTTGTCCCTCAGATTCTCTCACATCTTTTTCAACAGCCAAAGCTTTGCTAACCAAGGCCACATAACTTGTTAACTCAAAGGCCAAGAGTCAGGTCCGTATGGGGTAAGCTAACCCCCATTGAAACTTCTTACATTGAGCCTCGTTAGATTGAACAAAAGCCTTAGCAAAACGTGACAATGTGGTGAATTGCTTTTCGTACTCTGCCACCAACATCCTGGCTTGAGTCAAATCCAAGAATGATATCTCTTACTTATATCGATAAGACTGAAGAAAATACTTATCATTGAACACTCTAATAAACTGATCCCAAGTAACACACAAAGGTGCTAGAACAACATTACCCACTACTTGACCTTTAACTCCTGCCACTGGTTCAACCAACAGTCGCCTAGTAGCCTCCCACCAAAATCGTGCTTCCATCTTCAGTATAAATGTTACAAGTGTCACCCATTGATCATCAAAGAATTACATAACCTCAAAAATTAATTCCATCCGTTTAAGCCAGTCATTCACCTCTAATGGATTAATTGTTCATGCAAGCATTGGAGGATCCAACTTCATAAACCTTTCATGAACTGTACCTTGTGGTTCCTCCAAGGGTACAAGTGGTCTTGCCCGAGCAACTGCCTGAATCTCTATTTGCACTTCCACAATCTAGTTTGTTGATGCCGCCACTTGCACCACCACATCTAATGCCCCCTGAACCATATCGGGTTGATTCTATTCACATTCTCTACCCTTATGTTGTCAATCTCCAACCTTAGCCATAGTAGGAGCATGAGAACCTTCACTTTCCCCTTGATTCCAATTCTCAGGAGGATCCATCACACTTCCATTAATTTAGCTATAATTTACAATGTACATAAATACACATGCACTTATCGTTAGCACATTAAACCCATCTCTAATCAGTTACCCTCACACCTTAACCTGTCCACTGCCAAACTAGGTAGCCATGTATACAGAACCTATAAACCTAGGTGCTGATACCAAAAATTGTAACACTCTATTCCAGACTTTTTATTAATAATATAACTTAGGAATAACACACTTTATCTTGCAATCCTGCTATTAATATTTTTATTAGAGAAATACCAACCCTGACAATATATAACACAATCCACTTTAAATAAATAAAAAAGTTGCATGAGTGCAAGCACGCCGACTTGCTAACATATAAAATATACATAGCCCAAAAATATTTTTAAAGTGTTGTTTACTGATGAGTGTGTAATAGTGCATATTTAACAGCCTCATTACATGCATTTTAACTCAATTTTACATTTAATTACTTAGATTTAGTCAAATTTGTGAATAATACAAAAATTTTGATGTTGCAGGTAATTGTAGGGTAATTAATGGCTTTCGAAACCTTGCAACTAACTATTGATGAGTGTTGAAGAGATGGACACATTACATCAGGATTTGAAGGCTTAAAAGTGAAAGAAATCAAGGAAGTATCGGTACCCCGATATTTAATATTTTTGACTATGATCCACTTCAAATCTAAAAAAGTACAAAACAAAAGTTGTAGATCTAGATGTTTTATATCTTGTGTCAACATTTCAGCTCAATCAGACAGTGGGATAAAAAATTATGATAAATTTACAAAAGCTAAAAATGAGCTACGGGTAGCAGACCCCTTACAATCTACCGGTAGAAGACCCTATTGGAAAATATCTACAGGTAAGTTACCCATGACCTACCGATAGAACATGCTCATAAAGCCTAGACACTTCTCCACACGACTCCACCAACCACCGGGGCCCACCTTTTGTCCTCTAAACCATGTCCTAACATTGTTAACACCCCATGATGATCTCTTAACCCCAAAAACTCAGATTTGAAGCATGAGAGAGTGGGGAGGAAAGAGAGAGAGAGGGGGTGGTTGGAAACGTATGGAAGGACCATGCTTTGACTTAATTTGCTTGTTTTGGTGGACAACTTCTCTCCAATCACTCCAAGTCAGTCACTCATGCTAAGGGGGGGGAGGTTGAATGAAAATTGGGGGGCTTCTTCACTCAATTTCAGATTACAAGACTTTTAGAGAGAGAAGATCCAAGGTAGAAGATGAAGTCTTAGAGAGAGAAGTTGGGTTTTTACATTTTCTTCACCATTTTCATTATGGTAAGCTCCATTTAACTTGTAATCTTTCTCTTTTACACTCTAATCTCTTTTATTCAAATTGTAATCAAGTTTAGCTAAGTGTATTTGTATTATATTTTTACATTTGGGTATTTTCTCTTTAAACTTTGCATTTTGAGTATGAATGTCATTTCTTTTGTAGTTTAAACTTTCTTCTACATTTATACAAGTCTATGTTTGATTTCATCACAATGTCTTTCTCTTTTATGTTTGTTCTTTCTTTTATCATGCATAGCTAAACTTTTAGTTGGCTAATCCAAGAGGAATTTACTCTTAGGTATGTGAAATCGACACTCTTTAATTCTTCCTTGTAGTTTAAAGTGCTTGGTTTGACTAGGTTGAGTGTAGACATAGTTGTGAGCTTTTGATACACCGTAGACTTGTCACGGGGTATGCTTTTGCCTAAGACAACTACATTAGTCCCTCACTTCCTATAAATCAATTAAACATTGAGATATCATTGGTTGAATGAAATGAGTCAATTTGACATTACCATTGGAATGACATCTATAGATTAGCCAACCTTGCTTTCTTGCATATTTTACAAATCACAAACCACTAAACTTCAAATCACAAAGATTTTTTAATATTTCACTTTACATAAATCACCCTTCAAAACACCGACCTTTCCTTCCCTGAGGAGACGACCTTGGAATACTCATTCTAAGTAAAACACGACATTGCAAGTCTCTTTACGCTTGGGGAGCACTTTTGCACTCACATACATTTTGGTTCATCCACACATGATTTTTTCCACTTCTCGCATTGAATTCGAGGGTGAGTAAAACTCACTAACCTCTATAAGCCATATATGCACATAATTCAGGTTCTAGTTACAAGTCTGGAAAAACCATCAAGCATTTTTGGTGCCATTGTTGGGGAAGGCTAAGTGTCGAGTTCAAAGGTGATTTGGGACGATATAGGTAAGGCTCGTGATTTTCATCACGGTCCAAGGTTTGTCGTCTCGATTGTAAATAGTTTGTTGTAGTTTATGTTTTATGTTATGTTTCATAATTTTTATGAAAATGTGTTAAATGGACCAAACTTTGAAAATGTGTGCGAGATTTGTGTTGAATATGAGCACATCACTAGTGAGTGCTCATTAAATTATACGGTTCAAAACTTTGCATGTGAATGATCAATTTCAATATTGGCCCCCAAAATGTTTTACCTCGACCATTATCTTGCAACGAGTTATCTAAGTTATGCTTGGGAGAATGAACCTTATAATTTTTCATCCGATCTCACATCACCAAATGAATTTTTCCACTATCCAACATATAAGGACTCAACCGAACAAGAATTGAAAAATAATCTTTACGAGTTTATGCAATACCAAATGGAAGTCAATGCTCAAGTAGTCCAACAGTTTTTTAAAATAGAGATGACCTTATTGCATTGACTAATGTCTTAATTACTAGGTGTAGAACAATATCTCAAGCATAGTCAATGTATTGAGGATGATCATTTTTATGAAATACAAATTGATGTTGAATCTCCCACCACTCTTGATTATGAAAAATTTAATGAAGTTATTATCTCACATGAGGCTCATAAACCCAAGGTCAATTTGCCATCAAAGAGTGGTGTTGAGGTTCACAATTTTCAACTTGGGGAGGTCATTGAAATGGTGAAAATTTCAACTTGTGAAAATTGAAATTGTGAAAGCCAAACTAACATGAGTCCTTTAGGTTTTTGGGGTTTGGGGTTTAGGGTTTAGGATGTTGACACAAGTTTTTTAGAATTCTAGAGAGAGAAGCTCTAACTTCTCTCTAGAATTTTTCTTTCCATGAGTTCATCACTCAAGTAGCACCAAATCCTACCAAAACCTCTAGATTTATCCACTAAAACACCACAATCCTTTGTTTCACTATTCAAAAATCATACATTTCAGCCTACCAATGATCCAATACAACCAAAAATAGACAAAACTATGGTTTTTTTACGAAGGTGAGCCAGCCTTTTATTTCACAAATGAAGAAATAAAGTAGTCTAGTTAATGCTTACAGTATGCATTGATTGGCAGGTGTTCTTATGGAAGGCCTTCTCTAGGAGTCATCAAAGAAGTAATACGATCCAAGTGGAGTTTGAAATGTTCTTTTGAAGTTGCAGCAATTGATCGATGGCATGTGCTTATAAGGTTTGAGTTGCATGAAGATTATGTGAAAACGTGGCTTAAAGATGCTACCTTAATTGAGGACTATCTTTTCAATTTTTTTGATTGGTTCTCAGGTTTTGTCCCAGACATAGAACCCTCAATCGTTCCTCTTTGGATATTGCTGCTTGGATTACCTTTAAACTTTTTTAACAAACCTTACCTGGAGCTCTTGGTAAAACCAATAGGATGTATTTTGGCCTATGATCAGGTGATAATCACATTGGCCAAACCAGGTGTGGCAGGGGTATGTGTGGAGGTTAATTTACTGCATAGCAATCTAAGTAGGATTTGGATTAACATGGGAGAAGAAGGAGCACATTGGCAAAAGATAATGTAATAAAGAATCAAGCAATTCCACACAATCTTTAAGAAACAAGGCCATGGAGAAAAAGCATGTAGGAAAAGGAAAGTCGCACCTTCGATGGAAGACAACCAAGAACAAAATCCTGATTTAGGAAGAACAAGTGCAGGAAAGGCAAATAGGGAGCAAAATAAGGGGAAGAAGATTCATCAAATCCAAAATTCAGAAATACCATATAACACAATCCCTGGTTATATTGCATCCTAGCCACAATCAAAGCAGGCATATCCAGCTCAACAAGAGAAGGTTGTTTGGAGAAAGCAGCAACGCTCCAAAGAAGTTCCCAATGCAGATAAGGTAACATTAACTAAGAATGGTAAAGTAGCATATATTGCCCAGGAAATAAGGGATATGGGGAATATAGATTCAATTAAAATTTTGAAAAGGGGAGAACATTAGGGAAGGATAATTTGAAAAATCTATTCTATCTATGGTAACTGAGCAAGGTGGAGATTCAGAGAATCTATTGGTTCACAATATGGTAGTCAGGGATGAGCATTGTTTTCAAGATGGTAATGTTGATCACAATAATCTAAACATTGACAATGATTTGGAGAACCAGAATCCAACAATGGCATTTGATAATACCATCGTTGATCAGGAATTAAATGACACCCAGATTTTAAGAGCCCACGAACTCCCTGTAAAAGAATGTTTAGCAATGCATGAGATTTCAGTGAAGGAAAATTCTTTAAAGGAAATACACAACAGTAATTTGAGCAAGTAACTTACAGATGCTCTGGGAAGTGAGGAGGGTCGATGCTACTTAAATAAGCAATTTTTGGATGATGTGGACTCCATATTTTTAATTGAGTATAACTATGTGTGCAAGGAGATCTCTAATATCAATATGGATGATGATAGGGGACTGCAAATACAGAGAGAACAACTAGATAAAGGTTATTATTCCGATGGGAAATAGAAGGAAGTATAGATTATTTGGAGTGGATTCTCAAGAGTCTGATAAAGCAGAGCAATCTGATGTAGAATGTAATATGTAGGGACTGCCCCTGCTAGGAGTGGTTACTAGATCAAGGTCTTGTAAAAATCCTTCTTCAATCAATTAAATGTGAGAGGAGCAAATCAAGAGGCATCTTGGTTAAGATTGAGGCATTTGATTAACATTCATGATGTCTGTCTAGTTTCTTTGCTGGAGGCTAAGTTGCATCCATCTAAACTACACAATTTATGTAGAAACATGGGGTTTTCATTCTACTTAGCTAATCCGGTAGTAGGTAAACTAATTTGGTTGCTTTAGGACCATAGATTAATGGTGAGAATGGTTGCTGGTCATGAACAAGCCCTTATAGTGGAGGTGTTATATATGGGGTCAAAATTTTTTTGCATCACTTTCCATTATTCTAAGTGTGATATATTCAGCAAAGGGCTTTGTGGAGCCATGTAACGCCCCAGAACCCACCCTGGACGGCAATACAAACTAAAAATCATTCACATCATGAGAGAAACTAAATAATTCATCCATAAAAAATTTCATACATCAAGATAATCTTTACAATCTCGATCTCGAAAGAATACGCCAAAACATGACGAATATATACCCAAAAGAATATGATCCCAAAGTAAGATATTTACATCCCAAAAGAATTAAACATAAACTCGCAGCGGAATTACAAAAGAGTCTAGACTTCACAATATTTCCAAAGTAAATTTCCTAGTCTAGAATAAAAAGTAATGTTGTTCTAAGCGTCCACCTTGGGATCAACATGCCTGTCTATGGGAATCTCCCAGTGTGCTAGTTCCACAATTCCCAAATCCTCCTCCAATACATAATCTGAAAAATGTAGTTTGTAGAGGGGTGAGCACTAAGTTCTGTAGCAACATTCCTCCCAAAATTGAACAAGGTTTAGAAAAACATATAAAAATGGTCGGTCACCTATCACTAATAGCATATATGAATTTTGAAAGAAAATCAGGACATTTAAATAGATCTCAAGTTTAAGCAATAGTAATAATTTAGTGCATAAGTGAAACTAATACACAACTAATAATCCATTCCACCATAAACCGTTTCTCCCAAGTTCTTGCGAAATCATATACTTCCCAAAATTTTTGTAGAAACTATTTCTGGTACAATGAACAATAACCCATCACTGTATTCGTATCTTTGGTATGAAGTAAGACCTCGCATGGATACCATCAAAAATATCATGGCCCACGTACAATCCACACAAATCCTCATAAGGATATCCAACATTTAAGAAGGGCGTATGCCAACACCATGACAGTGATGTATCCAACCAAAAAGTAGTATACTAACCCCTTTTTCCATAGTAACCCGTAAGAGATAATGGTTTAGTCCTCGCAAGGCACTAACCCCATTACGAGTGGTAGGAAAAGTTCTAACCCACACGGAGTAAGAAGGCATCTACACACTCCAAGATACTCGGTCAATAGTAGCCCATGTTTATCCAACAACCACACAAGAGATACAATACCAACAATTTCCTCAAATAACGCACAATTCCATAAATTCCAAATTTCACATGTAGTATTTCAATAAAGCACGTGAAGAAAATGCAAGAGATCATCATCAATATCGTTTTAGTACTCAACTCAAAGCACTAAAGTTTTCTAAGTCAAGAACAAAGGAAGAATCAAGAAGAAAGCCCATCTCTTTTGAAAACTAGGGTTTTATATCAAGTAAATGAGATTTCATGGGTATACAACCCTAACTTGTGTAACACCCCCTACCTTGATGTTTTTGAAAAGACTAAGTTTTGATCTTCTTGAAGTTGAAATCCCCTTTGATCTTGTGTTTTTCTTTTCCTTTACTCCTCTCTAAGGTCTCCTAGGGTTTTGAGTGTTGAAATGAGACTAAAGGGGTTGTCCTTAAGTATTTATAGTGAAAGAAAAGCTGGCTATTCGTGACTTAAAATTTTCAGATTTTTCAAAGACCTTCCGGAAGGTTTTTTTGTTGACCTTCCGAAAGGTTAGCCTATTTGACAAACCATTTTTTATTAACCTTCCGGAAGGTTTTGTCTACTAGAAAATCCTCTTCCTTAACCTTCTGGAGGGTTTGCCTTCTGGACAAACATTTTCATCAACCTTCCGGAAGGTTTGTCATTGATCTTCTAGAAGGTTTGCCTATTAGGCCAACTTTTCCAGAGACCTTCCGGAAGGTTTTGCCTACTGGTTAAATCTTTTACCTGAAAAACCTTCCGGAAGGTTTTATTTGTTTTTCTACAAAACCTCCCTTTTTCATTTCTAACCCAAGCTTATTCAACATGCTTTTTGTACATAAACCTAGTTGGTACAAGTGCTATTACAATGATTTCATATATTTGCAAGCTAAACTAAGCTTTAACTACTATTTCCTCAAATTTCCATATTAACATTTCCAAAAAAAATAATAACTTGCTACATAAACCCACATACATATATAAAGATAAAAGGGTGGGATTTACAATCCACCCCCCTTAAAGAAAGTTTCGTCCTCGAAACTTACCTCAAGTAGTGAATAAATAAGGGTACTTCTCTCGCATCTCTCGCTCAGGTTCCCAAGTAACTTCCTCTATTCCGTGATGTTGCCATAAGACCTTCACTAGTTGGATTACTTTGTTGCGTAGTACCTTCTCCTTGGTGTCGAGAATCTTCACCGGTTGTTCTTCATATGTTGCTCCATCTTGAACTTCAATATCTTCCAAATCCACAACCTGTGTGGTGTCCGATTGACATTTCCTCAACATTGACACATGGAACATGTCATGCACTCCTGATATCTGAGCTGGTAGCCGAAGTTGATACGCTATTTTGCCTATTACCTTGATCACTTCAAAGTGTCCAATGTATCTTGGCGCAAATTTCCCCTTCTTGCCGAATCTAAACACTTCCTTCTTGGGTGATACCTTGAGGAACACATAGTCCCCCTCTTGGAATTCCAATGGTCTTCGTCTTCGATCCGCATAGCTTTTTTGTCTACTTTGTGTCGTGCGTAGTCTCTCCTGGATAAGTTTGATCTTCTCCGTAGTCTCCCGAACAATCTCTGGCCCAAACAAATTGCACTCCCTAGCTTCTAGCCAACAAGTCAGTGACCTATATGGTCTCCCATACAATGCTTCATACGGTGTCATACCAATACTTGCTTGATAGTTGTTGTTGTACGCAAATTCTGCCAACGGCAAATGGTCACGCCAACTCCCTTTAAAGTCCAACACGCAAGCTCGTAGCATGTCCTCTAAAATTTGTATCACCCTCTCAGATTGGCCATCCGTTTGAGGATGAAAGGTGGTGCTGAAGTGTAATTCTGTCCCCATAGCTCATTGTAAGCTTTTTCCAAAATTGTGCCACAAATCGAGAATCGCGATCTGAAACAATCGAGAGTAGAACTCCATGTAATCGTACAATCTCACGGATGTAGAGTTTACTCAAGGTCTCTAAAGTGTCCGTGGTCTTCATTCCTAAGAAATGAGCGGACTTGGTAAGTCTGTCCACAATGACCCATACTGCATTATGCCCTTGCGAAGTCCGTGGTAAACCCGACATGAAATCCATGGTGATGTGATCCCACTTCCACTTTGGGATAGGTAAAGACTGTAGTAATCCTCCTAGCTTTTGATATTCGATCTTCACCTGTTGGCACACTACACATCGTGCTATGAACCTTGTCACATCCTTCTTCATTCCCTTCCACCAATATTGGCGCTTCATGTCCCTATACATTTTTGTGCTACTGGGGTGGATAGCAAACTTAGAACGATGACACTCTCCATGTATCTACTTCTTTAAGGACGAATCATCGGGAACACATAGCTTCTCCCTATATCTCAGTTCTCCATTTCTCAAAGACCAACCATCCATTGTTTCTCCATTCTCCAATTTAGCTCAAATCGACGCTAAGTCAGGATCTAAGCATCGCAATTCCACAACCCTACGTTGAAAGGTAGGTTGGGCCACAAAGTTGAATAGGCATGATTGAGATCTCTCTTCTCCAACCCATAGATCATAGTCTCCAAGGACATCCTTCATCTTCTATTTACTTGCAAGAACATTGAGTTCACCCCAAGACTTTCGGCTAAGTGCATCAAAGACTACATTGGCCTTCCTCGGATGGTAGTTGAGTGTGAAATCATAATCTTCTAGATACTCAACCCACCTTCTTTGGCGAAGATTCAAGTCTTTCGGTTTGAACACATACTTGAGGCTCTTATGATCAGAAAACACTTGAAATTTTTTCCTATACAAGTAACACCTCCACAGCTTGAGAGCAAAAATCACAGTAGCAAGCTCCAAGTCATGAGTGGGATAATTCTGCTCATGAACCTTGAGTTGCCTAGAGCCATAGGCAACCACCTTCCCTCCTTGTATTAGCACACACCCCAAGCCTCGTAGCGAAGCATCGATGTACACATTGTATCCTTCCCCACTACTCAGAATAATGAGGGCTGGAGCGGTTGTCAACTTCTCCTTCAAGGTGCGAAAGGCTAGTTCACACGCTTGAGTCCACAAAACTTTTCTCCCTTCTTCGTAAGGTGAGCCATCGGCATCGCTAGCTTGGAGAACCCTTCCACAAACCTCCGACAGTAGCCTGCTAAACCCAAGAAGCTACGTACTTCAGTCACATTCTTAAGTGGTTCCCATTTCATCATGGCTTCAATCTTTACGGGGTCAACAGCTACCCCTTGTTCCGACACAACATGGCCAAGAAATTTCACTTCCTTCATCCAAAACTCACACTTACTCATCTTTGCATATAACTTATGTTTTCTCAATGTCTGTAGCACAATAGAGAGATGACGTCCATGTTCGTGAGTCCGAGAATAGATTAGTATGTCATCAATAAACACGATGACAAACTGATCTAGATACGGCCGAAATACCCTATGCATCAAGTCCATGAAAGCTGCTGGAGCATTAGTCAATTTGAACGGCATCACCGTATATTCAAAATGACCATACCGGGTACGGAAAGCTGTCTTAGGAATATCCTCCTCCTTGATCCGTAGTTGATGGTATCCTGTGCGAAGATCAATCTTGGAGTAATACTTGGATACCCTCAACTGATCGAATAAATCGTCAATCCTTGGCAAGGGATATTTGTTATTCACCGTTACTCGATTTAATCTTTGGTAATCTGTACATAATCGAAGTGTCTCGTCATGCTTCTTCACAAAGAGGACCGGGGCTCCCCAAGGTGAAGTACTCAAACGGATAAACCCAATGGCCAAGAGATGGTCCAACTGCTTTCTTAGCTCCTTTAACTCCAAAGGTGCCATCCGATAAGGAACAATGGATATGGGTTCGGTTCCCGGATATAGATCAATCTTGAACTCAATCTCCCTATGTGGGGGTAACCCAGGTAGTTCATCTGGGAAGACAACTGGAAAATTCGATACTATCAACACCACGTCTGCATGGAATTTATCCTAATCCTCTCCCATTAAGCTGGCCAAGAAACTCAAAGTGCTTCTTGCCTTAGTTTTCAAAAATTTGTTTCCCGTAGTGGGAAATGGATGGGAGGAATTTTGGTCATTCATGAAACTGAATACTACCCCTCTCGGTAGTTGAAAAGAAATTTGTTTACGGAAACAATCCATTACCGCACGAAAAATGGACAATAAATTTATCCCAAATATAACGTTGTACCCCTTCATATATAATGCAACCAAATCGACAACCAACTCTTGCTCCCCAATGCGAAGCACACATCCCCTACACACCCTTGTTGTATCCAACCATTCTCCCATGGGCATGTCAATACTAAGGGCATGTTCTAGCTTCTCACATCCCAATCCCAAATTAAAAGCATATGCAGTACGTATGAATGAGTGTGTAGCACCGAGATCAAATAAGATTCGGGCCCAAGAGTTATAAAGAAGCACGATACATTCCACTACGGCATTGGAAGCATCCTCCTCCAGTTGAGTCAAGGCAAAAACTCTCCCTTGATTGGCGCCGCCAGGGGCTTGAGCTTGTAACGGTCTTTGTTGTGTTGGCCTTTGTAGTAGTGGCTTGTTTGCATTCACACGCCCGGTTGCTTCGTTGGTTTTGGTTGAAAATAATGGGCAGTTATCTTTGAAGTGCCCAATACTTCCATATGCAAAGCATTAACATGGGTCGGTGCCTACTCTCTCTGGTACTCCTCCCGCTCCTCGAGCTGTCTGAGGTCTCTGTCCAACTGCTTGATCTGGGTGATGGTAAGGTGCCGCTCTCTGTGCTCTACTGCTACTAGCACCGGTCTTGATCAGACCTCCCCTCATAAGGTTCTATCACTGCTGATTATCTTCCATGTCTCTCTCCACCAACATAGCCCTATCCACAAGATCCCCATAGTCACGGATCCTAAGAGCCACAAGCTTCTCCCTAATGGCCGGCCTCATGCTCTACTCAAAACGTTTGGTCCTCTTGGCCTTTATGGATATGAATTCTGTGGCATATCGGGATAAATCCTTAAACTTTCTCTCATACTCCCCCACCGTCAAACTACCCTACCGAAAAGCGAGGAAATCAGCACTCATCTGGTCTCTAATCGATTCAGAAAAGTATTTATCTTGGAAGATTTGGTCGAACTCCTCCCAAGTAAGCGCATCGATGTTTTTCCTTCTCTTCACTAAGTCCCACCAATAGTCGGTCCCCCCCTCAAACAGATATGTAGTAAGCCAACTCGAAGGTCCTCGGTAAATCCCATGCCATCACACATCTTCCTTATCTGTTGAATCCACCTAACCACATCCAAGGGGTTAGAGCTCCCTTGGAAAGTAGGTGGGTGTTGTCTCAGAAACTCCCAAAGGATGATCATTCTCTAATTTTTGTCCCCGTTGCCCCGGTACTTGGGCTAGTGGATAAACCCCACCATTGTGGTTATTATTCCTGTTTTGGTGTTGCACCAATGTGGTAAGCGCTCTTAAACATTGGTAGATGCTGTTTATGGCATCGGGCAGAGGTGGTGGTGGTGGGTTTGCTTGGCCACCACGACCTCGTCCACATCCACTCTTACCGTCCATCTTATACATCAATTCACAATTTAGTTTCATTAATGTACAAGACATTCTAACTATACTTTTAATCTAAAGTATTAGACGTGTGTAGAATTTATATCAACGATTCTATTCCACCTAGTCCTACACTCTAATGGTAATCCATAACCTACAGCTCTTATGTAAGATCTAAAGCCTAAGCTTTGATACCAAAACTTTGTAACACCCCAGAACCCACCCTGGACGGCATTACAAACTAAAAACTATTCACATCATGAGAGCAATTAAATAATTCATCCATAAAGAAATTTTATACATCAAGGTAGTCTTTACAATCTCGATCCCGAAAGCATACGCCAAAAACATGACGAATATATCCCCAAAAGAATGTGATCCCAAAGTAAGATATTTACATCCCAAAAGAATTAAACATAAACTCGCAACGGAATTACAAAAGAGCCTAGACTTCACAATATTTCCAAAGTAAATTTCTTAGTCTAGAATAAAAAGTAATGTTGTTCTAAGCGTCCACCTCGGGATTAACATGCCCGTCTACGGGAATCTCCTAGTGTGCCGGTTCCTCAATTCCCAAATCCTCTTCCAGTACATAATCTAAAAAATATAGTTTGTATGGGGGTGAGCACTAAGTTCTGTAGCAATATTCCTCCCAAACTCGAACAAGGTTTAGAAAAACATATAAAAATGGTCGGTCACCTTTCACAAATAACATATATAAATTTTGAAAGAAAACTAGGACATTTAAACAGATCTCAAGTTTAAGCAACAGTAATAATTTAGTGCATAAGTGAAACCAATATACAACTAATAATCCATTCCACCATAAACCGTTTCTCCCAAGTTCTTGCGAAATCCTATACTTCCCAAAATTCTTGTAAAAACTATTTCTGGTACAATGAACAATAATCCACCACTGTATTCGTATCTCTGGTATGAAGTAAGACCTCGCATAGATACCATCAAAAATATCATGGCCCACGTACAATCCACACAAATTCTTGCAAGGATATCCAACCTTTAGGAAGGGTGTATGTCAACATCATGGCAGTGCCGTATCCAACCAAAGAGTAGTATACTAACCCCTTTTTCCACGGTAACCCATAAGCGATAATGGTTTAGTCCTCGCAAGGCACTAACCCCACTACGAGTGGTAGAAAAAGTTCTAACCCACACGGAGTAAGAAGGCGTCTACATACTCCAAGATACCAGATCAATAGTAGCCCATATGGGTCAGTCAGATCATTGTCCACTTATTGCAAAGTTTGTTGAGTCTGTTCTTGGAACTGATTGAGAGGAACTGGTCTGGCACTTATGCTCTAAATCCAATTGAATTTTTTTTTCTTGAGTTGAATTTTTTGAAAGTGCACTTGAGGAGATGGAATAAGGAGACCTTTGGTAATGTCTTTGACAATATTAAAAGGCTAGAGGCACAGTTAGTGCGTAAAGAGATGGAATATGAAAGAGAAGTCTCTAAAGCTAATAATTATTCATTGTTCAATGTAAAAGCTGAATTGGAGAGAGCCTTAAAGATTGAGGAAATATTCTGGAGTCAAAGGAAAAATGTGAAGTGGGCAATTGAAGGGGAGAGGAATACAAAGTTGTTTCATGTATTGGTAAGGAGTAAGGCCATCAGGAAAAGAATAGTAAGAATTAAGAACGATGATAACCAATGGGTGGAGGACGAACTAGAGATTGCAGCATGTGCTATGGAGTTCTTTACAAAGTTGTACAGGTTTGAAGCTCATGAATTAGAATAGGATTTTTTTGATTTTATTCCAAAGTTAGTTACTAAGGAAGATAATGCTATGCTAATTGCTCTAGTCATTCTTGAAGAACCTAAAGATACAGTTTTCTCAATGTCTATTTATAGTGCTCCTGGTCCAGATGGCTACTCAAGTAAGTTTTTTCATAGTACTTGGGGCATAATTAAGATGGATTTGCTGGTTGCTACTAATTTTTTCTTGAGTGGAGAGGTGGTGCCTAGGTTTGTAAATGCTACTTTATTGTCTCTCATCCCTAAGAAGGAGAATCCAACAACTTTTGCATTGTTTTAGACCAATCAGTCTGTGTAATTTTTTATTCAAAATGTTTACAAAAAAATATGACATCAAAACTAAGTGTTCTGCTACCTAAGCTAATATCAGAAGAACAACAGGGATTTGTTAAGGGTAGGTGTATTGAGGATAGCATTGCACTTGCACAGATGATGATGAATGAGTTGAATATAAAAGTAGAAGTTGCGAATGTTATTGTGAAATTGGATATGATGAAGGCCTTTGATAGGTTAGAATGAGATTTTTTGTAGCATATTCTAAGAAGCTTTGGGTTCTCTGATTATTTCCTGGGAATTATCTCTAATTGTCTTCAAAATCAAAATGTTTCTCTAGTGATTAATGCCATTTGGCATGGATTCTTTCCAAATCAAGGGGACTTCGACAGGGTGATCCTCTATCTCCTAGTCTTTTCATTCTTGCAGAGGAGATTTTGAGTAAGGGTTTGAAATATATCTACTTGAAGGAATTGGTGAAATACCATCATCTAGGAAGGGGATCTATCACTTACACATCTACTTTTTGCAGATGATACACTTATCTTCTTGAAAGGAAATAAGAAATCTATGATAAATCTATTGAAGTTTATGAAGAAATATGATGGTTCATCAGGTCAGCTAGTTAACAAGCACAAAAGCTCTCTATATTGCTCAGAGAACATCCCCTTGTTAAGGAGAAACATGCTATCTCAGACTACCCATATTTCCCTGAAGGTGTGTCCTTTTACTTATTTGGGGTGTCCCATTATAAAAGGCAGATTTAAATTAATTTACTATGAAGAGTTGCTTAGGAAATTCCAGTTGAAGCTATAGGGGTGGTATTCAAAAATGTTGTTAGCCATAGGGAGGTTGGTATTAATTCAATCAATCTTGAATTCAATCCCAGTACATCTGATGGCTTCATTAAATCTTCCAAAAGGTATACTCTCTAAGTTAAACTCTTATATGGCATTATTTTTTTTGGTTTGGCAAGTCAGGGGGTAGGAAAAGACATTGGGTTTCTCGGAAGGTTATCACCATGCCTAAAGATGAAGGTGGCCTAGGCCTGAGAAAGTTTGAAGATGTTCAAAGCACATTTCATATGAAACAAGTATGGAATCTATTAAATAATAATTCTTTATGGTCTAAAGCATTTGCAAGTAAATTCTTGAAAAACTAGCACCTCCTTGCTAGCTCAGTAGGAGGAAAGTCTAAAAGCTATAGGGAATTAGCTCAATGGTTTGACTTGGTTATGGAGAATACCCAAATGTTGGTTGGAACTAGTTCTTGTATAGATTTCTAGTGTGATAATTGGTTAGGTGGTGGCTCTCTAGTCCTTAGAAATACTGCAAGGTCTATAGTGTTCCCAAAGCTCTCTTAGTTGTATGTGGATGGACAGTGGAAATTAGGAGATATTCAACGTGCTCTTGATGATGACTTGTTGTAGGAGGTGATATCTTGTCAGTTATCACAAAATTTAGAAAGGGATAGGCTCATTTGGAAGCCCACCTCTTTCGGTTCTTTCTCTATTAAATCAGCATGGAATATTGTAAGGATGGAGGGTCAATTAAATGTCCAAGCAACAACTATTTGGAAACAATATGTTCCCACCAGTGCAAGAAAAATAGGATGGAAAATATTACATCATGAATTAGCTATGGATGAAACATTTCAGCAACAAGGGGTGTATTTGGCCAGTAGATGTGTTCTGTGTCATTCTGACTGTGAATCAGTTGGTCATATTTTTGTCCAATGTAGATATGCAAGGGTAGTATGGGACTTAATCCTAATTAGTGCATAATTATAGTAGGTTAATCAGTTAATTATGTCAGTTAAAAGAGTCAATGTATGTCAGATTATAGTTAGTGCATAAATTAGGGTTAATGCGTGAAATGTTATTTTTCAGGGTTTTGTGCATAAACGGTTCAACCTAGAAGGAGGCTACTGTCAAAGCTTCAAATCCAGGGGGTTCAAGTGTAATTCAAGCATCAAAGCAACCAAGACATCACACACCAAAAACCAGTGACTTGGGGGCGTCTGGACGGTGGTGGTGGTGTCCGGACCTTCCCCCTAAATCGCCTTAACCATGCTGCCCTCCCATTGGTTAAATTATGCAACAAATGGTTTGATTGGCCAATCCAACAACTGCAGCCTTAAGCCATTTATAAATAGGGCCCTTTAGCTTCATTTCTAAGAGGTTTAGAAGAGAGAAGTCCAGAGAGAGTGGAGAGAAACCAGGAGAGTTAGAGTGACGCTAGTATTGATGGATAGTTATATTTATAATATGTTCATGGTTATGAACAATGAGCGGTACCTAATGCTATATATCATACTATCTACTAGTTATGTACTTCATGCATGATACAGTGATGCACGTGATTGGGCATTACATAATAGTCGATTGATTGGTTATAGATGGGTTAAGTCTCGGCATAGCCAATGCTTTTGATTCAATGCATAAATCATAATCTCATCATTAGTAAATCATCAACCTGTTGGTTGAATAACTATAGTATTCCTTCTGAATGGATTGCCTTCTAGTTTACTATAGTCGTTTAATTGTTGCATGGTGTAGATATGCCGATTAATTAATGCAAGTATTCCTCCTGAATGGCTTGGCTTCTGGTTTACTTGGATTATTTGATTGTTGCATAGAGATATACCTACCGGCTAATGCTTGATGTTTTCTATTGTATTCCGTAACCTCTTAACATCATCCGTCAATGTGTGTGACTTATAGGAATGGGGGAGTGTCACTCTCCCTCGGAATGATGGGGAAAAGGGGCAACGGAATGGTGGAATATGAAATGTACAAAATGTGTGTAATGTTGTGAACAAAAGTTCTCTCCAAGTGCAAGGAGTCTTTTGAATGTCTTGTTTTACTTGGAAAAGTATTCCAAGTTTGTCTCCTCAGAGAAGGAAGTTCAAGTGTGTGAAGGTGATTTTGTCAAAATGGAAGAGAAGTTTAAAATTTTTTGAAGTTTTGAGTTTTGGTGTTTTGTGTTCTTGCTAAAAATGAAAGGAAAACAAGTGTTGGCTAATCCGAAGAAGTCATTCCAATGGAAATGCCAAGTCAACTTGAAATGTTCCTCCAATGGTGCATAGATGAACGATTGATTCGTGGGAAGTGAAAGACGAGATAAAGTGAGGATCCAAGCATAACCTGTGACTAGGCCTACGGGATATCAAAGACTCACAACCGCATCCACACACAACTCAGTCAAACCAAACCATCATACACCAAGAGGAGAAAAAAAAATGAGTTGAAATGGCAAACCCAATAGGAGGTCTCCTTTGGATTAGCCAACTAAAAATCTAGCTACTCATGAAAGCAAGAAGGAAATGTATAATGTAAAGAGACATAATGAAGAAAGGAAACATGGAACTTAACTTAATGCAAGAAATCTTAAACTATGAAGAAAAATATGCAATACCCATTTTAAAGCTAGGAAATGAAGAAAACTTGAAAGCAACAATGGTGGAAACTAGAACATGCAACTAAACTTGCAATATACTTGAAATAAATGAGATTAAAGTGCAAGAGTTACGAATTACAAGAAATTTAAAGCTTACTACAACTAAAATGGAAAGGAAAATGAAAAAACATAAATTTCTATCTACTATTCATCATCTTATTCCTTGGAGCTTTTTTAAGCTTAGGTAGCCACCCCTTCAATGGATTGTGAATGCTAAATATATGGAGTGTGAGCCTTGCATTTTCGTCCATGGTGGTCCCCCCAAGGTGTGTGCAGGCATCCCATCAATAGGGGGCTGAATGGATGACTTTTGACAGGCTAGGAATGGCTTAGCCTGCACCCATCATGGCTGCCCCCTTATCTCCCATCCCGATTAATGTCCTTGACTCCAAAGTCTTCATCTAGGGTGTAGGAGGCATGTAAATGTGTAAGGGAAGTCAGGGGACAAGTGAGAGAATCAATGATGCAACCCTCAAGCAAGTGGAGCATGATTTGCAAGTGTTTTTGGGCATTCAGCAGAGTGTACCAGTACTGCGTACCGGTACCCTGAACCCTAGTGGTTGAACCGTACCGGTATGGCGTACCGGTACTCTTTTGCTCTGGACCAGTTTTCGTAGCATCATCATACCATTTGATCCAACCATCCGATTGAGCTGAAAGTTTGACAAAATACAGACAACACCTAGCTCTACAACTTTCATGTTTTGCACTTGTTCAGATTGGAAGTGGATCATGGTCAAACAGGAGGAAAACCGAGGTACTACTACAAAATGGTGTGGGTGTTGATCCCTATGTTACCAAACACCAATACCTCCTTGATTGCTTTCACTTTTAAGCCTCCAAATTCTAATGTAATGTGTCCATCTCTTCATCACTCATCCACACATGGTTGCAAGGTTCTAAGATACATGATTTACACTATAATTACCTGCAACATCGAAAATTCAACATTATTCATAATTTTGGCTAACTCTAAGTACTTAGATGCAAAAGTTGAGTTAAAATGCAGGTAATGAGACCATGAAATATGCAATATTTTGCGCTCATTAGCTAACCTAATCAGTTGTTGGATAGGATTTAATATACATCATACCTACCGGTTGAATAACCAATTAAATTGGGGGTTAATTGTTGTAAGGTGACATTTCTAATACTTAGCCAATATAATGCATATGAAATCCCTGATCTGGGGGGTATCTTTTAATTATTGCATTTCTAGTTTCTTTTAATTACTGCAGTTTTATTTAAGTTTATTTTTAGTTGTTCTAAGCTCACACCATAAGCACTTTTATTTCAATTTGTAACTGTAACAACTTCACCGTTTTCATTTTGATTTCCAATATCAGTTCCCTGTGGGTTTAACCTCGAACTTAAATCGAGTATTTATATTACAATTTGATCACCTATAATTGGGTGTAATACCACTATTCAGATCGAAAGTGAGTTACTAGCTTACTATCTTCATGAGTATCAACCAACCTCATTTAGAACAACCAAAACCACTTGATCCATAAGATAAACCAAAAACATATGCATCAATCGTTCAACAACCACAAATTATATCTTTTTTCAAACCTATAGCTGAACAAAAACCCAAACAAACGAATGATTCAAAACCAAAAAAGCCAAAAAAAGTAATTTTTGATAAAGGTCAACACATAGTTTTTTGGTCCAAGGAGGAGATGATTGATCTTGAGAAACCTTTTCAGCCATCTTTGATTGCAAAGTGTGCCTATGGAAGACCATCACTTGCAGTTTTTAGAGAATTCATCAACACTAAGTGGAGTATTAAGGGGGAGTTCTTTGTTGGACATCTGGATGCAAGGCATATAGTCATGAGATTCTCACTTTTTGAAGATTATGTGAAGATTTGGCTCAAAGATGTTACTTACATTGAAGGCCATATGTTTCAATTCTTTAAGTGGGTACCTGATTTTGTTCCTGGTATTAAGCCTTATGTGGTGCCAATGTGGGTATCTTTGCTTTCATTCCCCATGTGCTTATTCACTAATGATTGTATCGTTGCAATTTTTAGCTTGCTTGGAAGAATATTGGACTTTGATAGGCCTATGATGAATCTTACAAGACTTGTGGTTGCAAGAGCATGTATGGAGATGGATGTAATGGAGGATAATCCGCAAAGAATATGGCTCGAAATGGGTGGTTATAAGGGAAGATGGAAGAAGATTGTGTATGAGAAGGAAATAAAATATTGTTCTAATTGTTTTAAGCAAGGTCATATGGATTATGAATACAGGAAGAATAAAACTGCTGGATGACATCAAGATCTGGATTTGCAAGAGGAGGAAAGATTAAGGAAGGGGAAAGCGAAAATTTGGGAGGAGACTAAGTGTGAATGTTTTGGTTTTGGCCAGTGATTTGGAGGCTTTTCAATGACCTCGAGGTAATACTTTTAGTGGAGTTTCACCATTGAAGTAGACATAAATTTCACAGCAAGGAGAGGGATTAATTCAAAGGGAAGGTATGATAGTCATTAATGAATCTGATCAAGTAGTTATTCAGTTTTTTCAACAAGACCAGAATGCAAATGTCCCAAAGCAGAATTTATTTCAAACACCTGGAGAGCAGGATTTGGAAGAAGATGTTAATAATTTAAATGCAGCCAAAATAGTTTGCAAAGATGTTTGTTCATCGCCAGTAGTTGCCAAGAATAAATGTTCTTCAGCAGCCTAAACCAATAAAGGCCCATCATTACCAGTAGTTCAACCTGGTGTTGTTCAATCAAATTTGACTATTCAGTGTCATTTGAATAGGAAGTTATCACCTTCACTGGACACTACATTTTTGTTTGATGGCCATTATGTTGTGTGTAGTTTAGATGGTTTGTCTTTGGATGACGAGAGAGGATTGCAACGATCCACAGAGTAGCTAGATAAAGGATATGATTCAGAGAACGATAAATCAAGGAGTTTGGATAGCTTAGAGATTTATTCTCCAACCTCTGATATTGAAGTTCCCTCATCTGTTAATTGTTTAGAAATTCCACCTATTGGTGTTTGTACTAGATCGCAATCTAGGGGTTTGGCCATTCCCCCATTTGTTAAATGATGAATTTCTTATCATGGAATATTAGAGGTGCTGTAAAGGATGTCACAAGGAGGCGCCTTAAAGAGCGTATTAGATCAAAAGATGTTTGTTTAATTTCACTTTTAGAACCTAAACAAAATCCAATGAACTACTAGGTATATATTATACTCTTAATATGAATTCATTTATGGCAAATTCAGCTACTGAGAAGAATATGTGGCTGCTTTGGGACCATAGGCTAAATGTTCAGGTATTGGATGTTTAAGCACAGTCCATGACAGTTCAAGTCTCTTACTTGGGATTTTCTTCCTTTATTTTGACTCTAGTTTATGCATGTTGTGATCATTTACTGAGAAGACCACTTTGGGATCATCTTTGAAGTTTGAATATTTCTGCTCAGCCATGGATGGGGGGATTTCAATTATATTCTTTCTTCTGATGACTGTATGGGAGGAGATGTTCCAAGTTTTACATCAATAGATGATTATATTGTATTTGTTCATTTTGCTGGATTGATGGATTGTGGATATAATGGTAGTAGCTATACATGGTTTAGGGTATAGGGTTTTGGAGGTTTAGGGTTTAGGAGGTAATTCTGTTGTAGAGAGAGAAGCTTTGACTTCTCTCTAGGCATTGTTAACATTTTTTCTCAGATTTACTCAATTTGAAGTGATTTTTTTCATTATTTCTTTGCAAATTCCTTGAAATCTTACTAATTCTTGTTAACCAAACATGAATCTAGATCATGATCCAAAACGAATTCCCCCAAAACCTCTAGATATTCTCAAGAACTTTGCCTCCTTATTCAAGAAACCTTCAAATATGGAAAATTTTCAAAAAATTTCTACTGCTTCAGAGATGAATTCTGTGACTTTTGTTGATCCTTTGGGATGTAATAACACCATTTCTATGCCTCTTATTATTCCTTTGCTTCAAAATCAGTCGAATGCTCATGCTTCATCATCGACTTTTCCTTTGACTGTGAGAATTTTTGCAAAAAATTAGATCCCTTTGTCTGGGCTAGGAATTCAGGTTCCTGTTGATAATTCGAGTGTTTAGAATATTAATGGAATCAGTTTAAACCCTAATTCATATCTGAATCTCCAATTCACTTCGAATTCTCAAGTCCTTGTGCTTGATCGAACTTTGCCAAATTCTCAGATTCCTGTGTTTGGGCAAGGAGTTTAGGTTCCAGAGGTTGTGTCGAGTGTTCAGAATGATCCTAGTGTTCAATTTCCTTCGTCTAGCATGCTATTTGGTTCCTTGAATTATTCCAATTCCTCTAAGCCTGCTAAGAGAGTTGTTTTCAACAATGGGGAGCTAGGGACGTACTAGTCCCCAATTGAGACTCAGGAGCTTTCAAAAGGCTTTAGTCAGACTCTGATAGGCAAATATGCCTATGGTAAGCCTTCGTTGGGAGTGTTGAAAGAGTTTATAAACTCTAGGTGGTTGTTGAAAGGGGATTTTTCTATAGGAGTGTTAGATCCAAGGCATATACTGATAAGGTTTTCTCTTTATGAGGATTATGTCAAAGTATGGCTTAAGGATTCCACATACATTGAGGGTTATCTATTTAGATTTTTTAAGTGGTTCCTAGAGTTTTACCCTGAGATTGAACCAACTATTGTTCTTGTATGGGTGTCGTTGCCTGGTCTTCCAATTCATCTCTTTAATAGAGGGAGTTTGAGAGATATTCTGAGTCCCATTGGTAGAATACTGGTGATAGAGAATGCTACTTTGAATCTGTCAAGACCTGGAGTGGCTAGGGTTTGTGTGGAAATGAATTTGCTGGTCATTAATCCTAGGAGGCTCTGGCTAGACATAGGGGGAGTAAGTGGTAGGTGTCAAAGAATTGAGTATGAAAAGGTTTATAAATATTGTTCTGTTTGCCTTAAACAAGGACATGATGATTCTCTATGTAGAAAGAAGAAAAGGAGGAGGGTGGTAGCTTTTCTGAGAAGGTTTCTATTCCTGTAAATGGTGTTAACCATGATGAAGGTTAGCAGAATGGAAAGGGGAAAGCTATGGCCAATGATGTGAAAAAAGCTAGACGAAGGAAGTAGTATAAACAGAGGACTGTAGTTCAAGAGACAGATATGATTAATAGTTTTGCAGTTCTGAATGAGGTAAATGAGGGGGTTGATTTTGGCAGTGTATTGGAGTTAATTGCTCAGGTACAATAGGAGGAACCTAGAGTTGTGTCTTTGAGGTCTGATGTTCCTCATGTATTTCAAGAAGGGGATAATATACGAGAGGCACCTGTTATTCTGAGATCTGGAGGACATGTGATTGGTGCTTCTTCCACTGCTGGTACTAGTTTGAGGTGTGATGCTATGGAGTTGTGTCAAGATGTTCACGGGCAAATGATAAATTCAGATACTAATGGTGCTTTTGTGGAAAAGAATGCAGTGGAAAATGTTGCAGAGGCTTTGGATCATTTGATTGTTTCTAATGCTACTGGAAATGTCATACCTCAACTCCAAGGGCATGACCGACCGTGAACCATAGATCCATAACCTATGGAACACGTAAGCGTAACAATAAACTAATAATATAGCAGTGAAAAACAACATTAACACTAAATTGATCTCATGTCAATATGTCAAAGTCAACATACCTAAACCTATTTGTCCCAATTATCCAAACAAGTAAAGATGACTATACGATATATGCCACGGAGGTCACAACACTATTAGTCCCTAATCAATTCCTCAAGTCTACTATTGAGACTCTAATCATTTTCTTGGAAAAATATTATTTTGGAAAGCATGAGCTAAAAAGCCTAGTGAATGGAAAGACATGCATATTCAAAGTGGCTGAAAAATATTTTTGGTATATGACATGTAAATCAAAGATTTGGAAAAATAACTTCATCAAGATAACCAATTTTTGAAGAATAACACAATCGGATTTCAACAAGAAATTATACCACAATGGTGAATCATAACATAATGGTGGAGATTGCACGATATCCAATAATCGATGGGAACCAAATACCAAATATCAAAATATATCTCAGGGTTGGATCTAACATCGTACTTAGGGTCACCACAGCCTCCCCCGGGTCTGTTCCCTAAGATGATCCGGTGAAGGTTACCAGGATGCACCAGACACTGTTCCTTCAATCGTTGAGCACTAGGGTCACCTCAGCGTCCCCCGGGTCTGTTCCCTAGTGGCCAGAGTCACCCGCATACAAATGAATGATTTCCCTGGACTTTTAATTTTGGTCCCATTCACCATCACTAAGTCTCACCATATAAACAAGTAATTGAGTCACAATACTTCACAAAGGAATTCATCAAAGTAAGGAGAATCGTATGCCACAAGTATTTAGACACTTAGTAAAATATTTTGTAAAAGTAGTAATGAACAAGCATGATGTACTGTTTGTAAAGGTTTGAACAAGCATTATGCATCATTTTTAAAATGTTTAGGGATACGGGAAAAATATGTAGCATGCCAAACCACTCACCTCAAGTCTAAAGGAAATGCTTCTTGAGTGTTGCTTGTTACCCGAAGTAGAGTGAGATGTTATTGATGTCTTTCCTCCTTCTCTCACAATTTCCTTTCTTTTTTTGATGAGATGCTCTTCCTTCTTTCTTCTCTCTTTTACTCTCTATTCTTTCTTGAAAGTGGAAGACTACTTTTGCACTGACATCCTTAATCCAATCCCCAAATACCCTATTTATAGGCATCATAGGATTATTCTAGAGAATATTGACTTATGACATTTTTAGGGGAGATTCCCTAGAATATTCTACCAACTCTCCTCTCCTAGATCCTTCTAGATTTCCAACTTATTTTGCACATGGCAATTCCACAAGTATCTATATTCATCTATAATATTCTAAAGTCTTCTCCAACCTTCTAAATCCTTCTGAAACTTTCTAGAACATTCTTAATCCCTCTAGAACCTTCTAAAATATTCTAGACTTCTCTAGATTGTTCTAGAACTTTCTGGATTCTTCTAGAAACTTCTTCAACATTCTAGATTCTTCTAGATTGTTTTAGACTATTCTAGGTTATTCTTGAACTTTCTAGAATCTTCTAGACTATTCTACATTTTCTAGAAACTTCTCCAATATTCTAAATTATTCTACACTATTCTAAATTCTTCTTTAAATTTTTTTTTATTCCTTACAAGATAATATTTCTAACTAGTTCCTTGTCACATAGGAACTGGGTATTACATTCTTCCCCTTTAAAATAATTTCGTCCTCGAAATTATGCTAGTTATCCCAACCGAATAAGTGTGGTATTCCTGATGCATTTGCCCCTTTGCAAAAAATATGGCTTCAACAACATGATTCTTTGTAACCAATTAACCAATTGATTTTCCTTTTGTCATGAGCCTGCATTGTTGTTGCCTTTTGTGCCACTATTAACATAGACACATGGAATATGTTACACTCGCAGCAAGTCGAGGTGATAGAGCCTCTCAATAGACTGCCACACCAACTCTATTCGGGACTTTGAAGCGTCTAATGCTACTAGACTTGACCTTTCTTTAAATTGAATAACCTATCAAAGCATTGTAAAATCCAATAACCAAATTATTATCACTTATTCCATAACTCGTCGATCAAAACTCAAAGCAAAACCATCCATTTCTGCAATCTTGTCAAGTTTCATCGTTGATTTTGATAAGCTATCTAAGCCTTCACTCCACCAAGCTTTTAGATTGATATTATAGAACCAAAACTTGATTAAAAATAGTGCCCATATCATATTTCACAAATTCAAGAATTAAGGCATGGGTAGTTTCCGAGGTCAAACGGTTACTCTATAAAACCTAAGGCAACCTCGGGAAAACTAAAGTAAAATGGATTTGACCACGTTAATTATAACACCTTTTGGAAGTAACATTACATGCCAAAGATGTCTTGAACTAATGTTCACAATTTGTTCTTAATCATTTTTATATTCTCTCTTTCCCAAACTCTAATGATAGTGTTACTAGTCCCCACTTATTACCTTTAGAATATATCGTTAAGATGAAGCACCTCGCCATATCACAGAATAACTCATGGATTCCAATCCATTATTTTATTGTCTACCCTAAGCCTCGCACATCAAACTCATCCATGAGTAACCTAATAATTCTTGTGCACCTTAGAAAAGCAAACTTATCTGATAAAGAAGAAGAAATTGATAATTAACTATTACAAGTTGCAAACCTGAAACCACCCACATCTACCATCTCGTACATCTCTTTCTTTGATTGTCTCCCATTAAAGTTGTTCTCTTCCTTTACCAACTCATTTATGTATAAAACTTGACCCATCTCTCTCTCCCAGGCAACTTCCACAATGATCAGTCATACCCAAAATCTCTCTTCCTTAAAAATAATTTATTCTTCAAAATTCATAATATCTTTTCTCCTCTTACTGAAATTAAGTAGTCCATCTTTGCAACTTTTGATGTGCACGCTGTCAAAATATTAATATTTATGCAATTGTAGCTATGTGAGCTAATTTAATATATGTTTCCCTAGGATTGATTGATTAATCATCATTACTTGAAGCGGGTTTAAAGATCAACTCTAGAGACTTAGGACCTCCACCCTAACATTTGACATTACCACAAGACTTGTTCCTTTTACAGAGCTAATAATTCAGAAAGAAATAACCAAAATCACCAATATCATCCTAAGTTACCATAGTCATCTTAGAGGATCCAAATATTGATTACATTAATCAGATTATTTGGTCAAATCAATACATTAATCTCTAAAGATAATCAATTACAATATAAAGTCTGAAGTTTGTTCCATTGCTTGTCTATTCAAACCTTATGACCCAACCAATTAAGAAGTTCTTCTATAATCTGATAATTTAACACCTATCACAATCACTCAAATATTTTCAAAAGAAAATGATATTCATTTTATACTAGTAAGAATCAACATATTATTTTCCACTAATTACTATGAATTTCTCTAAAATAAAATTCCAGTAGTCTCAAAATTCTCTAACCGTTCGATAATCAATGATCGACCATTAAATTGCTCTTTTACTCTTAAAATATCACTTTCCAAATGTACCCACAAAACCTTCAATTTAAGATAGAACGATGTATCTTAAAACTTTTGATTTCTCAGTGCTCCAACAAAAACATCAAAAAATTTCAAGTTTCCATATTTTATTCATAAGTATGACTTTCTTCACTATTAATCAAGACTATGACTTCACTGATGATTGATACAACAAAAACTCATAAACAAATTAGACTTTTCATCCACATACTCAAATTCATCCACCAATCCTATGGGCATAATCCATATTGTTACCTTTTTACTTCATAACTATCAAATTTTCTATAAATGCCTAACTATAAGATAGTTCAATCTCAATAAGTCTTCCCGAAGTGAAACTCCTTGTGACATCTTACTACCACTTGTCTTCAAGAATCAAAAGCAAATCTAAAAAGTTATCTTCTTAGAGTATAAACCCGACCTTACGAAAATTTTCACTCAAATCTGTAAATGAAGAGAATTAGCCAAACTCCTCAACCAAGTCAAACATCATATCCCTAAGTTATATCGACAAGTCTCCATGAATAACACTAATTTGGATACCTCTAGGCTTGATTCTTCTTCATATCAATCAAATAGGATTTTTCTCTTTACACCTATCTTGATGGTAAATGTTATCCAAAAGAAAATTCTATTTTTCACCTTGCTATCATTCTTTGTCAAGAATCAAGAATAACTCCGCAAAGTTATTTCTTATGCATTCCAAGCTCACCATAAAAGAACTCACTCATTTGTAATAAGTCATTATCAACCAAACTCATTAACCAAATAAAGAATTACTCTAATGGTCAAAGAACCACCGTTAATCCCATACTTAGCCAAGTACCCAAAGTTCTAACAATTGACTTCAACAATTGACTAAAACTATCCCTTTGATTTCATATGAATAGGTCAATTTCCAAATGCAAGGGATTGTGATACAAAATTTTGATCAATTTTACTAATTTAATACACATTTACTCAATAACATCCAAATGACTTGTTTGATTCATTCCTAAATTTATGTCTAGCACCACATCCTTCATGATAACAATCTAGATATTGAAAATGTTTACCAATCATATCATCCTAAATGATGTTGCACCGTCACAAATCATCATTTAATTGAATAGTCTAGTCTTAATAATAATTTCAATCAAATCTAAGGATAGTCTCTAAAGGTATTACCTTTAATAGTTGAGTAACTTTCTTAACCATAAGAAAACCTCCAATAAATCCAACAAAATTTTTAAAATTCAAGTATCACCATCATTTATATCACCTATCACTATCTTCCTCCATTTGGATTATCATCACTTTATCAATCATTGTCCTCAATAATTTAGACCATCTCCCTTTACCTCTGCATCTATTACTATCCTTCAACATTTGTATTATCACCTTTTCTCTATAACTATCTTTTACTATTTGGGATTATCACCTTTCACTACTTCATCTATTTACTAACCTCCGTCCTTTGGATAATCACCATTGACCATATCATATGCAACTATTCTCAACCTTTTGGATTACCAACTTTTACAACTCTACAAGTCATTATTCCATTCCACTGGCCATGACAATAAACTCTAAAGTTTTGATGTTCTGCAAAAAACCGTGATCTAGTTAGCCCTTCACAGTGAAGTACTTACACCAAGACACTAAATTAGACTAATAAATACTTTTATGTGAAAATATCCGACTCTTCCAAACACAATAGATACCCAACCACAAAATCAAGTTTTCCTAAATTTAAGTATAACCATTAAAATGAACTAGTAACTCCCAATTTGTTTACTTTAAAAAAATCTACCCGCATAAGGTCACCCCATTTCTTGTTTTGTCCAACAAAATACTCTATTAAAACAATAGAGAATATTATATGATATTATCTTGACTTCAAAATCACCATATGTATCGTCTAAGGTCCACAAAAGTAAGCATGGTCAGCCATCACCAATTGTTCCTTTAAGCAATCTACCAATCTCAACTTTAGTGAATCATTATACTAAAAGGTGGCTCCCTTATAATATAAGTTGATACTCTAACCTAAAATGTCAAAGTTTGAAACTCAAGAATCATCCCAAAACCTTTTTCTCTAAATCATCATCATAAAGAACTAGTGCACTTTGTTGCATCGGTACTTAGGAGAAAAGGCTCTATTGGATGCCAGGAGCAATGCTCATCCTTAACACTCCAATAAACATATTATCTCGTAACATCTTCACTCCACACCATTAAGTATACTTTTTCCAACTTATATGACCAAAAGGATTCTGGAAACCTTAACCTTCTCTATAAAGATGACACGACTATAAATGCCCAGATGTGTGTCGTAACTTAGGCTTTGATACCACTATTGTCACATCCCAACTCCAAGGGCATGACCGATCGTTAACCATAGATCCATAACCTATGGAACATGTAAGCCTAACAATAAACAAATAATATAGGAGCAAAAAATAACATTAACACTAAATTGATCTCATGTCAATATATCAAAGTAAGCATACCTAAACTAGTTTGCCCCAACTATCAAAACAAGTAAACATGGCTATACGATATATGCTACGGAGGTCACAACACTATTAGTCCCCAATCAATTTCATGAGTCCGCTATTGACAAACAAATCATTTACCTAGAAAAAAAAATTATTTTGAAAACATGAGCTACAAAGCCCAGTGAATGGAAAGATATGCATATTCAAAGTGGCTGAAAAATATTTTTGGCATACGAAATGTAAATCAAAGGTTTGAAAAAAATAACTTCATCAAGATAACCAATTTCTCAAGAATAACACAATCGAATTTGAACAAGAAATCATACCACAATTGTGAATCATATCATAATGGTCGAGACTATACAATATCCAATAATCGAAGGGAACCAAATACCAATACAATAATTGATAACAGGACAATACGTATAACATACGATAGATAATCATAAATAAAGCCAGTAAAAATGTTGTGACAATAACAAATTATATCATTATCTCATACTGGTAAGGACTTGTACAATATCTAGAAACCATACCAAATGCTAAAAGATCTCAAGGTTGGATCCAACATCGTACTTAGGGTCACCACGGGTTGCCGCCCGGGAACTGTTCCCTAAAATGATCCAGTGACGGTCACCAGGACGAACCAGAAACTGTTCCTTCAACCATTGAGCACTAGGGTCACCTCAGCCACCCTCGGGTCTATTCCCTAGTGGCCAGGGTCACTCGTACATAGAGGAATAATTTTTCTAGACTTTTAGTATAAAATGTCAGAATATATCTCAGGGTTGGATCCAACATTGTACATAGGGTCACCACAGCCTCCCTCGGGTCTATTCCCTAAGACGATCCGATGAAGGTCACCAGGATGCACTAGACACTGTTCCTTCAACAGTTGAGCACTAGGGTTACCTCGGCCTCCCCCGGGTCTATTCAATAGTGGCCAGAGTCAACTACACGTAGAGGAATAATTTTCATGGACTTTTAATCATGGTCCCATTCACTATCACAAAGTCTCACCATACAAACAAGTGATTTAGTCACAATACTTCCCAAAAGAATTCATCAAGGTAAGGAGTATCGTATACCACAAGTATTTAAACACTTAGTAAAATATTTTGTAAAGGTAGTAATGAACAAGCATTATGTATCATTTTTAAAATGTTTAGGGATACGAAAAAAATACGTAGCATGCCAAACCACTCACCTTAAGTCTAAAGGAAATGCTTCTTGAGTGTTGCTTGTTATCCGAAGTAGAATGAGATGTTATTGATGTCTTTCCTCCTTCTCTCACAATTTTCTTTCTTTGATGAGATGCTCTTCCTTCTTTCTTCTCTCTTTTACTCTCTATTTTTTCTTGAAAGTGGAAGACTACTTGTGCACTTGCATCCTTAATCCAATCCCCAAATGCCCTATTTATAGGCATGCTAGGATTATTCTAGAGAATATTGACTTGTGACATTTTTAGGGGAGATTCCCTAGAATATTCTACCATCTCCCCTCTCCTAGATACTTCTAGGTTTCCAACTTATTTTGCACATGGTAATTCCACAAGTAAATGGATTCATCTATAATATTCTAAAGTCTTCTCCAACCTTCTAAATCCTTCCGAAACTTTCTGGAACATTCTAAATCCTTCTAGAACCTTCTAAAATATTCTAGACTTCTCTAAATTGTTCTAGAAAATTTTGAATTCTTCTAGAAACTTCTTCAACATTCTAGATTCTTTTAGATTGTTCTAGACTATTTTAGGTTATTCTTGAACTTTCTAGAATCTTCTAGACTATTCTACATTTTCTAGAAATTTCTCCAATATTCTAGATTATTCTAGACTATTCTAAATTCTTCTTTAAAATTTTTCTTATTCCTTACAAGATAATATTTTTAACTAGTTCCTTGCCAAATTGGAATGGGGTATTACAAGAAATGCTGCTGGGAGTAGTTTGGAGGCATTTTCTTTTTCTCCTCTTGCTATTTTAGTTAATAATGTTGCTAATGACTTGAATGCTGTGGTGATGGACGAGGTTGAGAATGTTATAATGAGTAAGTCTGTGAGAAGAGAGGGGTCTAAGGAGAATTTGGGGGAGTGTAATGTCCTTTATGCTCTATCCTTGGGGTCATCTTTTTTAGTGGAGCATGAATATGATGTAAGGAGAGGGGGTGAAGATGTTGTGGATGATCAATTGGGATTGGTAAGTGAAACTGTGCCTTCTTATAAGGGGTACTACTCAGATTAGGGCAGTTCCAAAACTCATAGAGATGTAACTGTTGATTCTGACAGTTCTTTTCATGAGGAGGATGAAAGTACTAGACTTAGTTCTTGTGGTAAGTCTCCCTCTATTAATTCATGATTAATTTCATTTCCTGGAATATGAGGGGAGTAGAGAAAGATGCCAAGAGAAGGAGATTAAAGAAGCTTATAAAGATGAATGATGTGTGTTTTGTGGCTGTTTAGGAGCCTAAACTGTTAGTCTGTAAATTGCCTTCTTTTGCTAAGTGTATTGGCATGAAGCAATTTTGTGTTAATACCTTGGCAGAGAGGAATATTTGGATTTTATGAGATGATAGAGTGAGTATTAAGGTGTTGTTTGAGCATGAACAGGTGCTAACTGTGGAAATGAGTTTCATGAGTTTTGAGGTGTTTTGGGTTTCTATGTTATGTGCAAAGTGTGATCAGATATTGAGAAGAGTATTGTGGCAACATTTGAATGAGGTTGTTGTTCCTGTAAACATGCCTTGGTTAGTGGTTGGTGACTTTAATTATTTTTTGTGTTCAGATGAGACAAAAGGGAGAGTTTTCCCTTCTTTAAGTTCTATGGAGGAATTTGAGGATTTTTTGGATCACAAGGGTTTGATAGATTATGGTTTTAGTGGAAATAAATATACTTGGTGTGATAATAGGCAGGGACATGTTAGAATGATGCAAAGGTTGGATAGGGCCTTGGTGAATGTGAACTGGGGTCTTAAGTATGAAAGTATGGAGGTTGCGCACTTGGCCAGGGGGCCTCTGATCATTGTCCTTTGTTGTTGAAAATAAGGGATGGTCTAGTTCAGAGGAGGATCTCTTACTTTAGATTCTAGGATTTGTGGTGTGATCATGAAGGCTTTATGAAGTTGATTGCTGATAATTGGAGTGGACAGTATTCAAATAATCCAATGTCTAATATCTCTATTAAGCTTAAATATCTGAAGGCACATATGAAAATATGGAATAAAGAGGTATTTGGAAATTTGTTTGATTCCATTAGAGCCTTAGAATAGAGTATCAGTAAGGTAGAGATGATTTTGGATAAGAACTATAATAATTTTAAGGCAGTGGAGCTTGTGGCTTTGAAGTCTGAAATGGATGATCTATTAAGGAGAGAGGAGATGTACTGGAAACAAAAGTCGAATGTTAGGTGGGCTATTCAAGGGGAGAAGAACACAAGTTTTTATCATGCCATTGCTAAGAGTAGGGTCACTAGGAATAAAGTCTCAAGAATTAAGAACAAGGAGGGGATTTGGGTGAGTGGGGATCAACAAATTACTGAGGATTTCTATGCTGATTTGTACAAATTAGAAGAGCCTGTTATGCTTGATCATGTGTTTTATGTTATTCCTAAGCTGATTAATGATGTGGACAATGACAGATTAACTGCTGAAGCTTATTTACAAGAGGTGAGGGATGTGGTTTTTTCCATTGCAACTGAGAGTGCCCCTAGGCTAGATGGTCTTTCTAGTAAATTTTTTCAATTTTCTTGGGACATTATTGGTCCAGATGTTTGGACAGTTGTTAACTTCTTGTAGAAGGGTGGTATGGTGCCTATGTCTGTGAATTCCACCTTGTTGGTTCTAATTCCAAAGAAAGATGATCCTATTTTTTTCTCTGACTTTAGGCCTATTAGTTTATGTAAATTTTTTTATAAGATCTTTTCTAAGCTGCTAAATACTAGACTCTCTTTAATGCTACCTTTGCTGGTGTCTGAGGAGCAACATGGCTTTGTGCCAGGGAGAGGTATTGGGGATTGTGTAGCTTTGGGTTAGTTAATGGTAGGGGAGCTTGACAGGAAGGTGAAGGGTGGGAATTTGATGCTGAAGCTGGACATGATGAAGGCCTATGATAGGCTTGAATGGGATTTTCTTTTGAAGGTGTTGAATAGTTTTTGTTTCTTAGATTTATTCAACCAAATCATATTGAACTGCTTGAGTACCCAATTCTTTACTATTTGTCTAAATGGGCAGAGGTATGGGTATTTTCAAAATTTTAGGGGTTTAAAGCAAGGTGATCCCCTTTCTCCTACTTTGTTTATTCCAGCTGAGGAGGTTCTAAGTAGGGGATTAAGGAGTATTTATCAGCAGAAATTGGTTTCTCATTTTCATATGGGAAGAGGTACATCAGTGGTGAACCACCAGCTTTTTGCTAATGATACTTTGATATTTCTTAGAGGGAATAAGAGATTTGCTTTGAATGTGATGAAGTTTATTGAGTTGTATGAGGGTTGTTTTGGTCAGAAGGTTAATAAACTGAAGAGTGCTATGTACTGCTCTAAAAGGATTTCTATTGCTAGAAGAATTGTGTTGGCTTCTTTGGTTGGAATTCCCATCAAGAGTTGTCCTTTTACATATTTAGGATGTCCTATTATCAGAGGCATGGTCAGGAAATCTTATTTTGAGGAGATAGTGAAGGTGTTCAGGGTTGGTATGCAAAAATGCTCTCTGGTATGGGAAGAATTATTATGCTACAATCAGTTCTTAATTCCATTCCCCTTCACATGTTAGCTTGTATGAATATCCCTAAAGGGATTTTACATAAACTAAATTCTCTTATTGCTGGTTTTGCATGGTTAAGTAAGATGGATTCTAGAAGGAGGCATTGGGTTTCTTTAGAAAATATTTCTAAACTCAAGAATGAAGGTGGTTTGGGGATAAGGAGCTTTGGTGAGATACAATCTACTTTTAGAATTAAGCAAGTATGGGGCATTCTAAATGGTCAATCCTTATGGGCTAAGGTTTTTAAAGGAAAATATTTCAAAGGAAAACATATGCTAAGGTGTGTCAATTCTGGTGTTGGTCAGAGTTTCAAGGTTTTGAGACCTTGGTTTGAGTTTGTGGCACATAACTCTTTGTTGATTTTGGGGGATGGGCAAATTGCTAATTTTTGGTGTGACCCCTGGATGGACTCTGGTCCTCTGATTTTGAGAATTGAGGGGATCCCTTTGGTATTTCCCAAGGTTAAGGAGATTTGGAGTGCTGAGGGTTGGCATGTTGAGGAAGTTTCTGAATGGTTATTCCCCTAATTACAAGATGAGATTAGTAGTACTGTGATGTTATGGTCTAAACTGCCTGATAAGAGAATATAGAGATATGATAATTCAGGTGAATTTTCTATAAAATTTGTATGGCATCAGATTAGAAAGAAGGGTGTGCAGAGTAATCTGGCTAAGAGTATTTGGAGTCAGAAGACTTTTCCTAGTGCACAACTGTGTGCTTGGAAAATTTTAAGGAATGCTTTGACTTCTGATGATAGGGTGAAGAGTTTAGGTGTTTGTCTGGCCAGTAAGTGTAATATGTGTGGTTTGAGTGAGGAAAGTCTTCAGCATTT
Source organism: Ilex paraguariensis (assembly GCA_963454935.2). Lineage (NCBI taxonomy): Eukaryota > Viridiplantae > Streptophyta > Magnoliopsida > Aquifoliales > Aquifoliaceae > Ilex > Ilex paraguariensis. The sequence goes on from CAUOFW020010091.1 coordinate 272,378, forward strand.
GTTCATTAATTGCTCCTTAGCTCATGCTATATAGTGGAGATTAGCTTTTGTTATGGGTTTTGAATTCATTTCAGGGGAACCTCATATGTGTAGATTTCTGAGGTTGGTGAGGGGATTTAGAAA